>CM053770.1:130116198-130136173 GCA_028658325.1 Potorous gilbertii | reverse complement strand
TCCAATGAGATATTTCACATTGTCTTCAATTTTTCCATTCTTTTGGTTTTATTTTGTAACTTCTTGGTTTCTCATAAAGTCATAAGCTTCCATCTGCTCCAGTCTAATTTTTAAAGAACTATTTTCTTCAGTGAACTTTTGAACCTCCTTTATTATTTGGCTGATTCTGCTTTTTAAAGCATTTTTCTCCTCATTGGCTTTTGGACCTCTTTTGCCATTTGGGTTAGTCTGTTTTTAAAGGTGTTATTTTCTTCAGCATTTTTTGGGTCTCCTTTAGCAAGCTGTTGACTTGTTTTTCATGATTTTTTTGCATCACTCTCATTTATCTTCCCAATTTTTCCTCCACCTCTCTTACTTGATTTTCAAAATCCTTTTGAGCTCTTCCATGGTCTGAGATCATTGCAAATTTATTTTGGAGGTTTTGGATGAAGATGCCTTGACTTTGATGTCTTCGTCTAATGGTATGCTTTGTTCTTCCTCATTTGAAAGGATGGAAGAAAATACCTGTTCACCAAGAAAGTAACCTTCTATAGTCTTATATTTTTTCCCTTTTGGGGGCATTTTCCCAGCCAGTTACTTGATTTTTGAAGCCTTTGTCAAGTGGAGGGTATACTCTAGGGACCTGTAAGTTCTCAGTTCCTCCAAAGTGGCACAATCAAGGGAGAGGAGTTTACTCCTCTCCTGGCCTGTGCTCTGGTCTGGGAGTCTGCCCAGGATCTGCAAGTAGGGTTCCCTCTCCACAACCACCTCCAGCTCCACCAGGTCACTGCTCCTCCTCACCCCAGGACTGACACTCAAGACTGAGATTCAGATCAATGGCTCAATTCCCCCAGGATCTTTAGAGGGCTCCAAAATGTGCTGCAGTGACTTCTGCCACCCTGGTCCCAGGGCCAGGGCCTGACTCTGCTCCCTTCTCACCCAGGTGAAAGTGTTTTCTTACTGACCTTTGAAGCTATCTTTGGCATTTGTGGGTTGAGAGATCTGGGAACTGTAGCTGCTACCTGTGATTCTATGCCCTGAAGCCTGCTCCAGTCATCTCCCTGCCTCATGCATGACCAAGACTGGACTATGCTCCATGGGCTGCGCTCTGCTCAGAGACTGGTGTGATAGACCTTTCCTGTTGGTCTTCTAGGCTGCTTGGACTGGACATCTCTTTCACTCGTTTTGTGACTTCTGCTGCTCTAGAATTTGTTTAGAATCATTTTTTACAGGTATTTTATGGGCTTTGGGGGTAGAGCTAAGAGCAGGTCCATCCTTCTTATCTGTCATCTTAGCTCCACCCCAGAGGCCTCAAATTTAGAGAGCACATGAGGCAAACTTATAGTTCCTGACTGCTAAAGTCTTTTTATCCCATTTATTGAGTGCTCAAGAAATCCGCCTTGAGAATGGCATAATTTCTTTTCTGGGCTCTTTGTGGAGTCATGAATCCATGTTCATTCTAACCTTAATTCAAAATACATAAACTGCTATCAGTTAGGCCAGGCATGCTTCTAGGACATTGATGGTAAGATGGAAGTTCAATATCCTCCAATATCTTTGAAAGTGACATGGTTTCCTCAAGTCAAAGGCTTAAGATCAAGAGTAAAGTTGAAGTCTCCTTGCCCACCCTCATCAGGGTGGTTCCTCTTTAGAGATTTTCTGGTAAATTCTTTCTCCTATCTCATCACTGACTGGAGCTCCCTCATTTCAGTTAGTTGTTTTTAATTATTTTTTTTTTAATTTTTATTTATTTTTTAATTTGTAAAGTAAAACAGGCATTTCCATAACATAGTAGAATAATAAAAAGATGATTGCACATGAAACTTTAAGTCTACTATGTACATATTATTCTTTTAAATATATGATAAATTTATCATGTAAATTTATTTTTTTCATTTTTTTCTTCCCTCCTCCCCTTCCCCAGAGATGGCTAACATTATCCACCCCTACATGTACTTTAGAAAACAGGCAAAAAAGAATAAAAATAAAAAATGTTGAGCTGAGGATGAAATAAAAGAATTAAATAATTTTTAAATGAATGATACAAAAAACTCCTTTTGATTAATTAATTAATTGGCTTCCTTTCCCCCTCCTCAGAAAATCATGATTTAATACTTTGAGATACCATGATTTAAAGATCTTGTTCTAAGTTCAATTTATTATGCTATTTGGTTTAATTGACTGTCATAGCTAAAAAAGATACCTCATAAAGATGTGTAGGGAGAAGTGCATTGCTGACTATGGTTATTAAATCATGCTTCTCATTTTTCCATCCTTCCCACCAATTATACAAAGGTTTGAGTCAACTAGTAAATTTTCCACTTCCCTCGAGTTAATTTTTCCTGCAAATTAATCAGGAGGTATTTCATTCATACATTTTTAAAGATTAATTGAAAACCTACAACACTAATTTGGAAAATTTTAAAACAGATTAGAAAAGGTTTTCTCCAAGTTTCTAAGTGGTCATATATGAGAGTTATTATAAGTAATTACAGTAAAAACTTGGTTTTTATATGTCAAAATAATCATGACTTCACCCTATTATTAGCTAATATCCCAATGCAAAATATATACTTAGAGTGAGAGTCATCATTAACAATAGTAGATGAACAATTCTGGACAACAATTTGGAACTATGCTCAAAGGGCTATAAAACTAGACATGCCCTTTCACCCAATAATACTGCTAGTAGGTCAATAGCCCCAAAGTGATCAAACAAAAAGGAAAATGACCTATATGAACAAAAATATTTATAAACAGCTCTTTTTGGGGTAAAGAATTGGAAACCAAGAAGATACGTGTCAACTAGGGAATGATTGAACAAGCTGTAGCATATGATTGTGATGGAATATTATTGTGCTGTAAGAAATGACAAAGAAGATGGCTTCAGAAACACCTGGAAAGACTTATATGAACCAATGAAAAGTGAAATGAGCAGAGCTAGGAGAACTATGTACACAGGAACAAAGGTATGGTAATGATAAGACATAGCTACACTGAGCAACACAATGATCCACAACAATGCCAAAGGATTGATGGGGAAAAAATGTTATCTGGATCTAAAAAATATTTCTCTAGAGAAAGAACTGATAAACTCTGAGTGCAGACTGAAACATATTTTTCATCTTTATTGTTCTTGCTTTTCTTTCTTACAACACAGCTATAATAGAAAGGACCCCAGCATGCACAGGAGGACCTGTTGTATAGGTTCTTAGATATGCTTTTCCAAAAGGAAAACAGTTTTTGAGGGGTCAAAAATTACTTTAATTAAGCACATATATCATTCACTTAGTTCAGGGGGAAAAGTCAGAACCCTGAACTTCAAGAGAAAATGCAAACAGAGAAACAAAGATCAACAGACAGGGCTTCCAAATGTCTGACTGTAAACAATACATACATCACAGATCAACAGTCAGATCCAACTGTCTGACCATACATACATAGTTACCAGAAAGAGAAGCACCAACATTTGGGTTTTCAAAGCTGGGAGGCTCCTTAGAAGCTACCCAGATTCTCCTCTGGTCAAACAAACACTTCCAATGAGTAAGCCCCCAAAACAAGCCCTCACCTCAGAGTATATATACACTTTTCAAAGCCAGAGGGCAGGACCCTCTGACTCAGTGCCTCAATAGAAATGAACAAAAGATATTTAGGCCTATTAATGAGTGGGGAAGATCTTTAACTCTTTAACCAACCGTTAACCTTAAATTACCATTACAACAGCTAATGTAGAAATATGTTTTACATGACTTTATGTGTATAATGAATGGGTAGTGTATTTCTTGTCTTCTCAATGGGTCAGAGAGGGACAAAAGGGAGGGAGAGAATCTGGAACTGAAAATAAAAGTTGATGTAAATTTTTTTAAAAGACAGGAGAAAATTAAAAAAAAACAATAATAGATATAAATCCATATTTCAAATTACCTTCCTGATAAATTAAAAACATTTTTTTTGGTCAGTTCTGATTAGATTATCCCAGCTTTTACTTCATGTTGTGACTGATAAAGAATTTGTGTTGAGTAAGAGAAATATCTACTCTGCCATTTTCTTATTGTTCATTTGTTTCTTATATTATTGATACATTCCTTCTGAGATTTCTCTGCAGGAATGTTTTTCATTTTGTGAGTATTAGTTTAATTAAAACTAGATATTATGATCCATAGACCCAATTTACCAGATACATTTAACCTATAATATGTGGCAATATGCAAAAACAAATAAATAAGTGAAAACACCCTTGATAGGCCCCCTGCATTGTGTAATTTCCACACCTTCTTCAAGATATTCTTCATACTGCCTATGAAATATGACCCCATCTGACCACATGGACTAAGTAAGGGTACCAGTGTCAAACCACATATTAAATGTTAGTAGTTGAAAGTAATTAATTGCTAATTATTAAAAATTAGTAATTTTTAGGTGAAAAACAAATATTAATAAAAGTTCCAATATTTTCTTCCTTTATGCCAATGGATGCTCTTGTACATCTCCTGAGGTATATACATCCAGTTTTGGAGACCACTGGACTTAATGATTCCCAAGATCCCTTCCAACTCTAAAATTAGAATTAAGAGATAACAAATGAAGAATTGGAAGAAATTTCAAAAGTCATCTAATCCAATTTCTTCATTTTACATCTGAAGAAACTGAAGCCTACTGAAGTTAAGTGACATGTCTACATTGACATAGGTACTGTTAGAGGTGACATTTGAACCCAGGTCCTCTGACTCTAAAGTCAGTGCTCTTTCTAATCTATGGTCTTAACAAACTTTACTATTTACCTAGAACCTACCTTTATGGTAAGAAAATAAGTATAATTTTTTTTAATACAACTGAATAAAGCAAACATATATGAACGGAATATACTCAATACTTCAGTTAAAGAATCAAGTAGATACATGCATCTGGATGCCACACAAAAATAAAACAATTTTTTAAAGGGGTTGCAGAAGTTCTTTCCTAGCTTTAACAATAAATGAACTGAGGCTTTTTTCCCCCTTTCCTTTCCTTTCTTTTTAAAATTAAATTAAATGAAAATTTTTTGAGACTGGTCTTTCTATCTTGTCTAGGCCAAAAGTGCCTGATGCATTACTGATCATCACAGAAACTTTGAACTATGTTCCTGACTTAAATCAGTACATGGAATCAGTTGAGTGGCCCTCCAGACCCTGAAGCTCACCAAATTGGTTCCAGATTTACTAAAAATACTTGATCCACAGCTCAGAACTTCCAAGGTCAAGCAATCCACTATAAGTTAGTCAGTCAACATGAGTTTATTTTCCAAGAGAGGAAAACAGCAATAAAAAGCTAAAAAGGGGGAAGGGGAGGAACTACCTGGGTTGGGGTATGGTGGCTAAGGCCTGAGAATAATGGATAGCTGATATGGGCCCTGTTCCAAAATGGAGGTTCCAAGAAGAGCTCCCCGGGGGAGAGGAGTTTACAAGAGCAGAATTTAGTAGGCAACTGAAGCATGGTGGTTGAGCCCAGAGAATCAGGGATGATTGGAGTATTTCCTCCAAATGCAGGTTCAAGGAAGACTTCACTGGCCTCAGTCTCCCCAGTAGCAGTGATTATAGGCAAATGCTACCAACCAGAATGGAGTTCTCTACCTGAATTAATATAAGATAAAAAAAAGAAAGAAAAACTCTATGTGAGACCAGCTTTTAAAGCTTCTGAAATTGCTGCAGTGGAAAATACTTCCTAAGAAATTCCAATTTCACAAATACATCTTCCTCTTCGAATTTTTACAGCCAACTCTTTATAAAACTTGGCCACTGTCTCTATAATTTTTCATGAATAGCCAATTGTCTCAGCAAGAATTGGAACGAGGTTGGTTTTTCCCCCTTTTCCCCAAGGTAAGATCAGATTAACTACTAGTGAATACCTTTACAATCTGTGTATTCTAAACCACTTTTCTGATTTTTCAGTAGAATCAGACAGAGGAACAAATGAGGTCAGAAAAAAAATGACTATTTGATTGCGTTACACTTAAAGACACTTCAGATGGACAAGGAAACAGTGACTCCTGAAGGCAGATGAGGGTTATAAGTGGTAAAACACAAAATTAGCATTTAAGTGTGATTCCCTGAGGGTTTTGGTCATATTTTTGACTGTGTTTGGTCATGTCATGTCCTCTTCATGTTCTAGGAGTAGGGAGTGAAGTTCAGAACGTGGGAGTTGGAGCCATGGGAACCTTGAAGCCCTGGATTCCAGGACAGGTGTTGCAACTAGCTCCGCATGGGAACCCTGAAAAAGTCAGAGTCCCAGGACCCAAGTTTTGGGTGGGGGAACACTTTGGACTTAGAACTTGATAAGATTGATGCTATATAGAAACTTGGTTAAGCTGTGAATCTAATTCCAGTCCCCTTTCCAGAGATTACTGGGGGTGAAAAAGGATATGCTCCCAAAGTGTCTGGGAGTGGGTGGGAGGGGGAGTATGTATATTTGCTTTTATTATACCTTTGAAGTAAATGTTCCTTTGTAAAAGCTAATCTGACTGCTAATTAGTTAGACAGAACTGGGATACTCAGCCCCCTAAAACTGAGAGAACATAATCTTTGAGGACTAGAGCCAACCTTAGAGACAAGAGACTCACTGAAAGTCCCAAGGGTATCTGAGAATCCTGGGGGACGAGTTAAATGTTCATACCTGGACTTCAGGCAGTGGGGACAAGAGAGTAATCACTTTTACACAAATCTGATAACAAAACATTAAATACTACACTAAAGTCCTTTTATAATGTCTCAAGGACCCTGGGTCCAGATGATGTGTCTGCTGAGTGTCTGTGTGTGTGTGTGTGTGTGTGAGTGTGTGTGTGTGTGGGTGTGGGTGTATGTGTTCAGCTGTGGGATTTCATGAGTTCATAAAGTTCCTGAGTGAGGAGTATCCCTCTACCAACATAGATCAGCAACTTCTTTGCAATTTCTAATCTTAGAAAGTTCCCTGGGGTACCAAAATCAAATGATTTGCCCAGAGTCACACAGAGAGTAAGTATGAGAGGCAGAATCACCAGATCTTCTCAACTCTTAGGCCAGGTCTCTATGATCCCAATTGCCTCTTGTCTGGAAATCAAAGAATCAAAATTAAAATTACAGGTAATGCAAAAAGTAATTGAATGACACAAAGTAGAGATAAACAAGCTATATAGCATTTTAGCAACTAAAACACGGATTCAAGAATTGGCATAAAAACCATCAACAAAGACATTTATGTCTGGAAAAGGATATTATACACACATAATGCATGTATACATACACAAACATAGTAACATATAGTGATAATAACAGATAAAAGATGGATAGCTAATGTTCTACATTGGTATCCATGAAATATTAAAAAAAATAATGACAATGACAACAGAAGAAGGTCTTTATAACATTACTTAGTTTCCCTAAGGCAGGGTTTCCATTTGATAGTTCATATATTCCCAAGAGGTTTGCAACAATGGCCCAAGGTATTCATGCTAAAAATTCTTTAGTGACATCTTAAGTTGTAAATAATTGTGAAATATTATGAATAGTATGTGAAATTACCCACGAGTCTACAACACATTTTATTTATTGAAAGAAGTTCACAAAACAAAAAAACATTGGGAACCACTGCTTTCAGGGGATTTATGGAAAGATATGAACAAAAAGTACACAAGATGAGAAGGTTTATAGTAGTATTTTAATCTATACTGATGAAGTGACCATTTATACCATAGATCCATCAAATTATGTAAGTAGGAAACCTAATCACAAATGAAATTAATTTAGGAACTGCCAAAAAATAGCTTAAGTTAGAATCACAGAATGATAGAGCTATAAAGAAGATTAGAAACCATCTTGTCTCATTCTTTCATTTCACACATGGGAAAATTGAGAGAAAAACTGAGAGAAGGGATGTGACTTGTTGAAAGTAAATGTCTAATTAATGTCAAGTCTAAGACTAGAACTCAGGTCTTCTGACTTCCATTTCATTCATCTTTCTATTACAACACATCATCCTTGTTGAAAGAATGAAACTTAATCTCATTTTGGAAAGAATTTAAGTGAGATAGAAGATAATCCCCATGAACCTCAACAGTACAAACAGATCAATTATTTATATAAAGTGAAGAAACCAAGACTCTTTATTTAATTAGATACTAAGATGGTTTTTCACTCAGGCACAGAATGAAAATAATTCATTTTTTTCAGACCATGAAGATATATGAGTTAGTTATATATCATTTTTCCTGATAACCAGGTATGGTTAAAAATTTAATTCTTATAACTTCTGTCTCAATTGAAATAAGGATATAAAAACTCATGTTTATCCTAACTCTGTCTTGACTTGCCCGGAAAAAGATATAGATATCAAGTCGACTAATTTCTGTATGTAAGGAATAGAGAGTGATTAATAATGATGATTATTTCTATTGTATGTAGATTTCATATTTATGGAAGATCAGTCATAAGCTAGGACATAAATAATTGTTTTCTGTAGACTGGCCATTTAAATTATATCTATATATGTAAAAACATGAGAAGAGAAAGGGAGATAAAATGTAGTTTAAGTTCATGTGGTTTAAGATTCCATCAAACACATCTGCATTGGCTTAATTTTTCACCAAACAGGGAAAAGAAAATGTAGCTAATGATGTTGAGTCTGTAGACTTTGTGTACCAGACTGGAGCTTATTAAAAGTTAGGGTATCTTGAGGAAATAGAGCTGGATCTGAATTATTCAGAAAGTTATACTTAGATCAAATTGACTTTCTGTTCAATTCTGGGCCTAATTCATTAACTACTCTCAGTGCCTGTTCCAATATATGTACTATATTGAAAAGGAAGAAAGATCAAGACTCATATATTCACCCTGACACTTTTGGAAATTTTTCCTGCTCTATGTTGTGCTTATTTGGTTCAGTCAACTCTCCCTTGCTATCTACCGTGATGCTGAAGAAGAAAAACTAACCCAATGTACCTGATTGGGAACATGTTCCCTCCCTATAAAACCCACGACCTTTGCCTGCATCCTGAGTCATCTCCAGTCATCTTGATGAATATCTGGTCACTGAATTCAGATGACTCTGGAAGAGAAGTGAGGCTGGTGACCTTGCACAGCCCTCCCTCACTCAAAATGAAGTCAAGTACAAGTCATGTCATCATTTCTCTGATGGCATGGTCTTCTTTGGCAATGAAGGATAAACAAAACAACAATGAACTTGGCCTGACTCAATGAGCTATTCTAGTTTGAAGATTATATTGGAAGTTAAATGACCCACACAGGCTATCCTAGGGACTTAGCACTCAGAACTCCCATGTAAATAAATTTCTGGGGACTCCAAGTTCATGGTGACATCATTTGGGCTCACTGCCATGTCCACATACATGGCAACCTACTGCAGGGGAACTCAATTAATTGATCTTGAGCCTGGGCCACTGGCTGCCTTTTCTATTTTTTGTATTTATGCTTTCCTAATCTTAGGCAAACAAGTATCTCTCCTGAGATGGACATGTCCAGAATTGGAAGTGACGTGTAAATATGAAAGACCTTGATTCCATAAGGTTGGAATCAGATAGCAGCAAGAGGAAGAGTCCCCTGTTACTCTTGTTACAACCATTTTATCATACTTAGAGAGATTGGCCACCAAAACAGAGGATTAGCCTAAGCCTGGACATTTTACCAGCAAACATGTAGCAAACATTTTTTGGACAGAGCAGGGCCAAGGTAAAATGTAAAATGCCTAATTAACTGTCCTGCCAAGTGACTTTTCTGCTCTAAGTAGGTTTAAGTTTCATCCTCCCAACAGATTGTAACAGTAGCTATAATATAATTTACTGAAACTTTTTGTGCGTGTCAAATACATGCTTATGAAAGTTCTTTGCTTAATACTCCTTTTGTGTAGAGAAAGTAAATAAATGTTCTATACTTGATTCATATTGTACATGGAGTATACTTTTAACTCTCCTCATTTGGAGAAATCCAAAACATAAGGGGAAACCCAAGACTTAAGCCTAAACCTAAGCTTTCAACAATTAGTCCCCAGGTCACCAGGATGGGAATTTAATGAGTCAAAGAGCATAGGGAAATGGAGCCCAATTCCTTTCATGAGTGCAGCTCCCTGCCAAGACTGAGCCTAGAACAAAATACATTTGTGAGTTGAGAGTAGAAGAGCTCCTTAGTGGAAAAGGGAGTGGCAGAGGACCCCAGTCCCCTAGGCCTGGAAGTGGAGTTTTTTTGTTTTTGGGGTTTTTTTTTCAGAATTAGACGGTAATATAGATAGTGAGAGGAGTGATGAAGAATTAGGGTAAATGGGAGTGCAAAGTCTTAAGGAACTATGACTTCCACCCTCCTCCTATCCATCATAGCCAAAAGACCTAGTCACACTGTGCACACATTTCCCTTACAATTCCAGGCTCTGTACTTAGGATATTTTATGTCTTGAGCTTTCCTTTGTGTGAGATAAAAGAGGTCAAAATTAAGAATCTCAATTAATTTTCATACACTATTAAGTTGTTTCAGCCATGTCTGACTCTTTGTGACCCCATTTCAGGTTTTCTTGGTGAATATGCTCAAATGGTTTGCCATTTCCTTCTCTAGTTCATTTTGCACATGAAGAAACTGAGGCAAATAGGGTTAAGTGACTTGCTCAGGGTCACACAGCTATTAAGTATCAGGTTTGGCCTCAGGAAAATGACTTCAGACCTTGCACTCTATCCACTGCACCATCTAGCTGCCCTCTTCATGCTGTACTTTTCTGTCAAATTCTTTTTGAAATCCTGCTCCACCCCCAAGTCTCATAACTGCTGTTAAGGAGTGGTATAAGTCTAGAAAAAATGAAAACATTTTTCACTCTTCTCAGTCCTTTAACCCTGACATCTAATCACTTGCCAAATCCCATTAATCTATCCATTCTATAGTTGAGATCTCTTCGTCATCCATCCCCCTCCTTGCCATTTGCCACAGATCTCTCACCTGAGATATGCATTCATTTCAATGATTCTGCCATTGTTTACAAGATTTCTGAAGAAATTTTAAAGTGGGTATATGAGTTAGATAATGAAAATTAGTTACATAACCTTAAAGCACTTGGGTAAATGGTGAATGATGAAGAAACTTTGTCATTTGACTTGACAACAGTTTATCAGAAAAGTTCCTTTAATATTTCAGTTTTCAAATCATATTCATCTTATTCATCAACAAAATACAGTAGAACCTCAGTAGAACACTGGTATCAGGAGGGCAAGAACTTCTGTGAGACAATGAAAGAGAGACATTACATCACTATAATCTGAACTGAAGGATAACAGAATCTATAGTCTCCTGAGTTACTTTATAATAAGGTTTAAAATTTTTTCTTTTCACCATGAATTAAACAATTAACAAACATTTCTATATGAAAGAACAAGAAAGGATTGCATAAGAAAATTAACTTTTGTTTTTTTTTTTAAAAGAAATATACATCCCCATTAGGTTGTAAGTTCCTTGAGGGCAGGGACTATCTTTTTACCTCTTTTTGTATCCTACGAGTTTAGCACAATGCCTGGCATATAGTAGGTGCTCAATAAATGGTGATTGATTTATCTCTATATTAAATCTAATGATATATAGGAAAATTGCTCTATTTATCCCCTTTAAATGAGATAATATTTTTATTTAGCACAGTGCTTGGACCATATTAGATGCTTAATAACTGCTTGTTCCTCTTCTTTCTCCCCTTCTCTTTTGTACATCCTTTTTTTTCTGTACACTTTAAAACTGTTTTTGGATGTCTTTTTTCATATCTGTCACTACCCACTGACTTATCCACAAGCAAATATATAATGATGATGACGATAGCTAACATTTATATGGTTTCTGCAACAGCCCTGGAAGATAGGTGCTATTATTATTTTTGAGAAGAGGAAACTGAGGCAAACAGATGTTAAGTGACTTACCCATAGTCACACAGCTAATAAAGTTTCTGTGGTCAAATCTGAACACAGGTCTTCCTGGCTTCAGGCCAATTTGCCACCTTGCTGCCCCCAGCAAAATAAATCAATGCAAAGGTGAAGAATGCAGTCTTATGCTACCCTTCTAGACTATCACTTTCCAGTCAAGAAGTGGGATGAATTTTTCATCATTGGTTTTCTGACATCATTGAGTTAATCAGAGCACATATCTTCCAAAGTCATTTTCCTTCATGTTCTTTTTGTATTTATCACATGAATTGTTCTGCTTTCGCTTATTGAATTCTGTGGCAGGTCACCCACAAGCACACTGCCATGGGCTCCTCTGAAAGTTATTCTTCATAAACCAGCTGCATCATTATTTAGTCTAACTCTGATTTTAAATACAAAGAAAAGGCAAAATGAATAGAATCAATAGGTGTAGATCTAACAATATTGAATTATACAATGAAGTTTTGTAATGAGTAGGCAGGAAAATGAAACAAGATAAAACTCTAGTGAGTCGTGAGGCAGCAACCCTAGATGACATTTCTCACTTTTAAACAACTGTATGTGATGAAGTTTACTGAAGGGAATGCTAGGAAAAGAACACGCTAAAATCTACTACTTTTCCTAGGCCAAGGGAATGCTGGGGAACTATTGTCCTTCCATTCTCCTTCAATGCAAGTGTCTTCCCTCTGAGATTATCTACAGCTTTCCCTGTATACATCTTGTCTGCACATAATTGCTTGTTGTCTTCCCATTAGAATGTGAGTTCTTTGACTGCAGGGACTATTTTTGCCTTTCTTTATATCCCTGACAGTATAGTGTTTGGCACAAAGGAAGTACTTAAAATGACTTGGTTTATTTTTTGGCTTGGGATTCTAAGTTATCTATTCCTCTTTGTCCCCACTTTCTCACCTCCTACTCACTTCTGGAGCCTTTGCAATCTGCCTTACATCCCCATAACTCCAGTGAAAAGGTTCTCCCCCAAATCACCAATGACTTCATTAATGCCTGAGTCTTAGTCATTAGAAGTAGCCCCAACACCAGCACTCCCTTAGTTCAGATTCAATGTCAAGACAAAGTGAAACACTCATAAATCATTGAACCATTAACAAAAAGAGGTTTACTTTACCCTAACAAAATAGGAATATGAAAATAAAAATACACTTAGTTTCTCTTTTCTCAGTTCATCCTAGTCTCCATACGGAAATGTGTCTGGTCGAAGGGTGGGGTAGCGGGATGGGATGGTAACTCTCTTGGTCTTCAGATATTCACTAGGTCAAAGGAGCCCAGACTGTGTGGGTAGAAAATGAATACCTGTTGCAGGAAGAAAGGAGGAAATGTGAGCCTAACTCATGTTGGAGTGAAATGCTAATAGATATTCAATCTATCATACATAGATTTTTACAATCCTCATCTTTCTTGAAATTTTGGTAGCATTTGACAGTAAATCAGCCCCCTCTTTTAAAATGCTTTCTTCTTTTTGGGTTTTGGTTATGTTGCTCTGTCATAATTCTGTTTCTACCTGTTGGACCAATCCCTCTAACCCTCCCCTCATCCATAAGAAGACCCCAGGGTTCTGTCCAAAACCTAGGCATCATCTTTAAGTCTTGCTTCTTGCTTATTCTTGTATCCAAGTAGTAGCTATGTATTGTTGATTCTTCCTTCTCAGCATTTCTCATATCTATCTTCTTTTTTCTACTTTATGTAAGTTGAATTTTAGTGTAAGGCAGATTTTAGTGTGTATAAAGTAAATTTTTGTTACTATTTCTTAGAGTTCAGTTTCCCAGTTTCCATAGTCATAACAATCTCTTGTTCCCAAGTATTAGATACGAGTTCCCACAATTATGGTTTAAAACATCTCCACCACACTTAGACAGAGTTATATAATGCAGCTGCACAGTAAGATACAGGGATGAGGTGATGTAAACTTGTGAGGCTATTGCTGGCAATATGCCTTTTTTGTCTGCTGCCCTATAAAGCAGGTGAGCATTAGTTAGTGAATGGGGAACCTTAGGGTTGAATGCACAAACTGGAATGCTGTGTGTGTCTCAACTGACCCCCACTGAGGTTTGAGGGGTTTGAGGGGATTGAGGGGAAGAACAAGCTATTCTTGTCTTGATTGACTCCACTGAGACACCTCCCCCTGCAAGATGTGGTGATTAAGGAGTGCTGTAGGAATGGTTCTCCCATTGTCAACAATCATCTTCTGAGAAAACTAGACTAGAATAAAGAAAAGTATTAACCCCTTCTTAGTGCCTTTCCTGTCTGATCAAGAGTGAACCTGTGCAAGATAGATTGATAGATAGATAAACAGATAATAACTTGTATTAACCCCTTCTTAGTGTCTTTCCTGTCTGATCAAATCAAGAGTGAACCTGTGTTAACAGGCTTCCTGTGTGCTGTTTATCTGTCTTATATCTACTCAAACCACAACTACTCTAATCATCTCTTCTCACATTGAATAGTATAAAAGCCTCCTGATTGGTCTTCTAGTATTTATTCTTTCTTCCTGTACAATTCATCTTCCACATGGTTGCAAAATCAGTCAATCAACAGATCAGTTAATAAACATTAAGGACCTACTATGTGCCGGGCACAAATCAAACCATGTCACTCTCCTACTAAAAAATCTTTAGTGATTCACCCTTTAGGATGAAAAACAAGCTCATCTGTTTGGCATTTAAAGACCTTCACATAGTGGCTCCACCCTCTTTTTCCAGGTTTACAAATGACTCTTCCTCATACCCTGGGTGTTCTGGGCAATCTGGACTGTTTACCGTTTTCTGTGTAGGCTACCCACCTCACCTGTATTCCTTTTCCTCATTACTTTTGACTCCCTACTACAAGGCTCAACTCAAGGGCAAATTACAATAAGCCTTTCCTGATTCTTCCAGTTGTTAGTGCTTCCCATAAATACATGCCTCTAAAAGCTTTTTCAGCTCCAGATTGACATTCTTGTGCCTCATTACCCTCTTTTATAAGTAAGAAAACTGGTTCAGAGATCTGAGGATTACAATCTTAAATTTACCACTAGAAGTCTGCTAGTCCACCCCATCATTTCACAATGTAACAGTGAAAGGGAATCATTTTGTATCACTATAATCTGAACTGAAGGATAACTGAATTTGTTGTTTGTTATTTTGTAATAAAGTTTTTAATTTTTTCTTTTCACTGTGAACTTAATGATCAACAAACATTTCAATATGCAAAGAATAAGAAAGGATTGTTTAAGAAACTGAACTTATATTACATTGGTTTTTTTAAATATGAATCACCACATTAAATTTAACATATAAGAAAAGTGCTCTATTTGTCCCCGTCAAATGACATAACATTTTCAAAGTGTATACATAGCATAGTACTCAGAACATATTAGGTGCTTAATACATGTTTGTTCCTCTTCCTCTCCGGCCCCCTTTTGAAAGAGCTATCATAAGGGATCCATTAAGGAATTTACATTCCTATATAAGAACATGATACCTATAACACCTAAGAATTTTATCATTATACATAGACAGAGGGCATTGTGTGAGTTGAATATGACGGGATAATATAAAAAAATAAAATTTAAGGAGTAAGGAAAAGGGATGTACTGAGGGAAGGGGAAAGGGAGAGATAGAATGGAATAAATTATCTCACATAAAAAAGGCACGAATGACCTTTTACAGTAGAGAGGAAGGTGGAAGAGTTAGAAAGAAGTGCTTGAACTTTACTCTCATCAAAATTGGCTCAAAGAGGAGAAAACATATGCACTCAGTTGGGTATAGAAATCTATCTTACCCTATAGGAAGGTAGAAAGGAAGGGGATAAGAGAAGGGAGGAGGGGCTCAAAGAAGGGAAGGAGGATTGGGGAAGGTGATAGTAAGTGGAAAACAGGGTATCCTTTTGAGGATAGACAGGGTAAAAGGACAGAGAAAGATAAATACAAATAGGAAGGAAGGAAACAGACTAATCAAAACTTTGAAAAAAATTTACAGCAAGTTTCTCTGATAAAGATTGCATTTTTCAAATACATAGAGAACTATGGGCTTTGTCCAGCAGGAAGTGATATAAAGAGAAATTCTGTTTAAAATAATTGCAGACAATATAAAATACTTGGGAGTCTACCTACCAAGATAAACCGAGGAACCATATGAAAACATGATTACAAAATAGTTTTACACAAATATAATCAGATCTAATAATTGGAGAAATATTAATTGCTCATAGGTAGACTAAGCCAATACAATAAAAATGATAATCTACGTAATTAACTTACTCAGTGCTATACCAATAAAGTTAACAAAAATATTTTTAGAGCTAGAAAAATAACAACAAAATTCATCTGGAAGAACAAAAGGTCAAGAATATCAAAATGGTCAATAAAAAAAATGTGAAGGAGGACAGATCTCAAACTGTGTTACAAAGTGGTCATCATCAAAACAATCTGGTGCTGGCTGAGAAATGGTGGTAGATCTGTGGAATAGATTAGGTACACAATTTACAGTAGTAAATGACCACAGTAATCTAGTGGTTGATAAACACAAAGATTCAAGATTTGGGGACAAGAACTCACTATGTGACAAAAGTTGCTGGGAAAATAGGAAAGCAGTTTGGCAGAAACTAGGTACGGACCAACATTTCACACTATCTACCAAGATAAAGTCAAGATGGATATATGATTTAGATATAAAGGATGATATCATAAGCAAATTAGGGGAGCATGGAGTATTTTACTTGTCTAATCTATGAATAAGGGAAGAATTTATGACAAGCAAGAGTTAGAGTACATTATGAGATGTAAAGTGGGTAATTTTGATTCCATTAAATTAAAAAGGGTTTGCACAAACAAAATCAATGTAGCCAACATTAGGAAGAAAAGCAGGAAACTTGGGGAAAAAATTTACAGCAAGTTTCTCTGATAAAAGCCTCATTTCTCAAATATAAGAGAACTGAGTTAAACGTATAAAAATACAAGTCATTCTTCAATTGATAAATGGTTAAAGTATATTAACAGGCAGTTTGAAGACAAAGAAATCAAGGCTATCTAAAGTCATATGAAAAAAAAATGCCCTAATTACTGATTGAAGAAAAGTAAATTAAAAGAACTCTGAGGTACCACCTCACACATATGAAATTGGCTAACATGACAGAAAAGGAAAATGACAATTTTGGAAGGGATATGGAAAAATTGGGATATTACTGCACTGTTGATAGATTTGTGAACTGATTCAACCATTCTGGAGAGTAATTTGGAATGATGTCCAAAGTACTATAAAATTGTACGTACCCTTTGACCTAGCATTACCCCTACTAGATCTGTATCCCAAAGAGATTTTTTTTAAAAAAAGAAAAGGACCTATATGTATAAAAATGTTTATACTAGTTCTTTTTGTGGTAGAAAAGAATTGGAAGTTAAAGTGATGCCCACCAATCGAGGAATAGCTGAACAAATTGTAGTATATGATTATGATGAAATACTATTGGGCTATAAGAAATGACAATCCAGATACTGTGAGGAAAACCTGGGGAGAGTTACATGAACTGATGCAAAGTGCAGTGAGAACGAATATTGTATGCAGTAACAGCAATATTATACAATGATCAACTGTGAATGACTTAGCTATTCTCAGCAATCCAATGATCCAAAGTATTTAGAATGAAAAAGTCCATCCACTTCCAGAGAAAGAAATGATGAAGTTTAATGGAAGATTGAATTACACTTTTTTGAAACTTTCTTGTTGTTTTAGTCTGTGTTTTCTTTTGCAACATAGCTAATATGGAAATATGTGGCATGACCACACATCTATAATTTATATCAAATTGCTTGTCTTCTCAAGGAGGGAGTAAAGGGAGAAGGGAGAGTGAATTTCTCAAACCTTTTAAAAAAAGAATGTTAAAAACTTCATTTACATGTAATTGAGAAAAAAATAAAAATAAACAAAATTAAAGTACAGTATATCAGGTTCCTTGTAGCCCTAGGATTATTCCTGCTAGAAGTCACTTTTGCCTGAAATATCCAGATAACTGAAGCTAAAATGCCAAGAGATTGTTATTGTTGGGTTTCTTTTTCCATTGGAGTGCTATGTTTTCTTACAGTCTCAGAAACTATGCCAGCTCTGCACTGCAGTAAAAAATGAAACTTATAGTTGGCGTTTCCTGCTTCCACATGAGCCTGTGACAATGCAGACTTTGGCTCTATGATTATCTGTCTTCCTACCCTGGTACTTTCCTAGGTGTCCGGAGCCTTCTACCTCAGCAATATCCTTCCCTGGGCTGGTCCCCTTCTACTGTTGGTGAGTTACTTCTCGAGGCCTTCATTCTGGAAAAAGGCTTAATGCCCTAGACACCCTGGCCTTGCTTCATTCCCCTCCTGGCAGTGCTGCTGATTCTTAGGACTTTAGCACTAGGTCCAGGCTCCAGTACTTCTCCCTGCTTTCACCCCCTTTTCAACCCCCTTTTGTTCCTTTCTTTCCCTTATTAGAATGAAGGCTCTTTCTGGGCAGGGACTGTCCTGTCTGCATATATTTCTATCCCCAGGGCTCAGCCCGGTGCTGCCATGTACGAGCGTACTAAATGATTTTTGCCTGGTTACCTTGCCTTTCCTAGGTCCTACTGTTTGGGAACTTGCCCTTTCCCCCTTTCCAGCATAAACATCAGGAACTTGGCACTAGCTTTATGGTTTGCCAGATTAAATTTAACTCCTGGCAAGCAATCGTCCCACTGCCAGACTAGCCAGGAGAAGCAGAAGTTAGAGGTCCTGCGGGACAAACTGTTAGAGACGGTGTCAGGACCTGCGACTTCGCTGGTCCCGAGCACCCCCAAGAGAGGAGGGGCCGGGCCTTCTCCAGCCTGCAAGCATTTGTCAAAGGCCCCCCGTGTGCCAGGGCTGTCTGCCACCGGCCAGGCGCCAGGCAGGCTCTCTGGAGACGACACTACTACGTGTTTTCAACCCCCCTTACACATGTGGACGGGCCAAGGAGGGCATGGTCGACTGTATAATTGTTACTAGACTCCTGCTTGCTGGGGAGCGAGGCAGGTAAGAAATGGCCAGGAAGTGGGAAGGAGGAAAAATAAATGCCTGCTGAAGGAAAAAAGAAAAGTTTAAAACAAAAAAGCCGGGCTTTTACGAGGAAAGTTCAGAGGAAAGAAGGCCTGTTTTAAGCTTCTCGTAGACGGACGTCTCACAACAGATACTCAGGATGAGGTCAGAAAATGATGCGCGTAGGACCCCAGGGCAGGAGTCCCGCAAGTACGCATGTGCGTGCGTGTCTGCGGGAACACCGTCGGCTCTGCAGGGGGTCCTCCGGCACGGCATACGGCGACTCCCGCCGCCTCTTCCGGCCGGGCCTGGGGGAACCCAGGAATCCCAGCAGCCGCATCGGACACCCGAGAACGATCCGGCCGGAGGGGGAGGAGCAGGAAAGTGACGCAGGGAGAAGGGGCGGGGCGCCCCGGGGCGGGGCCTCCGGGCTCTCCGCCCCCTCTCGCACCGCACGCTCTCGCCTCCGCCCCGCGCTGCCGCCGGGAGGCCATGGGAGCCAAAGGGCGAGAGCCCCGGAGGAGCGCGGAAGAAGAGAGGGCAGACCGAGTGTGGGGAGAGCCGGGGAAACTCCCCGGGCGGGGCGGGGCGGGGCGGGGCGGGGGCGGGCTCCTGCCGGTCAGCTGAGCGCCTGGGGGCGGGGCCCGGGGCTCCACAACAAACGCCGCTCCGCCGGCTCGCCGGGTCCTCCCCGGCCCCCTCGCCTGCCCGCGGGCCCGGTGGGCGGCGCATCCGCTCGGCCCCCACCCCCTGGCCGCCTGGGATGTAGCCGCGGAAGCTGCGACCCGGCGGATGCGCACGACCGGCCGCGACCTCGCCGGTAAGTCGGGAGGGGAGCGGGGCCGCCCGTCCACCCCGGAAGGAGGACCCGGCCCGCGGTCGCCGTCGGGGCGCGGGGGCGGAGGCCTCGGAGGGGCGGGGGGAGCCGAGGGGCCGCGGGAAGAGCGCGGACTCGCCGTGCTAAGTGCAGCCGCTTCCTGCGGCGTGACCTTGGCCTTGTCATTTCCCTGCCGGGACTCCGAGTCCTCCCGTGCACGGGGAGGGGCGAGCCTAGGTGACCGGTGCGCTCG
>CM053770.1:130092574-130115698 GCA_028658325.1 Potorous gilbertii | reverse complement strand
ACTCTAGAATCAGTGACTTCCACTTTGCCATTTTCTCCTGTGTTGTTTTCTAGAAGTTCAGTGTCTCAGGAACAAAAGTAATTAGGTTTGGGGAAATAGGTTTGATGTCAGGGAGGGCCCCAAATCCATTTCTGGAGATGGGATGGGCTAGCCATCCTTGCCAGCTGAGTGATAGTAGCATAATGCACACTTTTCTACCCCTTCCATACATTCATCTGCCATCATTCTATCATTTGTTGTCAGAAAAACTAACTTGCTAAGTTAATAGAGGCTTAGTAATTGGTGAACTTTGGCCACAGAAGCTCATCAGAATGACCTACTAAGGCCCTAAAGGGCCTTCCCACCAAAGTTATTGGGAGGAAGAGGTTGATAGTGGAGTTAAAGTGTTTCAGTTCAATAGGAAAATTAATAATTGATACTTTTATCTCAGTGTTTTGTGCTGATACAGCTGAGGAGAATTGATAATGGGTAGTGGTCAATATACTAATCTTTCTCAGTTATCCTGTAGATGGCATCAAGTCATATGTTAATGTTTGCAGTGCACATGAAGACATAGTGGGTTGAATTCAGTTTTTTTTTTCCTTGTAACCAGATGGAGGTTTACTGTTCTGACTTCCATGCTGAGAGAGCAGCAAGAGAGAAGATTCATGAGGAAAAGGAACAACTGGCATTGCAGCTGGCATTTTTGTTGAAAGAAAACAATGTTTTTGAAGATGGGAGCAGGTAAGATAAAGTGAAAGGCAGACTTTAGATACAGACTTGGAGCTTGATTCTCTATTCAGCAGAACCATCCTTGTTTCCCTGTAAGAGGATATAAACTTTAAGAACTCTCGGGGTGTGGGGGGTGTGTGAGAGTTCTGAAGAGACAGAATAGTATTGTCGTGTAAGTGCTAGACTTGGGGTGCCTAGACCTGGGTTTGATCTTTCCTCAAGCATTTACTTTGTGATGGTGGATAAGCCCTTTAATCTTTCTAGCCTCAGTTTCTGTAAAATGGGGCTGATAATATTTTGCAGATGGTGCAGTGGATACAGTGCCAGGCCTGGAGTCATAAATAGTCATCTTCTTGAATTCAAATCTGGCCTCATACACTTACTAGCCATGTGATCCTGGCCTAGTAGTTTGCCTCAGTTTCTTCACATGAACTAGAGAAGAAAATGGCAAATCATTCCAGTATCTTTGCCAAGAAAACCCTAGATAGAGTTTCAAAGAGTTGGACATGACTGAAAAATAACTGAACAGTGACAATAACAAATGCTTTTACTACCCATCTCACAGGGTTACTATGAGGAAGGTACTGTATGAACACTGAAGTCCTAACAAATGGGAGACGTTAGCTGTTTTGTTTTTGGCACATGGCATTGGATTATTTGGTTTCACTATAGTTCCCCTTTTTTTCTGTTTTTAAAGATTGGTTCTCCCTACCTCACCAAGGCTAGCAGTGCTTAAGCTTCTCCCAGGTTTGGTGCCACTCTGATTGGCATAGGAATTTTAACCTACTTTGTTCTCTGGAGCAGATTTGTTCCAGTCAACAACCTGCTGAACCCCTGTTCCCAGAGTTCCCCAAGTCAACGGTGAAGTTAGTGAAGACACCCTGCCAGCTTAGCTCACTGCAAGTCAGAACTCCTGAGTTCCTGGAGCTCCAGCCTCCCCACCAGCAGGGATGGCAGGTGTATTACACACTACCTGGCTCTCTTTATTTTATAAAAAAGAAACTGAATTAAATGAATGGCTATGACTCATTTACCTTATATATATTAAGATAGTAGTTTTCAACTGCTGATCTAACATTTCAAATCATCTCATTATATCTGTGAAAGCTGAAAAGATTCCATAGATGCAAAGAAAACTATCCTATGTCTTGTGCTTGGGGTTTTGGTTGTTTTGGGGCCATCCCCAATACTCACAATTATTAAGGAAAGTTTTCATTCTACTGAGGAGAAGCAGCATGTGCACAAATAAGCAAATAGAAAATAGATACAAGGTAATTTGAGGGAGGAAGATACAAGCAGTGACACCTGAGGGAATTAGCAAAATCCTTTCTGAAATAGCACTTGAGCTCACAAAGGCTTCCAAGAATTAGAGGTGAGGAGGGAGAAAATTCTAAGAATTATGTGGCAAAACAGTTTCAATCCAGTTCCTCTAGATATAAATCTAGTATTCCTTCTACTGTATCATGGCATACCTAGTACTTAGAATCTGGGGTTTATTTTCTTGGCCAAATGCTAATTTACATTTAGTGAATTATGCCCATTTCACTGGCACTTTTCTTATTAGTCTAGTGTAAATAGGCTTGATTAGTACTGGGATGTTGAGACTTAATGTGCTAAAAGTAGTAAGAGGAGTTACAAAAGAGACATTATTTTGATGAGAATCCAGTATCTTTTGAACCAGCTACTGGATGCTTTGCACTGTTGACCATTCCTACCACTCAGGCTTTCAGAGAAGAAACACAACTTCCTTGGTGATGCTTTTATTATGAGGATAAAAGATTTACTCTGAGGAATTTTGCCCATCTGTGGAGCCTTCTTTCAGAAATATAAAAAATTATTGTGGATTTGGGGGTCATATTTTGCAATCTTAATGGATTAAAACTTTCAAAAAATTAAAATATAGATGTTAAATAAAAATTTCAATTCTGTATGTGAATAAAAAACACTTCACTTATTTAGTGTTATGAAAGGAAAGACATTACCAAATGTCTGAGTTTATACTTCAAGTTAATTTGAGACCATGTCGTGTTTAAGTAATATTTAATACTTCTTACAGAATAAATTTTTTTCTCTGCCTTTGGCTCCATCTTGATGAAAGTGGACGAAACACATGTGTCATTTCATCAGTGTAGAGAATGCCCACTATGACATCTCCTTCCGTGATGCAGACTGACAACTTGTTTATTGCTTACAGCCTCAGAAAATTGCTTGGAGCACTTTAGAGAGACTTGGTCAGGGTCACACAGCCAGTAGAACAACCAGCATTTATATAGTGCTTTAATGTTATCTCATTTGAGTCTCACACAATCCTGTGAAGTAGGTGCTGGTCTTATCTCCATTGTACAGATGAGGAAACTGTGAAAGTTGAAGTTGAACTGAGAGATGAAGTGACTTGCCCAGTGTCACATAGTGAGTGTCTGAGGCCTTATTCAAACTCAGATCTTTCTGACTCTAAGATCAACCTTCTCTCCATTGTTGCCACCTATCAGCCAGTGTATTTCAGTGGTTGGACTTGAAACCAGGTCTTTCTGACTAAAGGCTAGACCCCTGTCCATTATTCCATGCTGCCTCTTTTTTATTTGATTTCTTGACATTGTTACAATCTATTTGATTTTGTTAGTTCTCTTTAAAATTTAAGATAACTTCTATCTTTCAAAATGCTGGAAAATCAGTATGTGCTAACCTTTATAATTAGCAGACAGTCTTTGATGGAATTGCAAAGCCGTCATGGTGCCAGATCAACAAATGAACAAGACCAGCAGGCCTACCTTGTTCAGAGAGGTAAATTATTAAGCCCATTATTTTGCTTACATAACATATGGTATGATCCTTTGGAGCCTTACAGAGACAAAACCTTATCTGACCAAATTTTTATACTCCCAGAAACTTTCTAAGTGCTTCTTTTACATGTGTCTGAAAATATGACTTGCTGTCATAGGCTTGAGAATTTGTTGAGGGTTTTTTTTAGCTAATTCTAAAAATAAGCAACGAGGTTTTTTTTTTAGCTAATTCTAAAAATAAGCAAATCTCACTCATATCCTTCCTACTCCTGGGCATGGGAAGTGGCCTAGGCTTCTCAGAGCTGATGTCAGCAGAAACACAAGTCCTGGCAGGTGCTTTCAGGTTAGAGTATGGTCTTGTCTAGGAATTGGGTTTGTCACCCTAGCTAAGATAAGCCACATATCTTATTCTGCCCCACCCCTAGCATTTAGAATTTGCTAAACTAGGGTCAAAATTAATTCAAAGGCATCTCAGAGAGGATCTTCACTAGACGGTTGTCTACCAGATAATGAAGTGTTTCTATTTTTGTCTTTTAAATCATAGCAACCCATGAAGATGGTCTTAATGCTCAGAGGGGTTGTAGTCTCAGTCAGTAGAAAGAATACTCTAGTTAATTAAATTATAGATAATTTGAAGTATCAACTCCAAAAATCATTAAGTCTCTGAGTTTGGGGTTAGATTTAAGAGCAAGAAATGAATCGTGCTTGTTTTGTAAATTCTGTTAAACATTTGCTTGAAAGTCTTATCGTGTGTAATGGACTGGGGAAGTACAAAGGTAAGTCTCCCCTTGCTCTTATAATAGAACATTCATTTTACTTAAATAAGTAGTAGAGAAATGTATTCGAGAAGAATAACCAAATGGTGGCTGAAAGGCAATTTTAATGATGATTGTTGAGTCCAGAAACCCCATTTTAAAATTACTTATCAGATTTTAAACTTTTTTTGGGGGGGGGGGCAACGGTGGGCCAGTTTCAACTCATCATTTAATAACTCAGACATTTCAAGTACTATGCCATAAGAGAAAAAAACCTCTTGTTTTGTTGACAAATTTTCATTCAGCAAAGATTTAATGAATACTTTCTGTTAGAATATGGAGAATTCTTCGGGCAGATCTAGGCAAATCCTGCTGTATGCTTCATACCTATTGCCTCCACCAAGTGTTTTTACTTACGTAAAGTAAGATTAGAATTAATTTGAAAGGCAACTTTAAAGGGGAAAATTAGTCACAAAAAACATTGCCTGAAGTATATTTCACAAAAGTTAGTAAGGGTGTGTGGGGTTGTGTTCATGCATGCACGCCTGTGATTGTCCAAGGTTATTAACCCTTTTTTTTAACATCATAAGATAACACAAAGATAAGGGCATAAAACAAGGAATAAAACAATAAATAAAACTATTATGTTATCTAGCAATAATTTTAACAAAAGAGTCAACATGTAGTTGTAGAGAACCTGAGGGGGTTGAAAGAGCCCCTAGGGGATCAAGAATTCCCCTCCTCCAAGAAGAATAATAGCTGACTTAACTTAAGTGATATATTGTTCTCAGGTGCACGTCCTTGAATTCGGGTGTTGAAGTTCCAGGAATCAGGGCCCCAGCTATACAGGATAACATTCTGATAAAGAGGCCTTGAGGCCCCCCTTGCTACTTATTACTATCTGTTCTGTTTCATGCCCCAATTGCTAGCCCTATGGTTTTTTTTACTATTTAAGCACCCTGATCCCCTAATTTATTGGCTCAGTATGTCTAGAATAAACTCAGCTTGTTCAGACTTCTGTGTCCCGCCTGTCTTTTCATCCTCACTCTGTGAGCCCCATAATTCACCCCTGCTAGATGGCACTGGCTGCAGTATGTAGTTGAAAGAATTCTTGTTCAAAGTACAAGTTGGACTAAATGGTCTCTGGCAACTTTAAAGCTCTTTGAAACTGGCCAAAAATGTATTTGCTGTGTCCATCAAAAGTGATATTCCTTTTAACTCAGCTTTCCTTTGTGGGTAGGGAACAGGAAGGAGTGGTAAAGTTTGGCACGTCCTATGTGTGGGTTTTTCAGTGTGGAAACTCCCCAGATAGATCTTTATCTGGTAGTAGTGGGGTGTGCCTGGGGATCTGAGAGGTTAAGTGACATGCACTTGCCTCTCAGCTAAGATGTACTCAGCATGTGAAGCCAAGCCTCCCCATCACTAAAGCCAGCCCTCTGCCACGTAGAAAATATAAAATGTCTACTTGTATGCTGTTCCAATTCTCCTGATCTCACTCTGCATCATTCATGGCTTTCTACATTTCACGGTATTCATTTCTTTTGTAATGTCTTAGCATTAGAAGATTTAGCAATCTAATAATCGTTACACATTTATTTCCATTTTCCAGTCAGAACTCAAATTCCAACAGAAATACAGAAGCAGAGTGTTATCTGCTTTGTAAAACAGTGAGTTCCTTGTCACCAGAAGTATTTGAACAGAGGCCTGGTGTCTGTCAGGAATGTTGTAAGAAACACTTTATGTACAAGATCGACATGATCTCTGGGGTTCCCATCAACTTCTAGAGTTCATGATTTTTCCTTTAATTTGTGTGTCTAGTGTGTAGTAACTTCAGCTATAAACCAATCAACTGGTAAAACCTTTTTAAAAGCCACATTATTGTCAAACCCACTAAAAATTATTATTAGTAGAAGTTTGGTTACATTTGCTACTAAACTCTCGACTTAAGCTTATCAAAATGCGTATGTTAAAAAAAAAAGACTCTACTTAAAACAAATAACTCATAGGATTGATTAGCTTTGTATGCTTTGTTCCTAGGAGCTGATGATAGAAGCTGGAGGCAACAGCAGCAACAGCAAAGGAATATTCCAATCCATTCATGCCCCAAGTGTGGAGAAATTCTGCCAGACATAGATACATTGCAGATTCATGTCATGGACTGCATTATATAAATGTTGATGTTCCACCTCAAAACAAAACCAAAAACCCTTTCTGGTCCTCTAAGAGCTATACCTTTGTGTGTTTTTCCTCAAATATTTTGACCCATTACATTTGTTTTAGAAGAAAGAAAAACTTGTGTGTTAAATAAGTCACTGATTGTCCATAAAGGACTCCATTTAAATGAGCTTAATTTTTTTGTGTTCAGTTTATGCCAGCTTTGCACCATAATATCTGGATAGATTAATGTAATCAGATGATAAACTTCACTGATCAATTTAAAACACTGTAAGTGAGCAGAAAAGATGATGTGGTTACAGGTTTAATCAAGAAACAAACTTCCCTTTTTGAAGTATTCTAACAAACTGTACAGTTCTTTTTATTCATCACTCATTTAAAATGAATCCTGTTGGATTTATTTTTGCATTATAGTTTATTTACTGTAACTAATATAAGCATACTAGATTTTTTTTGTATGCTTTTTATTTGGGCACCATGCGCTTTACCTTGACATAGGGAAAATGAAAAATTGTGGGCATATGTGAAGTAGTTAAGTGTTAGGTTTACTTGACTTTATGAAATAGTTCACAGTGTAAAGAAGTTAACTTTGTGTTTTAGTTATTAAGCACAAGTAGGTTTGTACAATGGATGCTTATTCACTTGTTGACAAGAGAACAGATGTTTATTCATTTTCTTTAAATGATCAAGTTACATCTTAAGAGTCATAAAAACAAAATAATTGCAAAATAAAACTGCTTATAAATATTTTAGGTTTTTTTCTTACATGTATATTGGCTAAATTTCTTAACATGCATTTTTCTGTATTAAATTATATACATATAATTAGTTCCATGTATTTGTTTGCTTAATTCTCTGTACATGACAAAATCTCATTCCTGGAGACCAGTTCTTTTACTTAGATTGTCAGTAGCTACATCCTGGGATGTAGATTTAGCTTTTTGCTATCCTTAAGTGAGCTCAGTTCCAAGTGACCAGCAAGTTTTGACCAGCCATGAAAGTAAGTCCAACCCTGCAACCCCACAGACTAAAAAAAATTAAGACAACAAATCAACATATTCTACCTCTTTATATTATTTTTGGGTTTCATTTTCATGGTGTATGGTAGGAATACTGTATACTCATGTCTCTTCTATAAGCCTGGTCGAACAGAGGAGCAGGTAAGAGAGTAGGCCCAGATTCTGGAGATGGGGTGTCTTGTTTGAGGAACATCAAGAGGTCACTGTCTCTGGACTATAAAGTAAGTAGAGGGGAATAAAGTGTAAGAACATTGGGAAGGTAGGGAAGTGACAGGTTGTGAAGAGTTTTAAATCCCAGACAGAAGAATTTGTATTTGATCTTAGGTAATAGGGAGCTGCTGAAACTTTTGAGGAGGGGAGTGACATGCTGAGACTTTTCCTTTGGGAACACCACTTTGACAACTGTGTGGAACATAGAAGTAGGAAGCACCTTCCTTCCTCAAGCTATCTCATGTTTCTTTTGTATTTTTCTGTCTGTACATGTTCTCTCCCCTGGTAGAATATGAGTCCCTAGGGAACAAACTATTCCATTTTTGTCCATATATTTCCAGCACAGCACATGGCACCTAGAAGGGCACTTAATAAATATTTCTTGCCCAACAAAAGATTGGGAAGTGTTTAAAGCTCACCCTTGTAAGCCAGGTTCAACTTAGGTACAATGACCTGGTCTTAGAAGAGGGGAGGGGTCATATTACCTGAACCACTGCAGCCTGAATACTACTCTACGATCATGTTGACCATCCCCAAATATATCTAGCTTATCCCCATCCATCCCCATTTGCCACTAAACCTCTTGTCATGAGTCTCCCTTTGGCGGTTATTCAAAGATAATCTTTTTCTAGAGTGGCATGCCCTTACTTTAGCACTGAGCTACAGGCTCAGTAACTCACCAAGATTCTAGAATTACTCAGGATTTAAACAAATTTTCAAGCATGACCAGAGGAGATGCCTTTGCCACCCCCATGGGACTTTTTTTGCCTTCCGCTGGTGGGCCTCTTCTACTGTATGTGATCAGAGTCCCAGCATAGAAAACACCAATACTAGGGATCTCATGGGATCCCCAAAGGTTTCCATCTAGCTAGTCTTTGCCCAGATTCAGGTTTCTTTCTGTCCATGTCCTATTGACTCTCCCTATATTCCTAATACCAGGCTCAGTGACATCCTTAGGCTAATCAAGAATGCTGCAGCAGAAGTACAATCCATAGTGAACTAGGTACTGTTACCATTTAGGCAAGCAGTGTCTGTGGCCAACCTTTAGCTACGTAAGCTCAGAAATCTCTGCCACTGCAGAGATGTCTCTTTAGTCTTGTTTGTCCTAAGTATGCACCTTGTTTTTGTCTGCTAGGCAACTATTCATCTATAGAGTCATCTAAGTTAAGACCACCATATCTGAAACTACTCAATACCCTACTCTGTTGTCCTTTTAAGTTCTCATTAAGCTCTTTAAACATACTTCTTTTATCCCTGCCTCTTGCCAGCCCATTGCTGGCAAGGTGATTGCTTTCAGGTGACAGAAATCTCTTATATGGCCTATCAAAAACCATCATCCCTATTAGAATTCCAACAAGGTGCAACAGTAGCTACATCCTGTTTGAAAGGGGAATATACCCATAAATAATGAGGAATGTCACCTAAAACAGCTGAAACTTTGAAGTTACTGCCCATGCCAAGGTGTACTCCCCCAGTCAGTCAGCATTAACTTACTATGTGCCAGTCACTGTTCTAAGTGCTGAGGCTACAAAGGCAAAAACATGGCCTTGCTCTCAGGAAACTCACATTCTACTGAGGGAGATAAGAAATTTCAGGAATACGGCACTAGCAGCTGACATGGACTCCAGAAGAAGGTGGAATTTGAGCTGAGTCTTAAAAGCTAAGGAAGTCAGGAGGCAGTAGTAAGAAGAGCATTACAGGGTGGGAGACAGCCCCTGAAAAAGCACTGTTAGGAGATAAAGCATTATGCTCAAGGAATAGCAAGGCCAGTGTTACTGGATCATAAAGGTCTGCTGAAGGAGTCCATAGGGAGGTTTTAAAAGACTCAGGACTAAAAGGACCTGTCTGCTCCTTTTGCCCCTGCATTAGTGGGTGGGGAAACAACAAAAGCAGTAGCAATGTTTCCCTGGCCCAGAAAGCTGGTACCCATCTCTGGTCACCTACAGTGGATATTCTTATGCTATTAGCTGAGCGACAGTATGTAATTTCCATCAAACCCTCTAGAGGTGGGTACAAAGTTGGGGATATAGTCTTCATAGAAGACTGGTATTACTGTTACGTTCCCATGACCTTTTCAATCAACTGGTGTTCATTCCGCTGCCCCACACTACCTCAGTGAACTGATAAGTTTAAACAAAATGCTGTGAGAATTCAGAGGCAGGACAAATCATCACATAGATTCAGAGCTAAAAGGCAATATCAGATGTCATCTTGTCCAACTTACTCATTTTGCAAATCAGAGAACTGAGGTCCAAATCAATTCCAGGTATGGAACTGGGACAGATTTCACCGAGGAGATGACATTTGAACTAGGTCTTGATGAAAACAGAATTTATGTAAGCATATATTTAGAAGGCAGGAATAGACCTTCCATGCATTTAAGGTACAGAGGTGAGAAAACCTCAAGAAAGTATTCTGGAAACATCCAGTACCAGTCTTGCTTGAGTAGTAAGGGCAAATGAAGAGTGTGTTTAAAAAGCTGAAAATGGAGGATTGGGGGATTTAGAAGCCATGTTAGACTCCCTAAGTTTTAGATGAGAAAACTGAGGCCCAAAGAGATTAAGGGACTTGCCCAGTGTCACAAAGGCAAAAAGCCACAAAGACACAATTCAAACCCATATCCTCCTAACTGTAGATTCAACAGTCTTTCAGAATGTAGTGGTGTTTTAGGAGTAAGACTAGACTGGTGGCCAGAAACTGGAAGCTCCCCCCTGCCCCATTTATCTTACCCCATATCTGAGGCTGAGGGTTTGGTAAGGAGCTCCTGGATGACTTGGGGGAGGAAAGTCAGGAAGACTGGTACAAGGCTACTGGAATAGTTCTAATAATTGTGGTGGCAGTGGAAACAGAAGAGTTGAATGTTGCAAAGGTAAAATTAATAGGATTTGCTAACTGATTTCCTGTGAAAAGTAAGGGAGAGAGCTAGCCAGAAATATAAACCAGTATTTCAAACATATTTCCCAAGTTCTGTCCTTTTCTCTATCTGTACTTTCCCCCTTGATAGTCTCATCTAATCCCTTTGTTTTATCATCTCTATATAGCTGTCTTGCAAATCTTAAACAGATATCTTGGTGCAATGGAATGAATAAGCACTGGCTTTGGAGTTAGAAGATCTAGGTTCAAATCATATCTGCCACTTTACTCAGTCAATAAGTATTATCAAACTTCCAAAAGATTGTTTTATAGAAATAGAAAAGAAAATAATGAAATTTATCTAGAGAAACAATAGATCTAGAATCTCAAGGAAAATAATGAAAAAATTGGGAAGGAAGGAGGTCTAAGAGTACAAACTATACTACAAAGCAGTAATAACTGCTAAAACTGTTAAAAACAAGTTGTTCTTGGTTAAGGAAGTCAATCAAGGGAGTAGATTAGTTAAAAAAACCTAGAGAAGCAAACCTAGTAACTGAGTAACCCAGTGCTTGATAAACTGCAAAACTACAGCTACTACATAAAGACTCACTACTTGACAAAAATTTGTGGGAAAACTGAAAGGCAATCTGGCAGAAATTAGATTTTGACCAACATCTCACACTATATACCAAATGTAGGTATATTCCATATACCTCAGCTCCTAATGGATATATATTACTTATGTATAAAAGGTCACATGATAAATGATTAAGAAGAAGGGAAGAAATTTCACATCTGTCACTAAGGGAAGAGTTCATGAAAGAGGATCACAGAAGCTAAAAGGGGCAATTTTGATCACAGTTGAAAAGTTTTGTACCAACAAAATGCAGCTAAAATTAGAAGAGAAAGAATTAACTAGAAGAAATATCTTTGTAGAAAATTTATCTTATAAGGTTTCATTTCCAAGACATAAAAGGAATTGAATCAAATTTATAGGAATAAAATTCTCTTAATAAAATCAATTGGATCTGAACAGACAGTTCCAAACTTATCAACAGCCAAATTTTAAAAAATGCTCCAAATCACTGATAATTGAAGAAATACAAATTTAAGCAACTCTGAGGTTGTACATCATAGTTATATTGGTAAAGATAACAAAAAGGGAAAATGACAAATTTTGGAGAGGCTATAGGAACAGGCACATTAATGTACTACATGGTGGAAGTGGGAATAGTCTAGCCATTCTGGAAAACAGTTTAGAACTATGCATCCAAAGGTCATTAAACTGTATCCCTCTGACTCAGTGATACTTCTTCTAGCCCTATACCCCAAAGAGATCAGAGAGATGAAAAAGTGGCAAAAAAACCCAAAACAAAAACAAAAAATGGAAACATTCTAATTGGAGAATGGCTGACCAATGCAATGACCAACCATAATTCCAGAGGGCCAATGATAAACATGTTTCTCACCTCTTGATTTTGTGTTCATCTTTTGTTGCTGAAGACCATGCCATCAGAGAAATGATGACATGACTTGCACTTGACTTTGTTTTGAGTGAGGGAGGGCTGTGCAGGTCACCAGCCTCACTTCTCCTCCAGAGCCATCTGAATCCAGTGACCAGATATTCATCAGGGTGACTGGAGATGACCCAGGATGCACTGGGAGACTTTGGCCCCTTTAGGCCAAGGTCTATGCAGGTACTCATTTAGGGTAAGATAACGCCCATTCATTGAATAGGCTTGTTTAAGACATAGCAATGGCATGGCCCCTTTAATGAGGCAAAGAAAGATTTCATGCTGGGAGGAAAACAGCAACAGTTACTACTGATAATCACTCTTAAACCAGGAGGGTCCATAAGAGAGCCTTTAAAGAGATGATGGATTCACGATGCAGAATGAGACATACATATTTTTAGACAGGGACAATCAAGAGATTTGTTTTCCTCGATGAAGCATATTTGTTACAAGGGGTTTTAATTTTAATTGAGGTATAACACAGAGAAAATACTTCTTAAATGAAAATTTAAAAAAACAAGCATTTATTAAGCACTTAATATATGCCAGTGACTATGCTAAGTGATGGGGATACAGAGGAAAAACAAAAATTGCCACTGCCCTCAAGGGACTTCTTTAAAAAATACATATTTTACCACATAATTTCACTGTATAATCATCGCACCCTGTTTTTAGTCCAAAAATTGCTATATAACCTTTTAGTGCATAATCATTATATGGTAAAATTCTGTTGGTCACACCCCTTAAAAGGTAAACAATGTATTCACCAGTGACATATAGAAACACATTTATTTCTCCTGCATATATTACAAGCCTTGGGTCTAAAATTCTCAGCGCATGACTTGCATGGTTTATTTAGAGCCCTACTGTCCTAATGGTATCGTCATTCAATCCAAGCAAGAGCTGTAGGTTCAAGGGGAGTGGGGGTGGGCAGGCAAAGCTTCCAAGACTAAGTCACATGATATGGTAAGACTTGCTCTTCCCACACTAGCTAAACTGTACAATTAGTTTACCAGAGATACACTAATGTGCAAAGCATTTCTTTATGCTTATGGATAAATACAAAAATTATTCTGCAGGCTTCAAGCTGAAAATGATTGTGTTCACTGAACAGCATAGAAAGAGAACTGCAGAAAGACAGTTTTCAGGGAGTAAAACATTGGTGTGAGACTAATGGAAACCAAAAGATTAAGTAATACTGGAACAATTTTTTTAAAAAAGCTTCACATAATGGTTGCATCCCACTTTTTTGTAAAATATTTGATATAAAATCTGTGATGATTATGCAGTATAATATGGTAAGATAATGTAGATGGAAGCAAACCCTAGGATGACACTAGTAGCTGGGAGGTGGGGGAAGGGGTCAGGGGGTAGAACAGGAAAGGCCATTTCAGAGAATTTAGGTGAGAAAGAAAGGAGGGATATAGGACAATAATTGGCAAGTAGGATCTAGTGAGGGTTTCTCAAGGATGGAGAAGACCTGGAAATCTTTGTAGGTGGCAGGGAAGGAACGAGTAAACAGTATACAGGAAAAAGAAAGTTAGAAAGTGAAAACAGAGGTGGGGCCAATATGCTAGAGAAGACAGGAGGGGTGAGACCAAGAGGGCACGAAAGAAGGGGAAGGAGAAGGATGAATCAAGATGGCAGAGTAGAGGGAGCTGCCTATCCAACTTCTCTCAACATTCCCCTCCAAACAACATTAGAATAATACCTCAAATAGAGTTTTAGATCAGCAGAGCCACAGAAGGTCAGAGTAAAACATTTTTTCTAACCTAAGAAAACTTAGGAGGTTGTCAGGAGAGATCTGTGACGAGGATGGAGGTATGCCTGAGAGCATGGGCCAGTGGGAACAGGCCTTGGAGGCTGCTATAACCAGTAGCATAGCAGCTTTGGGAACTGTTAGCCCACAGACACTAAAGGGTCAGACAACTGGCAAGAAAGAGATTAGTGGGGACTCTGACAGCACTGGATACAGCTGGCACTGCTTGACAACTCTACTGCCCATACACAGTTCTGGGTCACAGTTCCAGGGCAGAGCAGAATATATGTGGTCAGTCAGAAAGGAGGAGGGGCTCAGGACACAGTTCTAAGGTCCTGAAGATCATGAGCACTTGTGGCTGCAAAGGGAGCAGGGGCCCTTTCTGGGTAGAAACTAGAACAGACTGGGAGAGTAGGGACCACACCTCTCCCCAGATCACAGCACCTTGGAAGCACTGAAAACTTTCAGATCCCCAGAATTAGCTCTGAAAACAGCAGCAGAAAAATCTGGAACAGCTCAGGACAAGGTTTCCCCACCCTTAGATGAACAAAGCTCAATTTTAACACAAAATTCTAAGTCAAGAAATAGTCTGGAAAAAATGACCACACAGTTTTAAAAAAAAACATCTTAATGATAAAAAGCTACTAGGGTGGTAGGGAAGAACAAGACACAAACTCAGAAGAAGAATACACAACAAGGTGAAAAGAGATACAAGCAAAGCTTCAAAGAAAAATGCTAATTAGATTCAAACCCAACTAGAATTCTTGGAAGAGTCAAAGAGATTGACAGCATGAGAGAGGAAAAACTAGGGAAAGAAATGAGAGTGATGCAAGAAAATTATAAAGAAAATTAATATTTTAATAAAAGAGGCACAAAAATATTCAGAAGAGAATAACACCTTAAAAAAACAGAATTGGCCTAATGGTAAAAGAAGCACAAAAAGTCACTGAAAAAAAGAATTCCTTAAAAACAGAAATGGTCAAAGGAAAAAAAGTACAAAAGATCACTGAAGAAAATAATTCCTTAAAAATTAAGGTTGGGCAAGTCTAAGTAAATGAATCTTTCAGACATCAAGAAACAATCAAAGTCAAATAATTTTTAAAATGTGAAATATCTCATCAGAAAACAATTAACCTGAAAAGTAGATCAAGCAGAGATCATTTAAGAATTATTGAACTTCCTGAAAGCCATGGTCAAAAAAAAAGAGCCTAGACATTATATTTCAAGAAATTATTAAGTAAAACTGCCCTGATATCCTAGAACCAGAGGGTAAAATAGAGATGGAAAGAATCCACTGATCACCATCTAACAGATCACAAAATGAAAACTCCCAGGAATATTATAACCAAGTTCCAGAGCTCTCAGGTATAGGAGAAAATACTGCAAGCAGCCAGAAAGAAACAATTCAAATATTGTGGAGCCACCATCAGGACCACACATTAAAGGTGTAGAGGGCTTAGAATATGATATTCTGGAAGGCAAAGGAGCTAGGACTACAATCAGAAATAACACACCTTGCCAAACTGAGTATAAACCTTTGTGGGGGGGGAATAGATATTTAATGAAATAGATGACTTTCAAGCATTCCTGATGAAAAGACCAGAGCTGAATAAAAAATCTGACATCCAAACACAAGACTCAAGAGAAGCATAAAAAGGTAAATATGAAAGAGAATCATACGGGACTCAATAAAATTAAACTGTTTATATTCCTATATGTGATACATAACTATCATTATAAGGGCAGTTTGAAGCAGCCTATGTAGACAGAAGGTATGAATATAAATAAATTATGTTGGGATGATTTCAAAAAATGAAGGGGTGAGAAAGAGAGCACGGGAGAAGAGGGAAGGGAGAGGCAGAATGGGGAAAATTATCTTGCATGAAAGAGGCACAGAAGGAAGAATTTTCCCAGGGGAGGGGAAAATGGGAGGAGGTGGCAGGCAATACTTGAACCTCACTCTCATTGGATATGATTCAAAGAGGGAAGAGTAATATATATACACAGTCTGTATAGAAATCTATCTTACCCAACAGGGAAATAAAAGAAGAGAATGGGGTGAGGATGGGGGTTGGAAATGAGGAATGGGAGGACAGATTAAGGGAGGCAGAAGTCAGAAGCAAAACAGATTTTTGAGGAGGGACAGGGTAAAAAGAGAGAGAGGGATCAACAGAAGAAAATAGAATCTAGAGAAATACATTGTTAGTGAATGTAAATGGGATAAGGTCACCCATAAAACAAAAACATAGCAGAATGGATTAGAAACCAGAATCCTTTTAAAAAATATCTTGTTTATAAGAGACATATTGAAACAGAAAGACATAGAGAGTCAAAATAAGGGGCTGGAGCAGAATCTATTCTGGTTCAACGAAAGTAAAAAAGGAACGAGTAGCAATCATGATCTCAGACAAAGGAGAAGCAAAACCACACCTAATTAAAAGAGATAAGCAGGGAAACTACATTTGCTAAAAGGTACCAGACAATGAAGTTATAGCAAAAAAATTTTACAGCAAGTTTCTCTGAAAAGGCTTTCATTCCCAAATATATGTGGAAATGAACTAAATGTATAAAAAATAAGAGCCATTCCCTGATGGATAAATGGTTAAGAAATAGAAACAGGCAGTTTTCAGAAGAAGAAATCAAATCTAGTCATATGGAAAAATGTTCTAACCTACTGATCAGAGAAATGCAAAATAAAACAAGTCCATGGTACCACTTCACATCTATCAGAAATGAAAAAATGCTAGAAGGGATGAGAGAAAATAGGTATACTAATGAACTGTTGGTAAAGTTATGAACTGGGACCAATAATTCTGTTGAAAAAATTGGAATTATATCCAAAGGGTTACGATAACACCACATACACTTTGACCTAGTAATATCATTGCTATGTTTATACCCCAAATATACTAAAGGAAAAGGACACCTATGTACAAAAGTATTTAGAGCAGCTTTTTTTTTGTGGTGGCAAAGAACAGGAAATTGAGGGTGTGCCCATCAATTAGAAAATGGCAGAACAAGTTGTGGCATATGATTGTGATGGATTACTTGTATTATAAGAAGTGAGAGATGGTTTCAGAAAAACGAAGAGTGCTATATGAACTGAGCAGAACCAGGCGATCATTGTACAGTTACAGCAATGTTGCAATGATCTATGAAATACTTTGTAATTGTGATTGATATGATTCAAATCACTTCCAAAAGACTCATTATGAAAAATGCTATCTACCTCCAAAGAGAGAACTGATGAAATGAATATAAATTGAAGTATAATCTCTCATTTTCTTACTTTTTTAGCAATATAGATATGAAGTGGAACAGATGGAAATACATTTGTATGATTTCACATCTACAATTGATATCCTGTTGTTTGCCTTCTCGGTGGGTATGGGGAGAAATAATTTGGAATTCATAATTAAAAAAGAAAGCTGAAAATAAATAATAAATATTTTTTAAAATGTAAAAGGAGTTGGCCTTGGCAAACAGAGGGGCTGCCTCATCATCAGAGACTAGAGTAAAAGAACATAGAGTGGTGAAGAGAAGGAAGGACATGATACGAAAAGGGAAGGGGGAACCTTAGGTGAATGATCTTAATTTTTCAGTGAAGTATGAAACAAGACACTCAGCTAAGAAGGTGGGTGGAAAGAATGTCACTGGAGGCTTAAGGAGAGAAGAAAAAGTCTGGAATAACTGCTGTGGTCAGTGGGACAGGGAATCATTTAGGACAAAAGAGTAGAATTGCCTTCTTGTAATGAGGGCTCCAGCTGAAACCTGACTAAAGAAAGTATTTATTAGATGCTTATGTTCCAGATACTATGCTAAGCATTGGGGTGTCAATACAAGTAAAAAACATAGTCCCTACCTTCAAGGACTACTTTCCATTCTAAAGGGAAAAGACGTATAAAAGAGCAAAAAATGAAAACTGTAGAGGCAAGGAAAGGCACTTAGAAAGCAAGGAGAATCAAGAGCTCTTCTAGCTTAGAAGTAAGAATGGATGGCATAGGCATTTTCTCCAGTGGAGTTTCTATGGAGGAACTCATCATTTGGAGGAGTAGACTGCAAGGATGGAGGTATCACTGTTGTACAAAGCTACCCCAAGAGAAGGTTCACTAGCATATATTTATGACAGACCCAGTTAGCACCATCTTGCTATTTCCTATCCAGTTCCACTGAAAAGCACCTAAACAGGGGCAAAGAAGCCATATGGTAGAGTTAGAAGATGGTACTAGAGTTCAGTGATAGGACAGAAAAGCAAGGGACTCAAGAGTAAAAGACAGTGTAGAGTTGAACTAGTTCCACAGAGCAAGGAGAGCATATTCAGAAATAAGGGTGATGTCTTGGGATAGTACTGAGAGATGGAGAGACTGGAGATCATGATGAAGTGGATAGAATTTAGGAGAAATGAGGTACAAGGAGAAATGGGAAGCTAAAGATGACGATCAGATAAAGAAAATTCATAGTTCTGAGACATGGAATCAGAAATGTAAAGGAAGAACAGGTCATAAGAATTAAGTAAATTAAAGAATGAGTAAGTTAGGGCATTTGAGGTAACATCAACATGAATGTTGATTCCCTAGAATTAGGGGATGCTTACTGTGTGACCCTGGTGAGTCACTTAATCTCTCTAGGATTGTTTCCTTGATTACTTTTGTAAGGTCCCTTGCAGCTCCAAATCTATACATGATCCTACGGAACTAACTACTCTCAATTTTTCTTGAGCTCCGATCCCCATTTCCAACCACCTACTTGGTATCTTACATCAATATCCCTCTGGCACTTCTACCTCTCCATATGTAAAACTGAAATCACTATCTTCTTCTCAAAGTTGCCCCTGCTTCCAATTTTCCAATTTATGTTGATGGTGCCAATATTATTCAAGTCAGTCAGGCACAAAACCCTGCAACGTTTGACTTCTCTCTCTTCTTTTTAATCCTCTTACTACATTACCACATCCTCATCTAAGCTTGTGGAAATCAGCTTCCTCCTAGATGCTCTTTTCTCAAGAAGCCTTATCATCCCACCAACCGAAAGTTTTCAAAATTTTCATACAGTCCTTTATTTAGATATGTCCTTTGCCCATTGTGTTATATTGTGCACCTGTAGTCTTCTCTGTAGTCGTTTAGAAATTCCTTGACAGCAGAGACTATTTTGTTTTTCAACTTTTTATCCCCAGAATAGTGCCTTGCCTATATGGCAAGCACTTGATAAAATGTTCATTTAATTTGCTGAACTGAGTCAATCAGTAAGCATTCATTAAGCACCTATAATGTGGGGACACAAAGACAAACAGTTCCTACCCTCAGGAAGCTCATATTTCCTCAGAGGAAACAGACACACACTAAGTACAAGCTATATATTTTTAGATGTAAGATAATTTTGGTTAGTGGTCACTAGCAGGTGGGACATGGGCAGAGACCTCATGAGGCAACATTTGAGTTGTAATTTGAAGCTCAGAACTAAAAGGTTCTAAGAAGCAGAGGAGAAAATATTCCAAGTATCCAGGAGAGCCCCATGCAAAGACATGGGGTTGGGAGATGGAATGCTCTATGAGGAAGGCAATACAATCCATCTGGCAGAAGCATGGAGTCCATGAATTATGTAATATGTATATAATATGTATATTTGTATGTGATATTATGTAATAAGATTGGTTGGGAGACTGCAGAATTGAAAAACTAGGTGAAACATAAGTAACAGAATTAGATACTACTAACACAATCATTAAAAGAGGATGCATACTCAATTGGAGATGCTGGACAGACATCATAAGGTCTAGAGCTCAGAAAAGAAATTACGTGTGTATGTATATATGTATACATACACACGTGTATATGTATACATATATATACATATATCAGAAGAGAAATCTAGACTGGACATACATATCCGTATATAGATGTATGATACTTCTACAGTCGTGTTCACAGAGCGGGTATTTGTAAGTAGGGCACTGGGCACTGGATTCAAGTCCCGTCTTCCACATACACCACCTTTGTGACCCTGGCTCTGTACCTCGGTTTCCTTACCTGTAAAATAAGGGGGGTTGGCTCTTGACAGCGTGCGGGCCTTGAAGTCAAATGCTGCCTCACTCTCTGTGTGAGCCTGCACCAGCCGTGAAACCACCTGCCTCAATATCCTCACCTGTAAAATGGGGATGAAAACAGCACGGACCACCCGAGCCCTTGTACACCTTAAGATGCCACGTGAGGACTAGACGTCGTGGCAGTTATAACCTCTGGAGACTCCGTGACCGGGATTCCAAGCGCCAAGGAAGAAAGCACAGCGAGGTCACTAGGTCACTAACCACGGGGGCCAAGGGCAGGAGCTCCAGAGATCAGGCGGAGGTGGGGGTGGGGGAGCTCCGGGGTCACACGTCATCGCCCAGCGCCGATCTCTCGCGCTCCGGCCTGTCTAGTGAGGCCCCTGGGGGTCCCTTCCCACAGCGCCCCATGTTTTAAAATCCAAATGAAATACGGAGGATGACCGAGGAAACCAACTCTATCTAAAGTGATTAAAATGTTGAAAACAAATTCAGGGACCCCAGGTCAAGCGCCCCGGCAGGGACCCCAGGTCAAGCGCCCCGGCAGGGACCCCAGGTCAAGCGCCCCGGCAGGGACCCCAGGTCAAGCGCCCCGGCTTGGCGCTGCTCTCCCCAGGCGCCTCGGGCCTCTAGACCTCACGACCACATTTGTAGCTTGAAAATGCAGCTGCCCGCTTACGGGCAGACCTAAAGCCCAGAAGGAAAAACTGAGGCAAAGCCAGAGGGTGGGGTGACGCGTCCAAAATGTCGGGAGGAGAATTGCGGAAGCGAAAATCAGGTTCAGCCGACCCGGAAGGATAAAACATAGGCCCCCCCCACCGCGGAGAGAGCGAAACGGAAATGCTACCCTTCGATCACCCGAACCGAAGTTCCGGACCTGCCCGGAAGTTCCGCCCTTCACCTGGAGACAGTCCTATCGCAGCTCCCCCTAGCGGGCATGAGGGCGGGGAGAACGATAGACTGCCTCGTAACGTCACCACGCACATCGGCACCAGCCAATCAGCTCAGCCTACGGAGGGACGGCAAGCCCGCCAGCGCCCTCACGTCGAAGCAGGGGCGGGGCCAAATCAAAGTTTTGGCGGGGATCGGAGAGAGGTCCTTAGTGGAGAGCTTGGCTGCGTGGAGCCCATGTCGGTGAGTCGGTAGCGGAAGGGGGCAAGGGATCGACTGGGTTAGGGGGAAGGGGTTCAGGAGGACGTCCGTCCTTGGCGGGGTGGCTGCCTGGGGTCCCAGACTGGGAGGCGTTAGGGAGCAGGGGTGCCCTCGTTAACGTCTCCGAGGCGACATTATCCGGTAGGAGCCGGAATCATGGAGTTCAAGCCAAACGCCTCAGTTTTACAGATGAGAAAACTGAGTTCCGGGCAGATGGAGTCAGTGGCAGAAACAGGATCTGAACCCACGTCCTTTGACTCCAAATCCACGCTCTGCAGGTTCTGAGCTTGGGGTAGTTGTCCGATACTGTATCTAAATCCGCTAAGGCTAAAGTATCCACTTAGGAAGCTAACCTCTTCTGCTGAATGAACCGGAATTTCAGCCCCCGGGTAACTAGATAGATTTCAGCGCAGGAAGTAAGTAAAATGAGATCGTGTTCTTGTACGGGCCGTCCGATCAGCTGCTTTTTCCTTTTAAAAAGAAACTTTTCACATTGCCAGCCTTCTCCAGATTTGACATAATTTGACTGTAAAATGCCAAGGCACCAAGTGATAGAAAATTGCAGATATTGGGAAGCATACCTTCAGGGGTAGGGATAGATAGAACAGACTAAAACATTAGAATTAATAAAAAACAGAAGTAACTGCTTGGCAGGAAAGAAGTTAGAGTCTGTCTGGATCATGCTTAAAAAGTCATAGAGGAAAGTACATGTAATAATGTGGTTATCTGTACCAATCCTGACTTTTTCTAGAGCTTTTCCTCAAATTCCTTTCTTAACTCTCTATCCGGCTTCCAACCTCATCATTCAACCGAAACTGTTCTCTTCTGAGTTACAATGATATTTTTATTGCCAAATCAAATAGCCTTTTCTCAGTCTTTATCCTTGTTAACCTCTGTGCAGTCTCAAACACTGTAGATCACCCTCTTCTCCTTGATACTTTGTCCAGATTTTCATGACAGCTACTCTCTCCTGGTTTTTCTTGACTACTCTTTTGCTGGACTTTCATCTATGTCACTCCCATTAACTGTGGGTGTCCCACAAGGCTATACCCTGGATGCTCTTCTCTTCTCCCTCGGTACTCTTTCATTAGCTCCCCTTGATTGAATTATTATTTCTATGCTGATCTTTCTCAGATCTGCCTTTCCTGCCCCAACCTCTCTCCTGACCTCCAATCTTGTATTTTCCAAGTTTCTATCAAATGTCTTGAATTGGATGACCTGTAGACATCTTAAACCCACCTTGTCCAAAACTAAACTTACTATCTTCTTTCCCCACCACTTGGCTCTCCCTTCTTCCTGATTTTCTTATTACTGTTGATGGTACCGCCATGTCTCCAGTAATCCAGGCTTGTAACCTGTTTGTCATCCTGGAATCCTCACCCACACCTCTCCCTCATAGATATCCAATCTGTTGCCAAGGCTTGTCAATTTTACCTTAATAACATCTGTCACTTATGCCCTCTTCTCTCTTCTGACATTGCCACCAATTCACTACACTCCCTCATCTCCTCACACCTACACTATTGAAATAGCCTACTGCTTGTCTCCTTACCTTGAAGTCTGTCTCCACCCCAGTCCATCTACTCAGATGTCAGATTGGCCTTCCTTTAAAGCACAAGCCCCACGCCTGCCTCCCTACTCTGTAAATTCCAGTGTTTCTTATTATTTCCAGGATGGGAAAAAAAATTCACTATTTGACTTGTAAAGCCCTTCATCACCTGGCCCCGACTCCCTGCCCGCCCCCCCCAACTTTTCAGTCTTTCATGTTTTCTCCTAGTACCCTGGCATCTAGTGTCACTGACTTCCTGGATATTCTTCCCACGATATTCTTCACACATAACACTTGAAGCATTTTCATTGCCTAGAAATGGAACCTTCCCCCATCCTTACCTCTAGTCTTTCCTGCCTTCTTCAAGATTCAGCTAAAGTCCCACCTTCTGCAAAAAGCCTTTTCCAGGCCTTCTTGGTCTAATGCCTTCCCACTGAGATCATTCTCCAGTTTGTTTTTTCTTGTTTATATATAGTTGTTTGCAAGCTGAGCTCCTTGAGAGCAGGGCCTGGTTTTTGCCTTTGTATTCACACCATTTAGCACAGTGCCTGGAATGTAGTAGGTGCTTAATAAATGCTTGTTTATTTATTTTTTTAATATAAATTTA
>CM053770.1:130056094-130086346 GCA_028658325.1 Potorous gilbertii | reverse complement strand
TCTGGAATCAGATTTAAAATTTATTTGGGGACTATTTAACCAAAAAAAAAAAAGATAAAATACAATATAGGTAGTATGTTTTTAAATATTTTTATTTAATAATTTAATTTAATATTTTTATTTTATAATATAATATGTAGCATAATAGTATTTTATTTCCAATTACATGTAAAGACAATTTTGAACATTCATTTTTTTTAATAAGATTTTGAGTTACAAATTTTTCTTTCTCCTTCCTTCTTCCCCTCTTCCCAAGATGGAAAATAATCTGCTATAGTTTATGAAAACAGGTAAGGTTAATATATTGCTTTAAAAGTCAGTACAGGTGACCTGCAGGGATCCAAATTTTATATGGTTTGATGACCTCCGGTTTCTATTTGAGTTTGACACTACTCCCCTACAGGGCTTCGAATGGCCACTATTCACCATGATTTCTTGGTATCTAATTCTATGTTGAAATTCTTAGGATTTAGTAGAACTATTTGATGAAATTTCTAGTATTATTTCATTGTTTTACCTTGTTTTCCAGCCTGATTCTGAAACAAGTATATTTTCTTTCCTAGATGAATTAAAGAAATTGCAAGAGCAGATGAAGACATTACAAGAACGGCTAAAAATGACTACAATTGGGAAGTCTGCAAACCCAGAGTGTTCACAAAAATCCCCTGGTAATAAAGACCAGTGTTTTCCTAGGTCTGCGAATATCCATATCAGCAGACATATAGCAGAACAGACTTTGATGACTTTTCTAATATTTTTTCCCCCTCTACTTTTGCTCAACTAGGTAAACTTTCACTTCTCCCTCTTAAGGAGAGGAAAGTTCAGAAAATTCAGGAGTCATCTTTTTTTTCTGCCCAGCTTGATATCCCTGCTCTGCCAAAACCCAAGCAAGTAGCCCAGAAGCCAAAGGTTTTACCTGCAGGTAGAGTACTCCAGGCCACATGGACTTCTTTTCCTTCTCCCCTCCCACCATTGCCTTATTGTTGCTAACACAAACTTTGGTACTTACTTATGTCCTTTTTTTTAAATCATTCTCTCCTTATTTTATGTAAATAGCTTTCTTGTTTCTTGAAGTGATACGGTAGTGTCTCTGAATAGACAGACCCTGTGTTATATTAATTTTCATCTTCCACAGCTTTAGGCAAGAAATAAGTGTTGAGTTAAATAAATGTCTGGAAGTCAACTCTTCTGAATAAACTGTATTAGGGTTGGGGTTTATAGTACATTTGTGAATATTTAAATGGAGTTTATAAAACTACAGTACAAACGATTAAAGTAGTCGAGTTTTGAACAAAGTGAAGATAGTCCAAGTTCATCTTTTAGCAGCTGCAAGTGGAAAGAGCCCTAGACCCAAGGTTCAAGTTCTGACTTCTTTATTTACCAACTGACTTTCATCTTTTCTCCCCCTCCCCACCTCTCTGAGTCTTAGCAGGATGTAGTGGAGAGAGCGTTGGACTTAGTGACATCACCTGCCTACCATACTTGCAGCAGTATGACCATGGGCAAGTTAATTAGCATTTCTCAGCTTTAATTTCCTTCCCTGTAAAATAGAGGGTCATGACATTTGTACTATGGAGTTATTGAGGAGGTCGCACTCTTTTAAACCTGAAAGCCCTAAATAAATGAGAGTAGCTGCTGCTATAAAATCACTTTTTGCAGAAGAATGTAGATTGGCATACTGATCAAAACCTGTTAAAGAACCAGCTGAAATTTCTACTTAATTCAAGCAGCATTTAATACAGCTGAGTCTCACAACTAGATCATTTGGCCAGTCCTTTTGGTAGAATTTGATTTACAGATTCTAGTGAATCTCCATGAGTAATTTCTGAAGAAGAGCTGCATCGCCTGCATTTATCCAGTGCTTTGCCCTTAATGGCACCCTTAGTAAATGTAGTCTCAGAAGGAGTCTAGAGGTAGGATGAGGAATGATCTTTTGTAGATCTTTTCTATTTCATTGTCTATTATTTGGACAAAATTTGATCTTTTCTGTTTTTGAATAGAATTTATCAGCATAAATCTTAAAAACCTTATTTTTTTATTGTTAATTTTTTAGGGCACAAGAGTCCTCTTTCAGCATCATTACCAAATTCATATTCCCAGCCCCTCAGATCTACTCCTGGAAACAAGCCCAGTGGAGGGACTAGAACCTCAAATTTAGGGTCATCTGGAACTTCATGTGGAACTGCTCAGACTGTCTCAGTGGAAAAATTTACTGGACTCCGGTTAAGGTCAGTAATTCTGTAATGGACCCTCAGTTCACACTGATACCACTAGATGTCTCCTACCATATAGGACCCTGGTGCTTAGTTGAAAATAATGTATTTTTTAAAACAAATTTTCGCAGAAACTTGTAAGGTGATCAGACTTGAAAGTAAATATAATTGTAACTCTAGGTTTGACTTAATTCAATTCTAGAATTATAGCAAAAAGAGAATTTTTTTTACCTAAACTATAGTCAAAAGATTGCCCACAAAAGCTACCTAAATGATTTTCTGTAAGCACAAATTAAACCATATCACTCCTCTACTCGTAAACTCCAGTGGCTCTGTTGCCTTGAGGATCGGATAAAAACTCTTGTTTGACTTTTAAAGCCCTTCACAGGTTAGTTCTTGACTTTGTGTTATGGACACCTTTTCTGAATAATACTATTTATTGGGTTTTTTAAATTCGTAATTGAAGGAAATGCTAAATTCCTGTTAAAGAATAGTGAAAATAAAGAGTAAATTTCCCCATCTAAGTTCATGACCTTCTGAAATCTATCCATGAACCCTAGGATAAGAACCCCTGAATTCTACATTATTCCCCTTCCTGCACTCCCCCGTCTAGCCAAACTGGCCTCCTGACTGTACTTTATACACACCATCCTGTCTGTATGCCTTTTCACTAGCCATTCCTTCTCCATTCCTCAAGTCAGTTCACACACAACCTTCTACACACAGCCTTTCCTGATTGCTCCAGCTGCTAATATCCCACCTTTGTATTCTGTATATAGTCTTACATTAAAATGTTCCCCCCCCATCCCCCATGGAAAAAGCTTCTTGATAGCAGGGACTATTTGTTTTTATCTCTTTTTTCCTCAGTCCTTGGACTAATAGGTGCTTAATAAATGCTTATCAGTTAATTCTTAAGTAGGTAACAGTGGTAGAGAATTTGTGTAAAATGGTCTAAGTAAGCAAATAGGAAATTTATAACACTATCCATCTTATTATATTGTTATGGTCTTGTTTTTTAAAGCTCAATACATGTGTTTCATAGATAGGACTATTAAATTCCCATGTTGCTTGGAGATAATTAGTATTATTTCCACATTCTATAAGGAGAAATCCAAGCCTTTCAGTGTTTCATTATTTCTTCTACTGATAATTCACACTCAAATTAAAGTATTTTCAATTCTATAGAAAGTCTCTCCCTATTCCACCCCCACTCCCAAATATTGAGCACTTTCCCTTCTAAATGTCACCCAGTCTTTGGAAATGTTAGCCAGCCTCTAAGTTTATTGAGCACCGCAGGGAAAGCAGGTAGTTCCACCTAAGAATCACTGGGGTATGAGTATTAAACTAACTGTTGTATCTAAATGGCTGTTGATTCAGGAGACTGAAATTATTTAGTTGTCTAATATGGCCAGGCCTTATGGAAGTGTTAAGTCATAAAAATGAAGAAAAGAAAATTATCTGTCCACTGACAAATTTGTTTTGGCTTTAACTCTTAAGCCCATATTTTCCTCACTTAACTTTGGGTCCCTTTTATTCAAAACACCTTGGACCTTATGCACAGGGAGGTGACCAGTATTGTGAGGGATCTGAAGACCCTGTGAGGAGTAGGTGAAGGGGATGTTTGGACTGAAGAACTAAAACCCTAAGTGGCTGAGCTGCCTTCGAGTATTTGTCAGGTTGTCACACCTCTTTTGTCTGCCTTCCTACCTCCTTCCCCGACTGAAGATCTTCATTTAGGGATTGGGTGGTGTGGCTGTTGGAGGTGCTGTAGGCAATATCTCTTTTTGAGCATGCATATGTTAGAATAGATGACATCTGGGCTCACTTCTCGCTTGGTGGTCCTTTGGTTCATTTTTGTTTTAATTTTCTTTTTTCTATCACATTTATTTCCAAATATATCCCTTTAACCTCCCCTCTCCAGTGAGTTACAAATCTCTTGTAACAAAGAATTTTTTTAAAAAAGAGGAAGGAAGGAGGGAGAAATTCCACAAAACCAACCAGTCAACCTAATGACCCAACTGCTCAGGTAACCCTGAGCAGTTACCACCTATCTGGCTCCCCCACATTAGACATTGATCCTCTTCCTCCAAAATATAAACAGTGCTCATTTTTTCCTCTCTAGCATCACTCTTGTGCTAAGATTCTTAAACCTGGGGTCTGCGAACTTCTTTTCTTACTGTTTTAATAACTCCTTCAATATAATTATCTTCTTTGTAATTCTACATATTTTATATATTTAAAAACATCGTTCCAAGGGCGCCAAAGGGGTCTGTGACACAAAAAACTTTAAGAGCCCCTGCTTCAATGCATATACCTCGAGAATATGTGGTTTCATCCTCATTATTACTACTACTTTGACAACAGGGCCAATCCCTGTATGCCCTGGTGGATGGCCTTTATGAGTTGCTGTGACTAGAAAAAAGCATCCACCTGCTGCTAAGCTTCTCAGAAATTAGATAAGTTAATCCTTGATAACCTGCGACTTATTGCCTGGCTTGTTTTGAAGTCTTCTCAAGTTAGTTGGACTTACCCAAGTTTGTGCTTTGTGGGTATAATTTTAGGAAGCCGAGGCCACTTCTGTACCAGCATTCAAGGAGCAAAAGACCATTTGGGATAGTGTCACATATTTGGTTTCTACTAAATAAGGTCTAAATGAGTCACAGTGTTTATAATTTGCAACACAGGCGGCCCCGAGTGTCCTCCACAGAAATGGACAGGAAAATGGCTGGCCGGAAACTGATCAGACTGTCTCAGCTCAAGAACAAACTGACGACTGAGAAATTGGAAGAAATAGACTGGGTGACATTTGGGGTCATCATGAAGAAAGTCACACCTCAGAGTTCAAACAGCGTAAGTCATTTTCTGTTGGCTTGTTAGTGCCGTTTCTAGGAACTGATGCTGAGAGCTTGACAGATCCTGAGAGCCAACATCCTTAGCTGCAATTTTAAATAAGTACAAGTACATCCTGAGCAGTGTCTGTAAACAAGTAAGTGAATATACACCTACAGGTCCAACCTACAGGGTTTTGGTATAACTGATAAGCATTTAATTCCCTTGGCTCAATTGAGATAATATTTGTAAAGCATTTAGCATGGTTTCTGGCACATGGTAAGTATTTAATAAATGCTTATTTCCTTCTTCTTCCATTGGTTATTTATAGGGTCATAGATTTAGAGCAGAGAGGGACTAGGAGAAGTCCATTTTACTGATAAGAAAACTGAAGCTCAGACAGGATAAACAGACAGCCTAATTGAACACAGGTTGTCCAGACTCACTTCTTGACTTATTCTTGGTATTTTATACCACAGTTAGTTCCTTAACTATGTGGTGGATAGAAAAGGCCAGTGATGCCATTTAAAGTGATATTAACACTGTGAAGTTCTTAATGGCTTTGAAAAAGTGAAATCCTTTTAAAAGCTTATTAAAAATTATTCCATAAAAGTACTCCACTACATAGGAAAAATATGTTGTATTCATGAAGATATTGTGAACTTTATCCATCTCAATTGATGATGGGATGTAGAGAAAGATGGTGTAGTAGAGAAAGTGTTGACCTCAGCAGTGGAGACTTGAGCTTCACCATTAGGTTTTCTGCTAACTCTATGACCATGAGAAAAACTTTGTTTCCCCTTGTTCTTCTGTTCCCCTCCTTAGCTTCCAAAACTGGGCAGTCTCTGGCTGCTCTGCAATTGTAATATTTGCTCTTTTCAGCCACTGTGATGTTTATTCATTTGATTTACATGTAATATTTCATTTTATCTGAGTTGTATGTTTATGTGTGAAAGCTTTGTTTTTAAGGTGAAAGACTGCTGAAATTTACCCTCACCCTGACAGCTCCTCTGTGCTTTAATTTTTCTATCTGTAAAATTAGGCTTTAACAGGGCCATGTTGTGAAGGCTAAGGAAATAGATGGGAAATGTGCTGTGGGCTCTTCTGAGGCAATTACAAATCCAGGGAATAATATACAGCAAAATTGTGGGGGTCACAGTTGGTTGGAACTAGGCCACTGTTACCAAGTTTACTCTGGTCCTGTGACCATCAGGAAATGGTCTTATTCTTAAGAATAATCTGATTTACAATTCAAATTCTTTGAGAAGAAATAACCTATGGAAGTACTTCAGGAGAAAATTAATGAATATGAGCTTTGAAACATTTTAAATTATGGCTTTTCAGATACTTGACAAATGCTTTGACATTTTATAGCCAAACTAAGCCAATTTTCATTTAATTGCTTTCCAAACCCAGAGGAGTGATGCTTTTATTCTTTGTTAGCATTACAATGACCCCTTCATTTCTTTAATGAATATTACTAATCTGTGATAAACATAATATTTACTGTATAAAGTAATCTAATAACATCTTTCTATTTTAAGGTAAGTTAATAAAATGATTCTGTATACTCTGCTTTTCATTTTAGTAGTACTGATATCTCACTAGAGAAACAGTGCTAATCTAATAATGAAAATACAAACCTGAAATTAGCAACTTGGGGTTCTTTGCCACTAGCATGCTGTGTATAGTTAATCAAATTTCTACATCATTTCCTATATTTTTTAAATGGGAAAAATAATATCAAACCCTTGGGCAGTGACTTCTAGTCACATTGACAATATATTTTGCATAAAATGAGATTTACTTCCTGATTTTGCTAACTTCAATGGACGGTTGGTTCAGTATGGTCTAGTGGTGTCATGCAGATCATGTGTAAGAGCAGAAGATGGCAGAGTAGAAGGAAGCAGTGCGGCAAGTCCCCTGTCCTTCACCAGACAGACCTCGGAAATGCCCCAGAGATCATCCTGTTGGGAAAATCCAAGAAACAAGATTTTTCTAGCACAGGGAGACAAAACTAGACTTTTGGACACTGGATATCAGGTTTGACCAGGAGGAATTACACAGAGCATTCCTAGGAAGGGGTTGTACATCAAGATAGAAAGAGGCCCCAGACCTCAACAGGGGCACCCCTGAAACCATTCCAGGACACTGTGATGGGAAGGGGTACCAACTGGCAGCTTTATCACCCACAGCCTAGCTTTGGATCACAGATCCAGGATGATGGGGTAATGAGAGATCATAGCCTTAGGATATATACCAAGAAAAGAGGAAGTTCAGCGGTAACCAGCAGGGACATAGCTCAGATCCAAGGAGTAGAGTAAGGTCTCCATTCCAGCTTCTAGATCAGCCTACAGGGGAATAACCAGGACAGAAACCCCAGATTAAAAGGGAGCCTACAGTTCCATCACTGAAGCAGGATGGTTTCTCCATGGGGTAATAATTGTTAAGTCCAGCAGTATATTACTTTTGCTCGTATTCAAACTCACTTGAACTTCCACAGCTGTGGTGGGCGGCAGGGACAGCTTAGTGATCAGACCTGGCCCTCAACGGGACCACTTTGGAGAGCTTGAAAGTTTCCCTAGTTAGCTGTGGTGGCGGTTTCTTCTGAGAAAGTAACCATAAGAGCAGACCTTCCTTCCAGAAGTGTGTGGAGCCCCTCCCTAATGTAGATTTAGGCTGGAAGAATGAGCAAACAAGAATCTCACTCTAGAAAGCCAGTGTGGTGACGGGTATGCTCAGGACACAAATGATTCCAAAACATCTATAAGCAAAGCTTCAAAGCAAAATACAGCTTGGACACAAACTCAGCTAGAAGTCCTGAAAGAGAAAAAGAGTTAAAAGGGAGAGGTAAGGATTGGTTTCTGTCAGTTAAATGAGAGCACTTGAGGGAAAAAATTGGAAAAGACGTAAGAACTATAGAAGAAAAACTGGAAAGAGAATTAACAGTTTGGTGCAAAAGGTACAACACCTTGAAAATTAGAATTAGAATGGATCAGATAGGAACCATGACACAGAAAGAATCAGTAAAACGAAGTAAAAATGTTGGGGGAGTGGAGTTGGAGGGAGACAAAAATAGAAGGTATTTTATTTTTTATTCTTTATTTTTGGAGAAACTATAATTTTTTTATTTTTTAAAATTTTTTTCTCTCTTTTTTAAAATAATTATTTGTTTTCAGTGCTCTATAATCACCTCCCTATAGCTTAGATTTTTCCACTCCCTTCCTATTCCCCTGAGATGGCTTGCAATCTTATATAGGTTCTACGCATACATTCCTATTAAATACAATTTTACCATAGTCATGTTGGATAGAAGAATTAAAATGAATGAGAGAAACTATAAAACAAAACATAACACAAAAGAAAATGGTCTGCTTCATTCTGCGATCCAATTCCATTGTTCTTTCTCTGGATTTGGAAAGTGTTTTGCCTCAAAAGTCCATTGGGAATTTTTTAGGTCCTTGCATGGCTACGAAGGACTAAATCTACCAGAAAAATTCCTCCTACACTGGTTGTTGCTGTGTACAAAGTTCTTCTGGTTCTGCTTCTTTCAGCATCAGTTCATGTAAATCTTTCCAGGCCTCTCTGAGGTCTATGGAAGATATTTTATAGCAAAAACAACTGACCTGGAAAAAAGTTCAAGGAGAATCATCGGACTACCAGCACACTGACCAAAACAAAGAGCCTTGGCATCATATTTCAAGAAATCTTAAAACTGCCTACTCAGAAATCCTAAAACCAGGAAGCAAAGTAGAAATAGAAAGAATGCACCAGTCACTTCTTAAAAGAAACCTTAAAATGAATATTCCCAAGAACATTATAGCTAAATTCCAGAGCTTCTAGATTGAAGAAAAAAAATACTGTAAGCAACCAGAAAGAAAGAAGTCAAGTATATGAGAAGCCATAGATAGGATTGCACACAACTTAAAAGACACCACTGTAAAGGAGCAGTGAGCTTAGAATATGATATTCCAGAACGCAAAAAATAGGGGCTTAGAGCCAAAAATAACTTAGCTAGAAAAACCAAATATAATGCTACAGGAGGGTAAATGGACCTTTAATGAAAGAGAACTTCCAAGCATTCCTGATGAAAAGACCAGATTTCTGTAGAAACTTTGAAGTTTAAATACAGAATCTAAGAGAAATATAAAAAATGCTAACAATTACAAAGGACTAGACAACGATAAACTGCTTACATTCTAATATGGAGAAGTGATATACTTGTCCCCTCCGAAACTTATCTTTAATCAAGAGTCATAGCGTCTTATCTAATTAGACAAGACCTGGAAGTCCTTTGTCCTGATATCTCAGTGTACTGAAAAGAAGAATGGAAAGAAAGGGGAAGAAGAATACACTGTGGGATGACAGCAAAGAAAAGGAAGGTTAGGGAAAATTATCTCACATAATCAGAATGTGCAAGTAGACATTTTTACCCACAATTTGAACCTTACTTTCATCCGAATTGGCGAAAAGTAGAAAGAATATACACCTACATAAATACAAGTTATGTACAGGAGTACATCTCATTCAACAGGGAAATAGGAGGGAAAGGTGAGAATTGGAGGGTAAGTTAGGGAGATAATAGTCTTAAGCAAAACATACTTATGGTGGCAAAGAATGAGAATGACAGAGTGCTCGTAAATTGGGGAATAGCTGAAGAATGATATATTTCTGTGATGAAATACTATTGGATTGTAAGAAATTATGAAGGGGATAATTTCAGAAAAGCAGGGAGATTCCTGTGAAGTGAACAGAACCAGAACAGTTTCTACGATGACAACAACATGCTAAAAATAAACAATTTTGAAAGAATTAGGAACTCTGATAAGCATCATGATCAACCCCAATTCCAGAGGACTGATAATGAGACACGCTACTCAACCCTGATAGAGAGTTGAAGGGCTTGGTGCAGAACAAAACATGTTTATGTGTGTATGCATGTATGTATGTCAAAAAAATATTTTTAGAGATAACCAACGTGGAAATTTGTTTTGCTTGCCTACATGATAACGTGCTTGTAAACAGGATTTTATTTTTCTTTTCATTCTCAGTGGAGATGGTAGAGGGAGAGAAGGCAGATTTTTGCTCAATGAAAAAATGAAATAAAGTTTTCCAGAAAAAGGGAATAAAAGAACAAAATTTTTTTCCAGGGAAAAACCTTTAGCATTTGGAAACTGAATGATCTGCGTGACCTAAACCAAAATGTCTCATTGTTCTTGTTTGGAGAAGTCCACAGAGAACACTGGAAGACTGAGCAAGGCACTGTCATAGGACTGCTTAACGCCAGCCCCATGAAGCCAAAGGAAGGCTCGGATGAAGTAAGGACTTCTATGCTTTCTTTGTCTAAAGATACATTCTAGTTAGCCAAATTTTGTCAATAACATTTGTTTTGCAGTAGCACTCAATAGTATAATAACGTCTTCATTTAGCTCTTCAGATCAGCCCAAGAGTCATTGAATTTATTTATTATTTATTTTTTCATTTATTTTGTTTATACTTAGTGATTCTTTATCTATATAGTAGTATTTGATTTCATTGGCCCTTAACATTACAATTTTGGAGGAGCATTAAAAAAGCTCAAGGTTGACTTTAGATGTTCCTGTGCTTTTTTTAAAACACTAAATTAATATAAAAAATTGTTACCACCTTCTGTATTTTTTCAGCATTCTCAGTAACTCTTGAGAATCCATTTTCTTCATTAAAGCTCAGTTCGAGAGTGCACAGCTCATGGAAAATTTTGGTAATATTAACAACATGTAATTTGATTCACCCACATGTTGAAGGTTGTGAACTTTTTCATTCTCTGTATGGGACCCAAACATTATAATGTAGAGAAGTCACTAAAATAATCTAGATAGACCTTTCTTTACAACATGTTGGAATTGATCTTATCCACCCACCTCTAAAAACAGAACAGAATTGAACTTCTAACTCAAAGAGGAGGAGACTTCTCCCATGTACATACTACATTTAGTATCAGTAATTAAACTATTGAATGGAAGTTTGACATCTCGAAGTTCTGGGTAGTATTTCAACAGAAAATATGGTTCATAAAATTTTGTTCCTGGGAAAAGCCATGAAGTTTAGGGACCTAATCCTAAGTCTAGGCACAATAGTAACTGCACCAGCTTCTTCACCCTAACTCAGTGCTGTACAAGGTATAACTACTGGGAGTGAAAACAGGTTCATTCTTCACTGTTTTGCTCCTTGGCTTTCAAAAGTTCATAATTGGCGATCATTAACTATTTTTTCCTTCTCCCGATTATCATTTCATTATCCAATCATGATGTAGCCTGAATGTAAGACTTGTTTACCAAATTAGGAGACCAGTTCATATCCTGTGACTGTAAACTTTTTTAAAAACTTGGAGAGCCTTCCTAAAGCACAGTTACCCCTTTCTTACCCTAGTCTTGCTGATTTAAACCTTTGACTTTTGTAATGCCTGTTTTTACTTCCTGATTGGGCTTCTCATCTCTACAGGTATGTTTGTCTATTGATCATGCCCAGAAGATCTTGATTATGGGTGAAGCTCTTGACTTGGGAACCTGCAAAGCAAAGAAAAAGAATGGAGAGCCTTGTACACAGATTGTCAATCTGGTTGGTTAATTGTTTAACCATGTAGAAATGGGTGGTTAATAGGGAAGCAAAATGTGACTGCCTCAGAGATAATGACTTGTATCTGTTTGAAAGTTGTCTTTCTTATAAACAGGAAGGGTTCAAATGAGAGAACTGAATTTCGTCTGTCACAAATGTTTTTTGAGTGCCAGTGTAAAAAGTGATGATTTTACCTCATTTCAGAATGTTTTTATTGCCAGATATTTAAGGAACATCCTTATACATAAAATCCACTAGATTTCACCATCCATAGTAATAGGAAACAGGAATAGCAGAAAAATTGCTAATAATTTGAAAAGTCAAATTTTAGGCAGTAGTTTTAGTCTGGCCCTTCCCATTGGATAGTCCTAGAGCAGAAGGAACAGAAGTTACTGGTTTCAGGTTTTTCTACTCTCTTTGTTTTCTTAACTCATTCTTTTGATTGAGATAGCAAGATGGCTAAAATGCAGATAGTTGGAAGAAGGACATCAAGTACCTGGTATATTTCCCCAAAAAGCTTAGTTCTAAAATAATCAGGAATCTAGTGTCACTAGACTCTGTAGGGGTGAGAAACCTGTGGGCCCTGAGGTCATATGTGGTCCTCTGAGTCCTCAAGTGCCCTCCAGGCCCTTTGACTGAATTCACATTTCACAGAACAGATCCACTTAATAAAAGGATTTGTTCTGAAAAACTTGGACTTTAGTCAAAAGGCCACACCCAAAGACCTAGATGGCCACTTGTGGCCTGTAAGCTGCAGGTTCCCCACCTATGTGAACTGAAGAAAATGAAGGTTCAAGCTTCTGATCTTATCAAATTATTTATCCATTATTAAGCAATGTGTGCCAACTGTGCAACAAATCAGACCTTCCTCAGCTTGGCACTGGACTCTGAATACAGGGGGAGAAAAATATTTATTTATTAAATACAATCAAATGAGGCCAATTAATTGAAAGAAAACAATTAACAGGGTACAAGTCAGTATGTAAAATTAGGTAATCTGATTTCTAATAAGAGGAAAGATTAGGAGCTTTCCAAATTGAGAGGGGGAGAATGAACAGGTGCAATTCCCTGAAATTAGAAAAAGAGGTATCTCACTCTCTACCATGTGTCTATATTTGATCAGAGTTACAAAGAAAAGTAACTGATTGACCAACACAAGGTGGGTTTTCAGATAAGACATGGCTTGCTTCAGCTGTGTACTTATATGAGAAAACTCTTTGGATCTGTCTGGGTTTCTGCTGGCTTCCTTCCAGTTTTGTCCCTGGTTAGCTGCATAACTTAGGTAGGTGGTCCAACTTCCTAACCATGCAGGGCTGGGTTCAAAGAGTGTAATAAAATTTTCTCACAAGACAAATTGAACTAGACCCATAATTAAATAGAAAGGGAACTGAGCTAGTTCCAGAATTGAGTCACTAGATGGAGTCCATGTGGTTCACTCAATTCTCTCAGAATGATGAAGTGTCTGCGTCCTTGGACAGCAATGAGAGATTTGGGGGAAAGCACCAGATATGCAGCCAGGACCTGGATTCTAGCTCTGACTCTACCACTTATTAGCTACTATAAGAGGACCTCAGGCCAATCATATGACCTCTGAATCTCTGGTGCTTCTCCTGTAATAAGGATCATAGGCTCTGCCCTGCCTACAGCTTAGTGGTGTTCTGAAAATAGGGGTAAAGACTTGACCTGTTATTTCACAGGTATAGGTAACTCAGGTAGAGGAAATTCCTCTCTCAATGCAGCTTGGAACCCTTTAGTGCTGCTAAGAGGTTAAGTGATTTGCCCAGGGTCACACAGCCCATATATGTCAGGATATGAGATGTTGTTGAATCCAGGCTTTCCTGACTTTTCTGCATTATCCCACATTGACTCTGTTCTGACAGTGAAAGGAGACAGTGTTGATGAAAGTGCTTTGTAAACTATAAAACCCTATATGAAACTAAGGTGGTGTTATTCTTTTTTATCTCACTACCCTGTAGGAGTGTAGTCCCTTATATAATATTTATTTCTTCTTGCAGAATGACTGTGAGTACTGTTCGTATCATATACAGTCTCAGTATAAGAAACTCAGTGCCAAGCGAGCAGATTTGCAGTCTTCCTTCTCTGGAGGCAAAGTGCCAAAGAAATATGCCCGCAAAGGCTCCAGCCTGAAAGAAAGACTATGTCGGGATGGCTTTTACTATGGAGGAGTCTCTTCTGAGTCCTATGCAGCCTCAGTGTAAGATACCCCAGATTCTCTGCTATTACTGGGTTAGATTGCCCTTAGTGATAAGTGTATGTACTTTGTCTTGTATGTGATGCTGTGTATTTCAGTTGTACTTGGGACCATTTTGACAAATTCTCAGGTAGAGGAGAGTAGGATCTTGGAGTCCATCTAATTCAAACCTATACCTGGTCTATCTGCTCTACAGCACTCCCAGTCTAGAATTTAACTGGAAGACTTCAGGTACAATGTACTCAACGCTGTGCTATATGCTGGAGATACAAAGAGAAAAATAAAGCAGCCCTGACTGTCAGGGAATTTACAAATTAATGGTGGGATGCAACTTAGAGATGAATAAGCACAGTGTGTATACACATAATCATTTCAAGAGAGAGAGAGAAGATTGACAGTTGGGCCTATCAGGGCAGGCCTCATGTAGGTAGTGGGGCCTGAGCTTTGGAAAGCTACAAGGTAGACAGGTGAAGGGGAGCAGAGAAAACTTGGACCCCTTATGCACAGCTGTAGAAGGAGGTAGAAGATAAATTGTCCTGCAGAGGGAACAGCCAGCAGACTAGGATCACTGGAAGAAGAGCATGTGAAGGGGTAAAGGGGAGTAAAATTAAATCAGATTCAACATTGGCAGAAGCTGCATTGTGGAGCTCTTTAAATGCCAAGCCAAGTCTTAGACACAAGACGGAGATTCTGAGTAGGGGCACAACATAATCTCATCTTTGTTTTTTTGTGATTATAAAAACTTTGTTTCAATATATAATTTATTTATTTTTCAGTTCACAATATTCACTTCCACAAGAATTTGAATTCAGTATTTTCTTCCCATCTCTCCCCACCTCCTACCCCAGGACAGCATGCACCCCATCCACCCCTTCCTCCATTCTGTCCTCCCTTGTATTACCCCTGCTTCTTCCATCCTCCTCCTCTCTATTTTGCTGTAGGGCAAAATGGATTTCTATACTCCATTGCTTGTATACCTTATTTCCCAGTTGCATGCTAAAACAATTTTTAACATTCATTATTAAAACTTTGAGTTCCATATTCTCTCCCTTCGTCCCTCCACACCCACCTTCATTGAGAAAACAAGCAATTCAATATAGGTCATACATGTGTAGCCATACAAAAGACTTCCATAAGAGTCATGTTGCAAAAGACTAACCACATTTCTTTCTGTCCTGTCCTGCCCTCCATTTAGTCCATTCTGTCCCGTAACCTGTCCTCTCACAATAATGTTTGCTTCTGATTATCCTTTTCCCCAATTTGCTGTCCCTTCTATTATCTTCCCTCTCCTATCCCCTTCCCTGCTGTCTTCCTCCAGGGTAAAATAGATTTTCATGCCCTATTGGATGTATGTTGCTTCCTCCTTAAGCCAAATCCTATGAGAACAAGGCTCACTTATTTCCTTTCATCTCCCTCCTCTTCCCCTTCATTGTAAAAGCTCTTCCTTGCCTCTTGTATGTGAGATGATTTGCTACGTTCTACCTCTCTCTTTCTTACTACTAGTACATTCCACTCAACTGTAAATTTTATTTTTTAGGTATCCTCCTTTCACATTCAACTCACCGTGTGTGTGTGTGTGTGTGTGTGTGTGTGTGTGTGTGTGTGTGTGTGTGTGTGTGTGTGTGTGTGTGTGTGTGTGTGTGTATCCCCTCTAACTACTCTAATGCTGAAAAGGTCTCATGAGTTACAAATATCATTTTTCCGTGTAGGAATGTAAACAATTCAACTTTAATGAGTTCCTTTAAGGCTTCTCTTTCCTGTTTACCTTTTCATGTTTCTCTTGATTTTTGTATTTGAAAGTCATATTTTTCTACCAGCTCTGGTCTTTTCAACAAGAGTGCTTGAAAGTCTTCTATTTCATTGAAATTCCACTTTTTTTCCCTGAAGTATTATACTCAGTTTTGCTGAGTAGGTGATTCTTGATTTTAATCCTATCTCTTTTGACTTCTGGAATATCATATTCCAAGCCCTTCGATCCCTTAGTGTAGAAACTGCTAAATCCTGTGTTATCCTGATTGCATTTCCACAGTACTTGAATTATTTCTTTCTGACTGCTTGTAATATTTTCTCCTTGACCTGGGAACTCTGGAATCTACAACAATCCTAGGTGTTTTCCTTTTGGGGGTCTCTTTCAGGAGGTGATCAGTGAATTCTTTCCATTTCTATTTACCCTCTGGTTCTAGAATATCAGGGCATTTTTCCTTCATAATTTCTTGGAAGATGATGTGTAGACTTTTTTTGGATCATGGTTTTCAGGTAGACCAATAATTTTAAAACTATCTCTTCTGGATCTATTTTCCAGGTCAGTTGTTTTTCCAATGAGATATTTCACGTTGTCTTCTATTTTTTTCATTCCTTTGGTTCTGTTTTATTATTTCTTGGTTTCTTATAAAGTCATTAGTTTCCATTTGCTCCATTCTAATTTTTTTTATTTTAATTAATTTTATTTAATTTCAGTGTTCTACAATCACTACCATATCTTAGATTTTTTTCCCTCTTTCCCCCTTCCCTCCCCCCTCCCTCCCCAAGATGGCATACAATTTTATATAGGTTCTATGCATACATTCCTATTAAATAAATTTTCACTGTAGTCATGCTTTGTAGAAGAATTGAAATGAATGGGAGAAATCATATAATAAAACCAAAGCGTCATACACACAAAAAAATGATCTGCTACGTTGTGTGATTGAATTCCATAGTTCTTTCTCTGAATGTGGAAAGCACTTTGCCTTAAAAGACCATTGGGAATTTTTTTAAGTCCTTGCATTGCAGTGGAGTTCCAAGTCTCCCAGAAAAAACTCTCACACACTGTGGTTGTTGCTATGCACAAAGTTTTCTTGGTTCTGCTTCTTTTGCTCAGCATCAGATCATATAAGTCTTTCCAGGCCTCTCTGAAGTCTTCCTGTTCATCATTTCTTATAGCACAATAGTATTCCATTACAGTCATATACCATAATTTATTCAGCCATTCCCCAATTGATGGTCATCCCCTTTTTGGCCACCACAAAGAGTGCTGCTATAAATATTCTTGTACATGTGGGACCCTTTCCCATTTTTATGATCTCTTGGGGATACAGTCCTAGAAGCGATATTGCTGGGTCAAAGGGTATGCATATTTTTGTAGCCCTTTGGGCATAGTTCCAAATTACTGTCCAGAATGGCTGGATTAGCTCACCATTCCACCAACAATGAATTAGTGTTCCAACTCTCCCACATCCTCTCCAACATCTTATCATCTTAACATCTTCCTGTTCTGTCATGTTTACCAATCTGATAAGTGTAATGTGGTACTTCAGAGTTGTTTTGATTTGCATCTCTCTAATCAATAGTGATTTAGAGCATTTTTTCATGTGACTATAGTTATCTTTAATTTCTTCCTCTGAAAACTGCCTGTTCGTATCCTTTGACCATTTATCAATTGAGGAATGACTTGTATTTTTGTACATATAACTCAGTTCTCTATATATTCTAGAAATGAGGCTTTTATCACAGACACTAGCTGCAAAAATTCTTTCCCACAACATTTCTGCATCCCCACAAATCTTGGTTGCATTGGATTTGGTTGTGCAAAAACTTTTCAGTTTAATGTAATCAAAATTATCCATCCCCATTCTAATTTTTAAAGAACTATTTTCTTCAGTGAATTTTTGGCCAATTTTGCTTTTTAAGGCATTTTTTTCCCTCATTGGCTTTTTGGACCTCTTTTATCATTTGGATTAGTCTATTTTTAAAGGTGTTATTTTCTTCAACATTTTTTGGGGTCTCCTTTTAAACTATTGTCTTGTTTTTCATGATTTTCTTGCATCACTTATTTCTCTTTGGGAATGTCATTTTGGCAATTTATGTGGAGAATAGATTAGAAAGAAGAGACCCTCTTTAATGGGATTAAAGAGTTAGCAATTAAAATGTTTTTAAAATGCATATAACGGAAGGAAGTGTAGATACGTAGAACAGTTTTGAAAACTAATATTGTTATATTATGTATTTTTTAATAATCAAGTAGAGACTCAAAGTTTCATGTTTTTCTCTGCATATGGAAATACCCACTCTTTTAGTGTTAAGGATCAAAATAAAACGTTTTTTTTAAAAGAAAGATGAGACACTAGAAGCAGGCAGCAAGTTAAATGGAAGTCTATTACAGGAGCCTAGGTCAATTAGGATTATAGAGACAATAACCCTTAGCCTAGCTTCTTTTCCTTTTGAAGAGCTATTCTCAATAGTTTTTCTTTCCATGTAGGCTAAGGGTCATTGTTTCTGCAATTTTCTGAGCACTTTCCTTGGTGGCGGGCTCTGTCTGGCTAGGTAGAGTAGGAAGAGTCTGTTTGGTGGCTGAGAATCCAGATTTGAATTATAGCTTTGTCACTGGCCTTCCCTGAGCAAATAACTTAGCCTCTCGCTTCAGTTTTCTCGTTTGTAAATTGGAGCAGTTGATTAAAGGCTTTGAAGATCTGCTAGAAATCTGTGACCTCGTGATCCTCTATGATCTTCCTTCCTCTCTAGACCATGGAATTAGGTAATCTGATTCAAATTTACTTGGTGGCAGAGAGATATAGTGACGTACCACATGTCTGTCAGAGTAGTCAGTATTGCCAAAAGAGAGGTACAGCCAAGAATGAGTTAAAGTCTCAAGGAACCAAGAAAGAGGAAGTGATAGATAGGATATGTTGGTAGGAAAATTTGCGGGGAAGTAGTACCACATAGTACACAGTCCAGCAAAGGACCACAAGAAAATCAGGACGGTGGCCCTGGGTCCATTGTGTGCATCTTGAAAATACATAGTTATTTGCCTATTGTATCCTCCATTAGAATGTAATCAACTTGAAGGCAGATTCTGTTTTTGCGTTTCTATGCTGGTATCCCTAGTGCTTAGCATAGTGCTGGCACATTGTAAGTAACACATGATTGTTGGGGGTGGTGATCATTTTGTAACATTGGGAGCTTCCCGTAGGATCAGTTGATGAACCATGACACTAGGTAACATTACTTTGTTGCACGAATAAATGAACTCAGAAGGTGTTAGAGTAAAAAGCCTTTGATTTTTTAAATAAATTCAATGAACCCTGGAGAGAATTGTGAATGTAAAGACTTTGAGTTTGCAAGAGGTCTGTTCCTGTAATCTAGGTAATTGGTGTGTTTTACAAGGAGCAACACAATCTTTATTCTTTATTTCCAAATGACTAGTAAGCCTTGCTAGCTTGCAGTAATTTTTTTAACTCTTACAATCAAATCTTCAATGTTATTTTTCAGATCAACTTGAGGGGTCTCCAAAGGCCATCTGATACAGTTGCCTCATTTTACAGATGAAACTGGGCCTCTAGTGAAGCTAAATGAAATGCCAATAGTTCAGTCTTTTTTTTTTTCTTTTTTTTTAAGGCAATCAGGGTTAAGTGAATTGCCCAGGGTCACATAGCTAGTAAAATCTGAGGCCAGATTTGAGCTCAGGTCAATGTTTTCATCTTAAAGAAATTCAAGATTGTGGGACAGCTTTGTGCAGTGGGAAAACACCCACTGTTGTTGAGCTAGGGTTTGAATTTTGCTCCTCCTACCTTATGGTTGTGACCTATCTGGGATTTAAATTCATCTGTGAAAGAAGTGGGGTGGACTAGACATCTCCTGATGCTCCTCCTTGTCATCCTTTGATTTCCACATTCTATATCCCATTGACCCTAAGGTAAATGTGAGCTCTTTGAAGGTAAGAGACAGCTGTCCTAAGGGAATATGTAGAAAATGGTAAGAATTAGCACTTTTTACAAATAATTCAGAGCATCCTTGACTACACTCACTGACTCCCTTTTGGGTTACTCTTGTCATTTCAGTGCCTCTACCACTGCTCCTAAGAAGACTGTTCAGACCACTCTGACCAGCTTGGTTTTAAGAGGCACAGATGCAATTGTCCAAGAAACACGACAGAAACTGGGTACATTCCTCCCCCCTCCTTTCAAAAATGACATGCTTTTCTAGTCTGAATCCATTCAGAATTTTTAGTTAGTAGTAATAGTTACCAAGTCCTCATTCAGATTGTAGAAGGCCACATATTGTCTATACAAGCAGTATGGTCTAATCTCATGTTCAAAGTTACTAAACCTCTTTGGGTCTCTCTCCATCTTTACAATGGTATCCATGATATTGGACACATTGCAGTGCCCATATGTTATCTTAAATATAATCAGTTATCTCTGTATTGGTGATTGTCACCTCACTGGCAAAAACTAAGCAGTACTTGGCATAGGAGGGGCTTAGTAAATATAAACGAATCGCAAATACTAGTAAATGAATGGGCTCACACAGAGACTTCTTAGCTATCAAATCCTAAATGAAGGTAACCTGCCCTCCTGCTCAGGTGGTAGGGGCATAGATGTCTTTTTCTCAGTGTTCTTCTTCTTTACTCAGACATGAATTATGTATTATAAAGAAAAGTAATAAACCTATAGTTTCAAATCATCTTCAAGTTCTGAATTTTAATCAGGATTTCTTTTGGGTATCCTACAGGTCTCCCACAGAAGAATCAATCTTGTTCTGAGGAATTTAAACAATTAATGGAGTTGCCTACAGTTGGAGCAAGAAACCTAAAAAAACATTTGGCCAAATCCAAATCACCAGGTACCTTCATTAGCAAATATTATTAAGTTTATTAAATACCTACTATGTACCCGGCATTGTGCTAGATCCTAGAGGTTTAAGTACAGGGAATAAAACAATACATACTCACAATGAGGTTACGTTCTGATAGGGAAGGTAAATAAGCAGAAGTGGATACTGCAATAAATAAAAAGTTAATAAATACAAATACGTACAAAATAGGTAAATGCAATACATACAAAGTAATTATGTATAAGGTGATTCAGGGAAAAGGGCCCTGGCAGTTGAAGAGAACTGTCTTATGCAGAAAATGGTGCCTAAGTTGTGTCTTAAAGGGAGAGGGACTGTTAGGTAGTAAGGAGAAAGTATATTCCAAACGTGGGCATAAATGATGCAGAGACACTGAGATGTAAGATGGAGTGTTGAATGAGTGGAAGAGGACAAGTAATTTATATCCACAGAAACTGGAAAAATAGGATAGGGCCAGGTTGTAAAGGGCTTCCAAGACAGAGAAGCCCTACCCTGTCTCTTCTAGTAAACCCCAAGGACCAACTGAGTAGGGGAGTCAAGTGGTCAGATTTGCACTTAAGGAAAATTACCTTGGGCATAGAATTCGGGTCATCCTAGAGACATGGCATCTTGTGGCAATGAGACCAGTTAGGAAGCTACTACAATAATCTAGGTGAAAAATTAGGAGGGCTTAAGGTGGTAGCTCTGAGAAGAGAGAAGGGGTCAGATGGAAGAGACACTGAAGGGAGATGCAGCAGGATTAGTCAAGTGGGTGGCTGGGTAGCTTAAGAGAGATTGAGGAAGCCAGGATGTTAGTACCGAAATTAGAAACCTGAGACACTGGAAGGGTGGCAGTACCCTGAACGGAAAAAAGGAAATCTGAAAGAGAAGAAGGTTTAGGAGGAAAGGTAATGGCTTCAGTTTTAGACATACTGAGTTTAACATAGGTGGTGCTGTGGATAGAACACTAGGCCAGGAGGCAGGAAGACTTGACTTCTGGTGTAGCCTCAGACACTTGATAGTCGTGTGACCTTGGGCAAGTCAGTTACCCTCTGTTTGCCTCAGTTTCCTTGACTGTGGAATGGGAATAATGATAGCACCTACCTCACAGGGTTGTTATGAGGGTCAGATGAGATAGTCCTTATAGAACACTTAGCACAGTGCCCGGCATATAATATAAATATAATATATAAACGCTAGCTGTCATCATCATCATTGTTGCCGTTATTATTAACATATCTCAAGGACATCCATTTGAAATGTCCAATAGGCAATTGGTGATTCAGGCCTGAAGCTCAGGAGTGAGGTGGGGCTAGATAGAGATCTGGTAGGAATGTAAGTGGAGGGAGGGGGCAGAAGGGAGAGATGTTTTGAAGGTACATCAGCTTTTTTCTTTGATGTGTTCTAAGATGGATCCTTGGAATGAACCTTAATTGAGGGTTTATGTTTTAGGAGTTCTGGGAAACCCTTGTCCTCCCATCCAGTCCATCCCTGCATCAGCTTTGCTGAAACAACAGAAACAACAAATGTTGCAAATAAGGAAAAAGAGAACTGAAGAAATACAGAAACGGTAATAATACAATGTTTCCACATTCACTTAACATATCTCGTTAATTCTTAGGCTGGCTCAGTGAGGTTAAGCTATTTGAGATGTGATTGTAGAGTTGTTGCTCTTTACATTTTTAAGTTATTAAATTCTAAATTCCTATGCCATGAAGTGAAATAGCACAGGATATATTAGGTGTTAATTCAACAAAGTAACTTCATTTTGTAGGTGAAAAAAATTGAGGGAAGAAAAAAATCACAGTTGAAGCTATTATTAGTTATTTTCTCCTGAAGACCTCCTCTTTCTTCATGTATGTTTCCTCTTCCTGCTAAATAGAGAGAGAGGGAGGGAGTTATAATACAGAGAAGATTATGGGATTTGCCCAGCATTATCCAGCATGCCTATAGTAGGGCTGGAACTGAAAGCTATATCTCTTGACTCCCAAAACTAATTGGCACAAGCCACTAATCCATACACATAAGGATCCCTGAAGACGATATCTTAATTTAGTTCTAAAATGTAATGTTATCTATATTGTATTGTATTTTTATCTATTTTGTGAAGTATTTTTCAATTACATTTTATTTTAATTCCAGTCGCACTAGGGAATGTCCTGGACATAGGTATCTAATATCTGTATTCTAGATAACCCTAACTGTGCCTGTTCTTGCTCTAAATCTATAATACTATGATCTTTTAAAGTAAAAAAATTCAAATTGTGTGAAATATGTACAACTTAATTCCATAAAAAAAAATAAATTTCTTAAATTGGATTAAGATGAAGGTAGTTGTGACTTCTTTGTGCTTATTTGAATCATTTGTCACTCCTAGAGGAAAATGCTTTGACATCAGCTCAGTTTTTACCTAGACATTCGCATTCCTCTAATTCTTCCCAGTCTTCATAATTAGGATACATTCCATTTTTACACAGCCTTGCATGTGTTTATTTTTTTCTTTCATGTTTCCTTAAAGATTTCTTGAAAGTACAGCTGGAGTCAAAAGACCAGCTTCACCTTCCTCCTCAGAGAAGTCTCCAAGGCCAGGGGCAGAATTTCCCAGGGTGAAAAGAACCCTAAGTCCACAGACCCCCAAGCTTGGACGAGGATTCTCAGAAGGAGAAGATATTCTCTTTTTTGATGACTCCCCGCCTCCAGGGCCAAAGCTGAGTGCTTTTGCAGAAACTAAGAAGGTAATTGCTTCCTACCCCCACAAAACTTGACCTTGTATTTCAAGTGGTGAGTCTGTACCTTAATACCGTGGCTCTGAATAAATAGTATTGATGATGATTAGAAATAAAGAAACTTGGTTGACATTTCTCTAGCACCTTAAGGTCACAAAATGGATTCCCCTCCATTATCTCATTTGATCCTTCCGATGAATGACCCTCTGAAAGCTAATACCAATGCCATTATCCCTGTTTGCAGATCAGAAAAGTGAGACTTGGAGGTTTGATGGTTTGTGTAGTAAGATTCTGAAACTGAAGCAAGGGTTTGTTGTATTTGAAGGTGTATTGCTTAATTTAACATTCTAAGAGACTTAAATTTCATCCCATGTTGTGATCGAGTGCTGTATTAATACAGCAGAGAAGTCAGGTTTGTAGATATTTTGCAATCAGTCTTGCTTGATATTTTGTAACCACGTTGCAGGATTAATGACATACAGTCACAGAACTGCAGAAATAGAGGGACCCTGGAGACCATTAAACCAAGCGACACACACACACACTCACACACACACACACACACACACACACACACACACACACACACACACGTCTCCTGAAAATATTGTTAACAGAAAGGAAGCATATGTATTTTAACTTTCATAGTATGGAAATGAGGGTAGGTAATGGAATGTGACTACAAAGATTTGCATAGTCGTATAAAATTAGTCCCAGGGTGACTAAAGCTCAGAAATGAATTGAGGTTGGCAAGGAAATCTAAGGATAACAAAAAGGGAGGGATTTTTGGTTGTTTTATTGGAGGAAAGATCAAACAGGCGTCTTATGTGACTGCATTTTGTGGTGGATGGTGTTGTGAAGACAGAACATTTCAGTCCTTTTTTTAATTTTCTGTCAAGGAGTATGGTCTGTGGGCTGGAAAGGAGAGAACAGAACTGACTAATAGGTAGTTAAATGCCAAGATAATTAAGGAGGTAAAAAAGAGAGCAGCTGCCCTGTACAAGTCAACTGACCCAAATGAACTTGGAAAGGCAGCCTACAGCTTGGTATGGTTGATTTGAATGGATTTTTTGTTTTCCTTCCTTTTTTAAGACAGTATTTTGTCCCTGAGACTATTTTTGGTTAATCTACATGAAGACAGCCCTATTCACACAGGCTCCCTTTTCCCCCTCCCATTTGTCAACTCTTTCCCTGGTTTTGGAATTTTATTTACCTTATTGATTTGATTTTCTTTACTAGTTATCTAATTCTTGCCCTTTTGCTCTTTTTTTATCTCTTCCTTTTCATTTAAGTGCTTAATTCCTAATCTGCCCTTCTTTCCTTCCCACCAAGTTCTTTTTGTATGAAAATTTTTCTCTACTTTTCCTTTTCTTTAAAAAAAAAGTTTTTTTTACCTTATTTTCTTCAGTAATTGTTTTCTGTCCATTCTATATTTTTATTATTTGATTCATGGTCTTGATACCTATTTATTTCTTTCATCTCTATGTGTTTGTCATGGAGCTTCTCAAGTGCCAAGCTTGAGTTCTTCTCTTAACCAATTTCTGTGTTAATGCTATTGTAGATCTTGTTCTCTGTCTCCTTTTTTCTGTTATGCCTCACTCTCAAAAAAAAAAAAACCAAAGACACACACAAAAGAGGGATTGTGCATCAGAGGTGGAATAATTACAACTGCCTCCACAAAAAAACAAATACATCAATTCCTGCAAGAAGTCGTGAGAATAGAGGCATTACCCCATAGAAATTTCCTGTGTCCCCAGTTGTTCAGTCTAATTCTACTCTCTGCCTTCCCCGTGATAAATTTCATTTGTGTGTAATCTCTCTGGGTCCATGCCCTTGCATCTTTCTGAATGCCATATGCCTCCTATAACTGATTTCCCTTCTAAGGCATGCTATGCTGTTGTGCAGAGGGGAACAACACAGAGGTAGTGAGTGATCCCATGTGCACCTCATCCCTGCATAACAGACCCCTGGTAATATCTTCATTTCTCATTACAGGATATATCTCTCCCCAACATGAGTGTATCTTCAGAGGAACTCCATCTGCTGCAAAATCAGAATCTCCCCCTTTGTTTTATCTTCACTCCTTCCCTTTGACATGTCACCTATCCTCCTATAGTACCTCTTCTTGCTGAGAGACTACAGGAGTTCATTTCCTTTTGTTGCTTATCTTGGACTTGATAAGGGGACCAACATTCTATGTCTTCTGCCTCCCCACTACTTTTTATGTACCTTCCCATTCTTCAATTATTCTCACAAAAAACATTGATTTAACTGTTGGACAGGTTGTCAGATTTAATTCAGGATGTTTCAGGCCTATTTCTTCACTGTCACTTCTCCTTTCCTTAAGTTCTGATTTAATCTTTATCTCCTTGTTTATTTTGAGAAAGAAATATCTGATCCCTCCATTGTTGTGGGGGTTTTTTAACCCGTAGATGTCTCTTTTTCCTTTCTAATAGACTTTAGAAATGGCACAATTTATTGTGTTATTGGTTCTTTCTTAGGTGGTTATATTTATTTACCTTTCTTGTAGTTCTGTTGTTTGAGGTGTTTACAAGTCAAATCTGTCCATGCCTCTTTTTCTTCTTTTTGTAAGAACACTGATCATTTTCATGGGTTATTTTGCTTAGATTTTCAGGCTGTGTTTTTAGGTTTCCTCTTGAGATCTTTTGCTTTTCCAAATAGAGTAATCTATTCCATTTTCTGTCTTTCAGTTTGTGCATTAGAATTTGGTATTAGAATTTCCTTTACTTTTTATTTGAAGGTCTTTCTTTCGGCCACTTGCTGAATTTATTGTTTGTCGTTAGAATAATTACACATAACCTCTCTGTGTCTTGGAGTTTGAAGCATGAAGTCCTTTGCTGGAGGCAATCCATGGATTCTTTCAATTGGTGCTTTGTATTGTGTACTCAGAAGTTCTGAGTCATTTTCATGTATTACTTCTTTTTGTGATATTAAGGCTGTTTGAATTGTCATGTTCTTCTGCAGGTCTTTGATCCTTAAACTGTCTCTATGTGTTGTATCTTCAAGATCAATGTTTCATTTTTATAGAAATAGTATATTCTCTTAACATTATTGCTTTTTACTCCTCTTCCAGATTATCCTTAAGGTATATTTATATTCCCAATAAGTTATTGCTGTTGTTTCTTGGAGAAATTCCTTATCATGGATTCAAGTTTTTCTATTCTACTAGTTATTTCTTCTTTGCTGGTCATAAATTCTGCCATTTATTCTCATCTAAATTCTTTCAAGTTTCTGATTTGTCTTGTGAACCATTCTTAAACATCTTGCTGTGGTTCCCTGCTCTTTTGGAGATCCAAGAGTTCTGTGTTTTGTCAGCTGGGTCAGTTGACTTTCTCTTGAAATAGTTATTTAGAAATATTTATAATTTTTAAGATGTCTTATTCATCTTTCCTTCTGATTTAATGTCTTTCATGTTGATTTAGCGCTTTTCCCCCTTATCTTCCTTGTTTCTCATTTTCTGATTCCTTCCCTTTTGATGTTATATTTCAACCTCCTTAGCCTGACTTCTCACATTTGGGCAATTCACATTTCTCTGGTTTTGGTTCCTGCACCAGGTTACTTCTGGTTGGACGGGACTGGCTTCAGCTGGATGCTAGTTCCCTTTCCTTTAGGCCTAACTGGCTCCCTGATCCAGTCCCTTGCATTCTTTAGTTCTCTCACTAGGCTGAGTCACTACCTTTCACTGTTTTCAGACTTGGGAGAACAAGGAGCAGATGTTATGGCAAATTTCTGCTTTCTTGGTGTTCTCTCATCTAGAAACCAAACCAAGGTAGAGCATGATTTCCTCCTGACAGCCTACCCCCACACCTCCTTCTTCTTTTCATATGTGCTGGCAGAGTTTCTGCTTTCTTAGTGTTCTCTAACCTAGGAACCAGCTGAGGCAGAGCATGATTTCCTCTCTCAACACCCCTCTCTATGTGTGCTGGCAGAATCTTCACCAGCAGAGAAATTGCTGAGTGGATCCTAAAGCACATGCTCGGTACCCTACCAAAGATGGAGTGCTGAGTAAATGTTAGATATTAGTGGTCTCCACTGTTAATTCATAAGGCTGTTGTTGTTGTATTCATCCTTCGTTGCTGAAGAAGACCATGCCATCAGAGAAATAACGATATGACGTACACTTGACTTTGTTTTGCATGAGGGAGGGCTGTGCAAGGTCACCAGCCTTAATTCCCCTCCAGAGCCATCTCAATTCAGAAGGCAGTTCCTTTCGGGGCTTCTTGCTTTTAGTTTTTAGTCCTATGGAGACAACTGTAATTACTCCACATCTGGTGAGAATTCCCCTATAAGAGTTTTTTGAGAGTTGTTGGGGAATGGAAAAACTATGTCATGTTCCATCATATTGATGACCATAACCTGAACCAGTAGAGTGGAAAGAGTAATGGATTCAGAGTTGGAGGAATTGGATTCAAATCTCATCTCTGCCATTTCTACCCTACCTTTGACAAATCCTGTGGGCAATAGTTTTTTCATGTGTAAAGTGAGGTTGAACTGGAAAACCTTTTAGTTGCCTTTAAGCCCATAAATTTCATTTTAGAGTATTGAAACAACTGGGGAAGAAGAATCACCATCAGGTATCTTTGAAAGATGATTTTAGGGTAGAGAGGGAATCCTTCTCATAGTTCCAAGGCAGAAAAGAGTGCTTGTGGTCACTTAGACCAGAGCACAAGCCAAGAGAGGAGTAAACACCTCTCCTTTGATTGTACCACCTTGGAAAAAACTAACTTACAGGTTCCTAGAGTCTCTGAAAACAGCTGCACAAAACCCCTGAAGCTTGGGACAGTGTGCCCTCCACACTGGAAGCAGAACCTTGCTTTAATAAAGAGTTAAAAAGTCAAGTAATTGACTGGGAAAATGAGCAGACAGCAGTAAAAAAAACCTCAAAGATCAAAACATACATGGCTTTTGAAATTTCTAACTCCCTTCAAGGCTTAGCTGAAAAATGACTTCCTGCGAGATGTCTGGCCTGATTTCCAGAATCATTAGTGTTCCCTCATCCCTATATGTATTTTATAGTATCTATTTATGTGTGTATGTCCCTCAGTACAATGAAGGAAACAGGGCAGTAGGAAGCTCTTTGAGGGCAGTGACTTTTCTTTTGTCTTTGTATCCTCCAGCGCTTAGGAAAGTGTGGTACACATAGCAGTTTCTTCATACTTAACTTGTCTTGACTTGAATTAAGTGCTGTTCCAGAGCCCACATATGACTGTACATTTTCAGTGTCATTGAGTGAAAAACCATGCCTAGATCTTTGACCTTAGCCTCAGTTCCTTTATCTGTAAAATGAAGTCACTGCAATAAATGTTATCTTAAGGTCCCTTATAGTTCTAAATTCTATAATTTCACTGTTGCCAGCCTAGAATGTTGAATCAGATCTAAGATGAAAATTAATAGGGATAAATGTGAAGTTGCATAATTCAATTTTAAAAATCCAATTTCACAAGTAGAAGATGGGGAGAGACCTGACTAAACAGTAGATCATCTGAAAGATATGGGGGCTTTCACACACTGAAAGTTCAATATGAGTCAGCAGTATGACATGGCAGCCAGGAAAGCCAGTACTATCTGAGATGACAGAAAGAGAGACATTGTATTCAAGGCTAAGGGAGATGTGCTCTTGCCTTGGTCAGACCACAACTGTAATACTATAAACGTAGTAGGTTGTTCCTAACTAAAGGTCTAAAAGACTGGATACTTGCCAGCTTGTTGTAGAATGGATTCTTGTGCAGTCACAAGTTAGACCAAAAACAGATCTTTGAAATTTGGGATTTATTAGGTGCTCTGCATCCTAACCTATGGGTAATCTGAAGCCAGGGAAAGTTGGATAGAGGTGAAGTGGGTGTTGACTTTCTCTCCTATCAGTCTAGTCCTTTAACAGTCTTTGTTGTCTCTGCTAATGTCAAAATATGTTCTGTTTACTTAGGGAAACCTCCATTCACAGTATGGTTGTTATCAAATCAGAAAAACAAATAGGAAGGAGTGCACTATGGAGGGGAAACATTTCTCCTGATTTACAGGAAGATGAGTGGGCAGAAAAGGACAAGAATGAGGAAGGAGTAATAAATCCCTTTCTTAACCACAACCTTCTTTTACAGATTTTTTTTTCTATACTCTGCTTTTAGGAGAAAGGTACAAATCACAAGGAAAACAAATTCAAATTAGGAATATTACTTACATTTAGCAAAGCTAGTATAAGTGAATAAGAATTCCAGTGTTGGGAGGAGAGGGTCAGTATAGATTCAGCCCAATGTCTTTTACAAACTCCTAGAGAATGAGTTCTTAACCTGAGATCTATGAATTGTTTGAGGGGTTTTTTCTCAACTGTATTTTGATATAGTTGATTTTCTATATAATCCTGTGTATTTCATTTTAAGCATTTAGAAACATTTCATAGGCTTCATTAGACAGCCAGAGGGATCCATGGGAGAAAGAAGATTAAGAATCCGTATTCTAAGGTTGTATCTGTGGTTTCTTGTGATATTCAGAATAATGACCCTGAGATGCTACAAGATAGGTCTGTGGTCATCAAAGAAGCATTGTTTTTGCTTCAAATGTACTTAGAAATGTGGGGAAATGAATACAAATATTCTAGAATGATTTTTAAATGAAGTTTGAAACAAAAGCATCTCTGTATAACAGAATCAGTTGATCAAGGAATTATTTTTATCTACTCCCAAAAGTCACCAACATTTACCATACACTAGAGAGATATGATCTGCTTATTGGGATTTTTTTGTTTGCTTTAGTTTTTATGCCCTCTCTCCTTTTCCTAGTTAACAGCTATTGCCAGATTGAGAGCCAAAGGCCATGTCCTTACAAAAGCAGATCCAAACTGTATTAAACGGAAGCAGTGTGACCTTCAGAGCGTAACAGAGCATGTAGAGAAAAGCACCTCGTCATCACCAGGTAGAGTAAATAGAAATTGCATGGAGGGTAAAGAAAAGTGGGCCAAAGAAAATAATGCTTTTCTAAAAACATGAAAATTTTCCTCAGATAATCAGTCAACAGGTACCCCTGCTCTCTGTTTTACTCTGGTTGTTAAGTAGAACTAGTCCAAAGTTCCTAAAAT
>CM053770.1:130031481-130055594 GCA_028658325.1 Potorous gilbertii | reverse complement strand
CTTTCATCACATTCGACCAAAGGAAGGAATAAAATGCACATTCATTTTGGTATGAAAACCTATCTTACAATACAGGAAAGTGGGGGAAAAGGAGATAAGCAGGGTGGGGGGGATGATGGAAGGGAGGGTAATGGGAGGAGGGAGAAATTTGAAGTCAACACTCAAGGAGGGACAGGATCAAAAGAGAGAATAGCAACAATGGGGGGCAGGATAGGAAGGAGGGAAATATAGTTAGTCTTACACAACATGACTATTATGTAAGTCATTTGAAAAACTACACAGATATGGCCTATATTGAATTGCCCGCCTTCCCAAAGGGAATGAGTTGGGAGGGAGGGATGGGGAGAAGTTGAAATTCAAAGTTGTAGGAACAACTGTTGAGTATTGTTCTTGCTACTAGGAAATAAGAAATACAGGTAACGGAGAATAGAAAGTTATCTGGCCCTGCAGGACAAAAGAGAAGATGGGGACAAGAGAAGGGAGGGATGATAGAAGAGAGGGCAGATTGATGATAGGGGAAATTAGAATACTCAGTGTATGGGGGTGGGAGGAGAGGACAAATGGAGAGAAAATTTGGAACCCAAAATTTTGTGAAAATGAATGTAAAACGTTAAATAAATAAATTTAACTAAAAAAAATCTCAAAAAAAAATAGCAAATGCTTTGTAGTAGGATGTTTTTTCACGGTAAACAGTAACAAGAATATGGAGTTTGTTGTGGAGAGCAGTCAACAGATAATGAGAGTATATGCTATGTGCAAAGCACTGAACTGTGTCCTTATTGGGGACTTGCCATGTATAAATGAGAAAGTCATCCAGTACAAGGCAATGCATGGTGCCAAATGAAAAATACACACAGTTAATACTGTGGGATTTCAGAGAAGAGAGAGATCACTTGGTCTAGTTGGTCAGTCAAAGCTTCAGGTAGGAGGTGGAATTTGAACTGAGCCTTAAAAGATGTGTAGGTTATTGATAGGCAGAAGAAGGGCATTCCAGGCAGAAAGAAGAGTGTGTATCCTCAACAGAAGCAGCTTTTACTTCAGACGGGAGCCAGTGAGTTTTTTTGTACAGTTTTAGGCCCCAATAAGAATAGTAAATGCAGAGCTAGAAAGGCTTCAGGGGATATAGTATAAATGGTGTGTCTGACTTTGTCCTAATGTGTGTGTAACTTGATCGAGTTTCTACGAAGAAATATTTTCTTCCAAAAGTATGATCACAAATATACAGATTTACTCCCCCCAATAAGTAGGAAGCAAAATCCCCTCTTCCACTACCACCACTGCAGCAGTCTCTGGGAAGGAGAAGGGGATGAAAGTCATACTTTAACTCTTTTCCCATAGAGCACAGTCCTCATTCTGACTCCCCAAAGCCCTGGGGCTTGAGTTCCAGGCTCCCTGGCTTCCATGCTGAGATGGTTGGCTGCTATACCCTTTCCAGGGCTCCAAGATCACTACTGCTTGAACTCCCAGGCCTCACGAGGATCACTTCAGGCACATGAGACTGAGAAGGACAAGCAGCACAAAACAGAAACATCCAGACCCAGTTCTCAGAGCTGGGACGAACATGAGGTAAACAGCAGAGTAAGACAAGGCCCTCTACTCTCACAAGTTCAGTTCATTACCTTTACTACCGGGTACTACAGCCACTAACAGTAGAGAAGAGATCAGCAGAAAAGATGATGAAGCAAAATGCTGATGGGTTGGTCTCACCAATGCAGCCAGCCAGCCAACATGGTAGGGACACAGTGAGCTCTGTCAGATAAATTGGGCATACTCACATGCAGAGTTACATGGGTTAAGTGAGGAACATTTAAAAATTTGAATTTGGTGAGCAGAAATGGAAGTTGTCCCACGCACTTTGGTTTACTGGTCTTATATTGTGATCCCTTATAATATACTCTTTGCAACTGTCTGGGGAAAACTGAGTGTAGAAAGGGAAACTGTGGTGAAACTAAGGTGAAGGTTAAGGGGAAACTAGGTGGATATGGGCACTTAGATTTCAGGTCTCCCAGATGGAGCTCCTCTGTTTGGTAACACGGATCCTACGCTATCAATTTTAATTCTGCTTTTGTAAATATACTCAATATGTGAGTACAAAATACTTTCACCCTCAAGGAAAGTTGGGAATAAGATTAGAATCTCAATGCAATAGAGATAAATAAGTGGAGGTTTATAAATTAACATTTTAATTATTCATAGCCTTGGAGAGATCAAGGAAAGAACTGGAAAAAGCTGAGGTTGACAAAAACTAGAGTTTCAGATTAAGATGGGATTTAGTATAGATAAAGTCTTATGCTTAGGCTAAAAACTAATCACCTGCACAAGTATAGAATAGAGGAGACCAAGCTAGAATTCAGGTGAAAAAAACCTGGATTTGGGGAGTGTGGAATGTGTGAGGGTGCAAGTAGTTAACATCTTTCAAGCTTAATATAAGTCCACAGTGTAACAGACAAAGAAATGAATATTAATTGTAGACTGCCTTGACAGGCAAAGTGTCCAGAACAACAGAAAAGTTGGGCCTGTGGTTGGTATTCTGCCCTGGTCAGACCACATTTAGAGTACTAGAATACTGACCACAGCTAGAGTAGTATATATTTTGTCGATCAGTCAACAAACATTTATTACATGCCTGCTATGTGTTGGACACTGTGCCAAGCGCTGGTTTAAAGAGGGACATTGAGAAACTGAATCAACTCCAGAAAAGGGTGAGCAGGAAATCTGAAGAGCTCTCCTTATGAGGATGTAGAGTTTGGAGAATCAATCCATCAATCAATATTTATTCAGCGCTCATGATGGGCCAAGCACTACACTATGAGAGTACAAAGAAGAAGAAAGTGATGGTCCCTGCCTTTAAGGAGCTCACAATTTAATGGCAAGAGAAGACAGGGGAGATACATCTTGAATGCAAGCATGAAGCTCAAATTTATCCCATAGATAATAGAGACCCCTATGGATTTTTCTGTAAATGAATGCCTTTTTTTTTTTTACAGTTGTGCGAGGAGACCACAGATTTGTCTTGCAAGAGTTGTCAGCTTTCCACAAATTGCTCTATACTAGTTACTCCTTTTCTTTCTTTTCTTATCCCCAGACCCTCCCACCCTATCTCTCTCAGCAGCATCCAGTTACTCCCCTTGTACCCAAAGAATAAGGTCATGTTCAGAATTGGGAGCAGACATGACTCAGCAAGGGATAATCCCAGAGCCTACAATCACAAAATGACGTTAGCCATCAATTGTTCAATCCTCCAGTCTGATTTTAACCTACTATTTCCTCCTTGGGTTTTAACTTAAGCCTCTTCTATGTCTCTTTCTCCTTATATGATTCAGTCTGGAGTTGGCCTTATGCCTTGATGTTATGACCCTGACAGGCTCCATTCAGATGTCATGCATGTCATCCTGCATGACCCTAGGTGCTACTAACCCTCTCACCTGCTCTGTCTCAGAACATCTACAGTATTAATGGAAATTTTCTCAGGCAATCCTGGACTGCTTGTCATTTCTTACAGTGCAAAGTATTCCATCACAATCATCTACCACAGCTTCTTCAGCTATTTTCCCATATGATGGACATTCCCTCAATTTCCAATTCTTGGCCTCCACAAAAAGAGCTGCTATAATTATTTTTGTATAGATGAGTTCTTTTCTGTTTATCTTTTTGGGATACATATCTAGTAGTAGTATTGCTAGATCAAAGGGTAGGCACAGTTTTGTATCCCTTTGGGCATAGTTCCTAACTGTTCTCCGGAAAAGTTTGAGCAGTTCACAGTTCTACCAAAAGTACATCAGCGTCCCCATTTTCCCACATTCCCACATTGTTACTTTCCTGTTCTGTCATGTTAGCCAATCTGATAAGTATGAGGTGGTATCTCAGATGTTTATATTTGCATTTCTCAAATCAATAGCAAGAGTATTTTTGTATGTCTTTAGATAGCTTTGATTTCTTCATTTGAAAAATGCCTATTCAAGTCCTTTGACCAACTATCAATTGGGAAATGGCTTGTACTCTTATAAATTTGACTTGGTTCTCTATGTATTTGAAAAATGAGACCTTTATCATAGACATTTGCTATAAAAAAATTTCCCCAGTCTTCTGCTTTCCTTCTAATCTTGGAGCATTGGTTCGGTTTGTGCAAAATTTTTTTAATTTCATGTAGTCAAAATTATCCATTTTACTTCCTATGATCCTCTCTATCTCATCCCTTATCCATAGTTCTGACAGGTACCTTTTCCTATGTTCCCCTAATTTACTTATATCATCCTTTATGTTTAAATCACTTATCCATTTTGACCTTATTTTGGTATGTGGTGTGAGATGTTGATCTCTGCCTAGTTTCTTCCAAATTGCTTTCCAGCTTTTCCAGCATTTGTCAAATGCTGAGTTCTTCCCCTCAAAGTTTGGATCTTTGAGTTTATCAAACACTAGATTATAATAATCATTTATTGCTATTTTAATACCAGATTGTTTTATCACCATTTTGTTATGTAGTTTGAAATATGGTAGTTAGGTTGTCTTCCATTCCATTTTTTTTTCTCATTAGATTTCCTTGATATTCTTAAGCTTTTGTTTTTCCAGATGAATTTTTAAATGATTTTGTCTAGTTGTGTAATTCTTTGACAGTTTCATTGATATGGTACTGAATAAGTTTATTAACTTAGGTATGATTGTCATTTTCATTATACTGGCTCAGCATACCCATGAGCAATTAATATTTCTTCAATTGTTTAGATTTGTCTTTATTTGTGTGAAGTGTTTTATAATTGTGTTAATATGAGTTTATTTTGTCAGGTAGGCACTTTCAAATATTTTATAGTCTTCATAGTTATTTTCAATGAAATTTCTCTATCTTTTCCTGTTGGGTTTTGTTGACAATATATAGAAATGTTAATGACTTATATGGGTCTATTTTATGTCCTATAACTTCATAGTTTCAACTAGTTTTTTAGTTGATTCTCTAGGGTTTTCTAAGTAAACCATCATATCATCTACAAAGAGTGCTAGTACTGTTTTGAGAACTATTTGATTCGTTGACTATTTTTATTCCTCCTATTTATTTTTCTTGTCTTATTGCTATAGCTAGCATTTCTAATACAATGTTGAATAATAGTGGTGATAATAGGCATCCTTGCTTCCCCCTTGATCTTAATGGGAAGGCTTCTGGCTTATGCCCATTATAGATGATGCTTGCTCTTAGTTTTAGAGAAATACTTCTTATCATTTCAAGAAAGGCTCCCTTGAGTCCTCTATGCTTTCTAGTGTCTTTTTTTCTTAAATAGGAATGAGTCTTATATTTTGTCAAAAGCTTTTTCTGCGTCTATTGAGATAATCATATGGTTTCTGTTGTTTTCATTATTGGTATGGTCAATGATAGTTTTCCTCATATTGAACCAGCCCTGCATTCCTGGTATAATCCCACCTGGTCATAGTGTATGATCTTTGTGATAAATGTGAAAGCAGTAATACTTGTGTCAGGCATATTTTAAACTGATCTGGTTTTTAAAAACAGTAAACTGTTATCAGATGTGTTTGTGGTTTCACTTGAGACACCTAAGAAAATGATGAGGGCAGCAAAGCAAGAGACCAATAATATATTTGGATTGCAGTCACTGAAAAAACAAAGTTATAACTGGATCTCCAGAGGGGACAGATGCTTCTGTGACTCGGCATACAGAGGGTCATGTTATTTACTGATATTCCACTGAGATTGCCCAGTTGATGACTTCTCCTTAATTTACAATTCTTAGCCACCACAAAAAGAGTTGCTATAAATATTTCTAAAAGAGATACAGACCTGGTAGTGGTATTGCTGAGTCAACAGTCTTATAGCCCTCCAGGCAGAGTTCCAAACTGCTCTCCAGAATGGTTAGATCACTTCACAACTCCACCAACAGTGCATTAGTATCCCAGTTCTCCCACATCCCCTCCAACATTTATCATTCTCCTTTTCTGTCACATTAGTCAATCTGATAGATATGAAGGGGTACCTCAGCATTGTTTTAATTTGCATTTCTCTAATAAATAGTGATTTAGAGCTAATTTTTTCATATTAGTAAGACTAGCTTTGATTTCTTCTGAAAACTGCCTATTCATATCCTTTGACCATTTATCAATTGAGAAATGACTTATATTCTTATAAATTTGACTCAGTTCTCTACATATTTGAGAAATGAGACCTTTGCCATAGACCTTTGTCACACTGCTGTAAAAATTTCCACCTGCTTTCCTCCTAATTTTGGTTTTATTTATGCAAAACATTTTTAATTTAATACAGTCAAAATTACCCATTTTACATCTCACAATACTGTCTGTCTTTTGTGTGATCACAAATTCTTTCTCACTCATAGGTCTGACAGGTAAACTCTTCCATGCTCTCCTCATCTGCCCAGGGTATGATCCTTTATGTTTAAATCATGAGTCATTTTGACCTTATGGTATGATATGGTATGAGATGTTGGTCTATATCTAGTTTTTTGCCAAACTATTTTCCAAGTTTCCCTATTTTTATGCCACGGGCAGGAAATTTACAATGATTGACGATGACCGAGCAAGTACATGGTCCATGCACATCTTGTCCACAACCCTCCTGAGGGTGGGCTGAGCCAGATGAAAATGAAATGGAAAGTCGTTAAGAAAAGAAATAAAAATACAATAGAATGCTATGGAACTAAATAATATTATAAAAATAATATTACATTTTAAAACTAAGTCACTGTGACCCACAGGAATCTTTATGTATAGTTGAGTGGTTTCTTTTCTACTGGAGTTTGATGCACTTGGGCTAGGAAGTTGGACATTTCTAGTATGAAGGGATCTGGAGATGGGAAATTGCAAAGAAAGAAAGGCTATGGTTATGATGCAGGAAGGCAAGGCATGTTTAGAGCAGAAACAACAGCCTATTACAACACAGGCCTAGAACACGGAAGGTCTTGGGGGCTACCACAGAGGTGCCTTTTGAGCAGTTGGCCATCCCCATTCTCTAGTTTCTCTTACAACTTCAACCTGAGGTGATATGCTTTTATTGACACTGAGGCAACCCAGAATTCACAGCATAAAGTGAGGTACAAATAGCCATTTCTCATATCCTGTCTATTTTTGCTTCAAAATCGTTTACTTCTGCTTTTCCAGAGGTATATATACCCAAATCGAAGTTGCAATGCCAAAGGACCTAGTGTTCAAGGAAAGCAATCTTGGTGACTTTGGTTTTTTTTACCACCAGATGTTATACATAACATGCAGATGTTTCCTGATAAAACTGATTTCAAATATCCAAGATATGCACAAAAGTGTTTAAGATTATGAGCCATTTCCCAATGGAAAAGTGGTCAAAGGATATGAACAAATAGTTCTCAAAAGAATTATTAACAACTATACGAAGGAACGTTCCAAATCACTAATAAGAGAAATCCAAATCTAAACTGCTCTGGAGTTTTACTTCATTCACAGCAGATTGTCAAAAATGACAAACGATAGATGTTGGATAATGGCAACCATGTTGGAGGGGCTATGGAAAACAGGAACATTAATACAATGTTGACAGAGTTTTGAATTGGGGTAAGCATTCAGGAAAATAATTATAAATTAGGATAAGAAAATGTCTAAAATGTCCATTTTCCTTGACCCAGGGATCTCACTGTTAAACATATAGAACATATAGTCCAAGAAGAAGAAAAACAGAAAAAAATGTTCCAGGTATCAAAAATATTCATAGCAGTATTTTTTTTGTGGTCGCAAAGAACTGTAAACAATGTAGATATCCATCTTGGTGGAATATCTAAATATAAGGATAATGGCTGTAAGTGAATCTAATGAAATATGATATTGATAATGTATATAAAGTTTTTAATATAGAATGTGAAAACCTCCATGAACTGATTGATTGACTGAACTGAAGAAAAGCAAGTAGAATCAGGAAAATAATATATAATAATATTATATATATAATAATAATGCTGTAGGTACAAACGAACAAAACAAAATCCAAAATTAAATGCCGCATAATTAAAATGATCAAACTTAACCCTGAAAAAGTTAAGGAAAAGACCCTCCCTCACATCTTTGCAGGGGTCAGAGACTATGAGTATGGGAAGCCGTGTATGTCATCACTTGGTTGATGTGCTTGTTGGTTTTACTTAACTGCCTTTTCCCTCCTCTTTTTTAAAATTCTCTGTCACATAAAATGGCTCCCTGGGAAAGTGAAGGGGAGGAGTATATGTAATAAAGGAAATAAACGCAAAAGGCAACAAATTTTTAGAAAATGGATTTTGACATGGAAGAAGATACTGATATCCCAGCACTTCTCTCCAAGCACCATCATGGAACTGGACATATCCATACATATAATATAAAGTCTCATGAAAAATAAGCACAATTTATGCATTTGCCTTTTCCCTCTACTATATAAATTTATTTCAAAAGCATCTTTGTTCCAAAATTATCATAAACTGATTGGAGAAATTCAGTATTCCAGAGTGGGACATCGGTCCACCTAGCTTACATTTATATTAATAACAATTAGGAACCAGAGAAAAGCCAAGGAAACATCTTTTATTTTCATGGCAAGAAAGGAGAGCATAGGAATGTTGGGAGATTCACCATATCTTTCTTTCTCCTGATTTTAAGACTAGGAAATTATCCTTACCCTAATTAGAAAATGAATGTGAAATATGTCTCCTTACTACTTTCACCTGGTTTCATAAGTGAGGAAGGAAATAGAAACTTGAAGACCAATGGCAAAAAATCACCACAGGCCACCTAAAATCAAAATGATCTGATAAACTCCCTAGCACCTAACCCTAACATCAGTCCTAGGTGTAAAGCTTTCCATTCTCCTGACTGAGAATACAAAGGTGTTCATCACAGGATGTCACTCTACATTCAGAGTCAGAAAAAGAGAAAAGAATAAATGAAATTCAGTTTTTAAGAGGTAATGGGCCTGTGAGGGTGGGCTGTTGGACTCTAGCCAGTGGTGGAATGAAAAAGGTCTTTCCTTTATTCCACAATCTTCCACTGATTAAAGAACTACCTTCTTAGAACATGTTCTTATCCTTTGTCTCCCTAAAGAAGTATCTGCAATAGATTTCTCCTAACTATGAAAGCAATCAGCCATCATTTTTACTGGCACCTATGTAGTTTATAATTACAAAGATTCTGAACTCAGGAGATTTTCTTGTGGTTAAGAGGTGCATTGATAGTTCCCTCCCCCCACCTTTATTTTTGAAGACTTGGGTTACTCCAAAATGACACAAGCATTTTTATCAGGTGGGACGCTAAGTTAAGCTTTTATATATTACACAGTTTAATCTTTGTATCTGTCGAAACAGTGTAAGTACAATGCACACAGTACTGCGTACAACAAAATGCTTTTTCATATTAATATGTAATAACAAGGATCACTACTTCTCCTATAATAACACTCTCCGTAGGCACCTGGTGTTGACTTTTGAGGAATGAATACTTCAAAGATTGATTCTTTCTCCTTTCACAACTCGTGCTCGAAGTTTCCAAGAATCCTAAAAATAGTATCAAACAGAAACAGTTTAAGTTCTTGAACAGTGACACTGGTTAGTAAATAAAATAAATTCTAACTTGATCAAGAGTTAAAAAGGAATTTAAGATTCATTTAGTCCAACCTGCTCGTATTAAAGACGAGGAAACAGAGGCCAAGAGAGATGAAATAATCTGCTCAAGATCATAGAGACAGTAAGTGTATTAAGTGGCATGTCTTCTAACTCTAAATCCAGACATCTTTTCACTAGACCTCAACCGAGGAAGGATAAAATAGACATTGTGAGGAGCCACCTATAGGACCAATAATGAAGAGAAGAAAGTGAAAGCAAAGGAGGGATAATTAATAGAAAAAAGGACAGAGGGACTAGTGAGGATGAAGAATAGTTTTAGGAAAACAAAGGCAGGCAGAGTTGGAATGATAGGGGCTTACGATAAGAGAGAGAAGTCTCAGTGTTCTTGACTGTGAAAGGAGTTGTCATGGATGAGGATGAGATCAATGGTACAGCCATCCCTGTTGGTGGAATGGGGATAGAGGACTAAGAAATTGAGGGATTTGATGAACCAGAAAGTCAGAGTATTTGTGAATACTGAAGTCCCCAAGTTTAAGGGCAGGGGCTGGAATGGAGATGAAGCTGTGATTCAGATAATGAATTACTCGAGAAAGGAGGGAGGCTCTTGATAACTATACCAAGGATTGAGATGGAGTGACATAGGTAGATGGAATAAACCTCAAAGTGGGGAGACTGCTGAGTAGTAGCAGTAAAGAAAGGGTCTAAAAATGAAGTGAGGAGCAAGGAATTTGCCTTTGCCTCCTCCTAGCTCCTGTGCTGGTGGACATGACAGAAAGCACATCCAATACTTGGTAGCACATCAGTGGCACAGTGGATAGAATACTGAATTTGAAGTAGGGAAGACTTGAATCTAAAACCTTCCTTAGATACTTACCCAAATGTGTGATCTTAGGCAAGTCATGTCTCATCACCTATCCAATCAGATAATATATAAACATAAAAGGCTATATATATAAAATGCTATCTGTTACTATCATTACTAGAGAGGGTGGCCAGGAATATAATATCTTCTGTAACAAGCCAGGCAGAAGATGAGAAGAACATGAGCAGAAAAAATCTAGAATGCAGAATGGATTAAAAACCAGAGTCCTAGGATATGTTTTCTATACAAGAAGCACATCTGAAACACAGTAAAGGTAAGGGGCTGGAAGAGAAACTATTGTGCTTCAGCTGAAGCAAAAAAAGAAGGGGTAGTAACCCTCATCTCAGACAAAGCAAAAGAAAAAACAGATCTCATTAAAAGAAATAACAAAGGAAATCGTATTTTGCTGAGGGGAACTTTGTTAATGACTGAGCTGGAAATCCAGGTTATAATGGAAAGGGTAAGACAGAGCAGAAAAGAGACTTGGGTGGAGTCTCAAGGCAGAGGCAGATGGAAGTTTGAGAAACACAAGTTAGGTGCAACAATGACACAGGGGGCATTTAGTTCCATGGGCTGGGACTGGGAATAAACCTGTGATTTCATTAGTACAGATAACTTCCAGATGAGGAAATGCCTTCTACCAAGGCAAGTCAATATCTTTGCTACAATTTACAATCTTAGAGAGTTACCCAGAACATTGAAAGGCTACGAGACTTTCCAGGACTCACAGCCAATAGTTGACAGAGGAAGGACTATATAGAACCCTAGGTCTTTTTGGTTTACCCACTATACCGTACTGCCACTTCCATGAGAACAGTATTAAAAATTATTCCAAGAAAATCACTTTACATCATACTTTTTCCATCATCACAATTAGATTTGACATTAGGAGGTATTAACAATGTTACTGTCAAAGGACAGGGCAACTTAATTCAGAGTCTACCTATAGCTAAACTAAATACCATCAGGAATTACTTTTCATTTTAAAAAAAAAAGAGAAAAAAATAAGAGTTTTTCACATAGAGACCTACCTTTAATTCAATACTGGAGATACCGTACTTTCTTTCTATTATGTCTTCGAGTTCCTTCTCAACTTTTTCTTGACTGGTGCCTTTTACGTCAATGTAGTAACAATCAGACCCGGCATAGTGACAGGAAATCGCCTGTATACAGTGAGTCAATCAACACAAAAGGAGATCAAATCATTGCTGGCCCTCCGGGGCAATAAATGTATTACCCAAAGGGGTACTTGACTTCTGTCTTCAACTATGATTTAGCCTGCCCATGGCGGGGAATTTTAAAAGTATAACCAGTTCTAAACTACCTGTCGTTCTTTTTTCATTTTTTAAAAATTATTTTATGGTTTTCAGTTTTCTACAATCACTTCCATATACCTTGGATTTTTCCCCCTCCCTCCTTCTCTTTCCCCCTCTCTCCTCTTCCTTCCCTCCTCCTTGCCCTCTTCCTCCCCAAGATGGCATGCTTATTAAATACATTTTCACCTTAGTCATGTTGTATAGAAGAATTAAAACGAACGGAAGAAACCATAAAACAAAACAAAACATAACACAAGAGAAAATGGCCTGCTTCATTCTGCGATCCAATTCCATAGTTCTTTCTCTGGATTTGGAAGGCATTTTGCCTCAAGAGTCCATTGGGAATTTTTTAGGTCCTTGCATTGCTGTGAAGGGCTAAGTCTACCAGAAAAATTCCTTGCACACTGTGGTTGCTGCTGTGCACAAAGTTCTCCTGGTTCTGCTCCTTTCTCTCAGCATCAGTTCATTTACGTTACCTAAGTCATTCCTTCCCCAAAAAGAACCCAAGGGCTCGTAACCATTCACACAACTTGCTCATTCTTAACATTTTCACTGTCTCAGTGCTCTCAGTCTTCAGTCTCCTTGAAACACTCATTAGTAGAATGGGAGCCCTTTGAAGGCATGAATTGTTTTCCTTTTGTCTTTGGATTTCCCAGGACTGAGCGCAGTTCCTGTACAATGTTGGTGTTTGACAAGCATTTGTTTTATTTTATAATTATGGCTTACTGCAAGTAGGAAGAATGTTGGATTCATAGTCAAAGGCCCTAGGTTCAACTGAATCCCAGCCCCGTCACCTACCACCTGGGTGATCTTGGCAAAGTTACAACTGTCAGTTTTCTCATCCGTCAAATGAGGAGGTCTGGCCTTGATGGTCTTTACCTCCTCCCATCTCCAAAATTATGATCCCATTAACCTCAGCTGTAGGAGTTATCTCACTGAGTTTACCATAGATTATTCATTTAAGTGGTCATAAGGATAACAGTATAATTGAGGTGCCCTACTGGAAAATAATAAACATGTCACGAGATTAAAGGAATACTTAAAGCTCTGTTACAATCAACACAGACTAATGACTACTACATTGCTTCTCTCTGGCAGCAATAAATGAAAATTCTGAATTCTTGCCTGCACCTAGAAAATGGGAAAAGAAATCTTAATCCAAGTGGCTGCAGTTAAAGTAGAACATTATAAGAATTTTTCATACTATAGTGAGAGTAACCACAACCTTCAGGATGAACTTACTCTCTTCTAGAAGCGCTTCAGAGACCTACAGCGAGAGTCATCGACAGAACTTTAGGCAGTGGGTGGCATTAAAAACATCTTTTTCCCACAGTAAAGACCAAAGTCCTATTCCGATGCCTCACAGTGTCAAGAAGTGACCCTGGGGTTCTTGAAGTTCATACCAGGAGAGTACAAGACAGAAAAATTTCAAATAAGGATCCAGGAAGAGGCTGGCTGAGGACCAGTCTAGAACTAAGCACAGAGAAGCTCATTACCACAAAGTGGTCCAGAAATGAATTAAGTGATAACCAAGATGATAAATTGTTTTTGACTACCTAAGGGACTATATTATTGGAGAGGGAGGGTACCCACACAGATCTCTTAGAACACTAGAGAAAGGCACTGCCCTCCCTTTTGTCTTTGGTTCTGTCTGCTCAGGTTGCCCAAGTCAAAGAGTCAATCAGCAAGTATTCACGAAGTATCTACTATATTCTGGGACTGACTTTTGCCCTTTTTTTGTATCCCCAGCTTAGCTCAGTGCCTGGCACAAAGTATATACTTAAGAAATGTCTCCTGGTGACTGACTATGCCAGGCACTAAATATACTCACAAGCAGCTTACAGCATGACAGGAAAGATAACAAGGATGTGTACAGGGTGTCCCAAAACTCTTAGTGCAGTTTTTAAGATCTGTACTAAGACTTTTGAGATGCCCTGTACAAGTGTGTGTGTGTGCGTGTGTGTGTGTGTGTGTGCGTGCGCATTGGTATGTGTGTGTGTGTGTGTGTGTGTGTGTGTGTGTGTGTGTATGAAATAAAAACAAATACGTTCAATATATATTAAAGAGAATAAATTCAAATTAGCCAAATACAAGGTAGTTTGAGAGGAGAACGGCAATAGTTGGAGGGAAGGGTGTTCAGAGAAAGCTTCATGCAGAAGACAGCGCTTGTTCTACGTGGTGAAGGAAGGATTCTATGCAGCAGCGACAGGAAAGAGTGCGTTCCAGATATAGAGAACAATCCATGCAAAGGCAAAGGCTGGGAGACAGAATGCTGGTTGTGAAGAACAGACAGAAGGCTCACTGGACTAGACCACAGAGTGCAGGAGAGGTAGTAATGTTCTACAAAAACTCCAGATTGTGTTGTTATGCTTTGGTGACGATGTCATGTATTGTTTGCAGCATATACCAAATGTTAAATGCAAAACAAAAATTAAGTTTTTTTTCCTGAGGAAATGAATGCCTGTCAATCAATATGATATCCATATAAATTGACCCTTTATTAATGCAAGTAAGGGAACAAGCTTCCTTGTCAGTACAAATGGAGTAAAATCCTCATTTACTGACACCTTGTAATTATACTCAGAGTTCACAGAGGTTTGGAATGTTACTTTAAAATCTGATTTACACACCTATATGCAGCTGGGAGGAAAATGATCATTTGTTACCTTCCGAAACCCCTTAGTTTTATTTCTTCCAGATCCATGAATGAGCAGAGGATGGAAAAAAACAGTATCTCCCTTCTCCATCACAAGGTGAGTCCTGGGTTGGTTTAAATCATAGTCTTGGACACCATAGAACATACAATTAACTCCCCCCTAGAATATAAAACAAAACAAGTTTTAAACACAGAAGTAAAATAAATCAAACCAATGACTTGGAATGAGAAAATAATAATCTTGTAATGTCTTTTCTTTACTCAGATTTCAAAATACAGAATGCCTTTTCCTTGTCATGTCTTTCCAAAGAAAAATTCTATTAATCTTTTTTGCTTTGTTTTTGCATGCTCTCCCTAGTCAGACCTACCTCCCATTGAGGATAGTCATGTGATTTCAAGGTGCACTTGTGGCTGCCTGGTAACACAACCAAGCAGCCATTGTTTCTATCAATATGTTCCATGGCAGTCCAGGCGCAGACAATGGAATTAGGAGGCCTGAATGGAAAGTAGTGCAGGTCCTGATGTAAGGGATGGCGAGAAGTCTTCTTACCTGAAATGGAACCCAATCCATAAGTTGGAAGAAGCTCTAGTCTCAGAATTCCTCAGCTTTTCCTACACAAACAGCCAATTCCTCAAAAAGTTCATATTACAAAGAAATATACATACATACATATATATACATATATATATTTAAAGAAATGTGCATCCTGCGAAAAAATACAAAATATAAATAAATATACTCATGGAGATAACCACTTCTTCAGCTCAGAAGGTTTAAGTATTCCAGAGGACTTTCCATGAGACTTGACTTCAAATACCAGATATGCCAGTATGGCTGAATAGGGAAACGTGGTCAGGCACCACAAGATTTCAAGAGAATGTTCCTTGATGCAGAGGCACATAAGCTGTTATCAATAATATTGCACAATTTGATGTCATATACAAATTTCACTGAACCTGCCTCTGGGTTCAGCATAGCTGACCTCATGCCCTTGGCTAAGTTTCCCTTCAGCCTCTGGTCTCTTCCTTCTTGGGACACCCAATATTCTTGGATAGCACCTGTGGTGAAGATTTGCCTGGTCACTTATAACTCTCCAAGCTATCTTCTCAGAGGTTAGGTTATTAATAGCACTGGAATATGATCTATTCTTTCATCCTACTCTAATGCCTCGTTATAGTGTAACAGGGAGACTGGGTTCTAAAAAGCAGTACCAATGGAGTACAAGTTCTGACAAGTGCTATCAAACCATGAAAGGCTTTGTATATAAGCCTAGTGATATCCTATGTGCCTAGTGCCCGGTCTAATTAGGGTTAGAGAGCCTCATCATTACGTCAGTCGCAGGACAGATTTTTAGCAACAATTCTCCTGAAGACCTATGAAGTTACATAAATGTTGTGTCTTGCCTTGGGTCAGAGGCACCTTTTATCCCAATGAAATCATGTATGAAATGAGTAGGCTAGATAAGCTTTGAAACCTAAGGAAAAAATAACAGCCATGGACAAATATCTGAGACTGTCACACTTTGATTTTAGAACAATTCAAGTCATTTTAAATTGTATTTAAAAAGACATAAACATACCCTCAAATTACTAATTTTAGACTGATCACTTAAATGTGTGTAGGTTGGGAGGCTGATTTTTACCTCAATTTTTACAATACAACCAGTATATTTTTCCTGATCCCCATTCCCCTGGTCCTTCCACCAACTCGCCCCTAATATAAATAAAAGTTCTTTACCAGAATCTGGAGGCTTGTTTATCAACATTGTATGCATAGCCATGATATTGGGTCCAGTGAAACATTCGACGTATTTAACAATCTAAGACAGGGGGAGAAAAGCTCATGAGAAATTAGAGGTAAGGATCATAGCACAGAGCTAAGTTGCAACTGTCTGCATTAAATCCAAAATAACAACAACGTTTAGTAGCCTGTATTCCTGTAGTGTTTCATGGTTCCTCATAACAGCTCAGGGAGATAAATTCTATTATTATTCCATTTTACAGATGAGGAAACCAAGTCTCAGAGAATTTACATAACTTAGGATCACAGATTTAGATATAAAAGGAACCTTAAAAGTCATGGAGTCCAACTCCTTCATCTAATAAGTGAAGAAGATGAGAGAAGTTAAGTGACTTGTCCAGGACCACACAGTTAATAAGTGTTTAATTGAGGACCTTAGCTCAGGTGTTTCTGGTTCCCTGCCCAGTCTTCTCTCTATTATCACACTAGGTCATAACACTTGTCAATGTTTGAAATGGATTTCAAGTCCCATTTAAAAAAATGATTCCTCCCAAGTTTATTTGGCTTTAAGATGCATATTTGTACTTCTTTGACTAGCCATGGGTGATAAAAGTAAAACTTTAGAAAAGAACTCAAAGTTGAAATAGGAAGGAAAGGGCAAGGATTTTTACCTTTATTTTAAAATAAATTTTTATTCACTCCTTTTGTTTTTATATCACCTATTTCCCACTGTATTCTTCTCTTTACCTCATTCTAGAGATTGCTACCTTATAATAAAGTATGAAGGATGAAAAAATTGCATAAAACAACTGAATATGATAGTAAGAAAGTCTGACACGATCCACAGTATATCATACCCACAGTCTGCTACACCTGCAGAATAGGGAAGAAGTGTCATCTCATATCTCTTCTTTGGAACCAAACTAAGTCATCATAATTATATAGTAAATACAGAACTGTTGTTATTGTTTAGTCATTTCAGTCATGTCCAACTCTCCATGAAACCATTTGGGGTTTTCTTCGCAGAGATACTGGGATGGTTTGCCATTTCCATCTCTAGCTTATTTTTACAGATGAAAAACTGAGACAAATAGGGGTAAGTGGCTTGCTGAGGGTCAGAGAGTTAGCAGGTGTTGGAGGTCAGATTTGAACTCTGGAAAAGGAATCTTCCTGATACCAGGCCTGACACTCTATGCACTGTGCCACTTAGCTGCTCTGAATATAGAATTATATAACACACATATTGATGACAAAATCAGTTTCAATTGTTTTGTTGCTATGGCATAATTCAAACACCATCATTAAATAATTAGCACATCATAATGTATAATTTCTTGTTAATCTTTCCATTCACATTTTTGGTAATCACTGTGTATGTTTTCCTAGTTCTTTTTATTCCACTTTTGACCAGTTGTATTTTTTACTTTTTAACCTTTTTTAATGACGTGAAGTTCTTCTTAAGCTGGTCATACAAAATGGTGATGGGGAAAAGGAAGGAATGCTTCCTATGTCCTTTTTATTAACAAAGCAAAGTGGATTGATTATTGTTGTCAATCTTAACCCAGTGATATGCAGACTTGGTTTTGCATCATCAAGAGCATCTCCAGTATCATGAAATTCTAAAACTAAATCGATTTTAATCTTCTAACATAAGAGAAGAGGAGGAGAGAGAAGGAGGAAAGAGTATAATCAACTGATTTAAAACATGAAAAGATAGCTCTGAGCAACTAATAAAGTCCTGGGATTGCACAACTCCGACGTGGGTGTCAGAGCTTACATGTATTGCTTTGTTCTTTACTGAAGGCAAAGGGTTTTTTTTTTGAGAGGTCAATAATCTTCTTTAATGACATGCATCAATAGAGAAAATACAAACAGAGAAACAAAGACCAACAGACAGGGCTTCCATTTGTCTGACCATAAGCAACCCATATATCACAGATCAACAGACACATCCAACTGGCCATTCAACACCTACACAGTTACCAGAGAGACAAGCACCAAGGTCTGGGTTTTCAAAGCAGGGAGTGAGTAAGGGGGGCTCCTTAATGGCTACCCAGAGTGTCATCTGGCACTTGAGCCTTATTCCAAGCCTCCAAAAACAGAACTTCATCTCAGAGTACATATACACTTTTCAGAACCAGAGGACACAACCCTTGTGACCCAGCGCCTCATTAGCAGTGGGGTTTTTTTTACACTATCATTAATGTAGTGTAAAAATGTCAGAGTGTAAATAACGTCATTATCATGACAATTAATGCATTTCTCCTCACTTCCACTTCTTAGAATCCTTTTTACAGATGGGGAAATTCAGGCTGACAAATGCTTAGCGACTTGTCCTTGGACATTCTGGGTTCAATTCACAGGAAGACCTCCTGACTGAAAAGAGATAAGACTCAAAATGCAGAATAAGACAAACATTTTTTGGACAGTCAATGAAGGAATTTATCAGAAGGGTTTTGTTTTTCTTTTTTTAAATGGGGAGGGAGAGAAAATAAATGCTTATTAATTAATTAAAAATTAAGATACATAGCAAATATTAGGCTAAGCATGCTTACTCACGCCAAGCCATGTCCTCTGAGGTCTGTCCTCTGGTGACAATATTCAGAAAGTTAGGGAAATCCCTAAGTCAATAATAAAACCTAGTCTTTTTGTGCTTTAAAGTTTACAAAGCATTTCTTTTCTACTCCATTCTTGTGAGAAAAGACGTACTAGTATTATTTCCTCCATTTTACAGAAGAAAACAAGGTTCAGGGAGACTGAGCACAAAGTTAATAAGTGTGACAGCTGAGACTCCAACATAGGTCGTCCTCATCCCAGGTCCAGTATACTTTCCACAATATCACACTGGTCTTCAACTTAACATGAGTAAAAAAAGTTCCCTCCACCACAGAACATTCCCCCCAGCACCAGTGAAGTCTAGGGCTATAGGTTGTAAAGGGTTTCAGAGCCAGGAGAAGATAACAGTTACAACAAAAGTTGTAAGCAACACAACTGTCATTTAAAAAAAATAAAGTCTGAGGGTGGTTTTTTTTAAGATAAAAATAAAACAAGACAAAATTTTTAACCTGAGGCAGAGTGCAGTAGCTGAAGAGTTCTTCATCATTCTGAAAATTCTGGATTTTTGTAGTTATGTTCTCATGTGGAGAAAGGTTTGAATGCACAATGGTTACATCCTTCATGATGACTGTTCCTGGGGATTCCACTTCTTTTCTGCAGATCTTTTCAAAGCGATCCCTAGACAAATCAAATTGAAAATGCCATCATCCTTTGAAATGCCACAGAATTGACAACTTAACAGCACAACACTGCTTACTGACAGCATCCACTCAAACATGCTATTTCAGCAGATACATTTAGGAAAATTTCAAGGGATCTTCACATGGCTCTTCACAAAGAGCTTCTCTGTATCCAAACCCGAATAGAAATGGTATAAAGATTGCAAAAGAAAATGGTGGATGATTTGCTGTCCTCTGCAGTCACACTCATTTAATACAATCAGGGGTAAAACACCACCAGGGCCAAAATGCCTGAAGATATTGTTGGCAAAGTACCTACAGTGGTGTTACTGAGAGACATCTCCCCCTACTAAATGCTTAAATCCAAAGCCATAAAGAAGCCTCAGAAACCTTAGACAAACCAATGTTATATCTTTATTTCATTTATGCTATATTATTTTTAAAAAAAATAAAGTGGCTATACTGTACCTATAGCGTTGAATATCTGCTTCAGACACTAGATTTTTTATGACCAGGAAACCATTGTCCTCATAAAACTGCCTCTGTTCTAGGGTTAAGACATTATTATTCAGAGTATACCTATGGGGGAAAGGAGAGGGAGAGAAGAGGTGATAGGGAGAAGAGTACATGAAAGAACAGGGAGAAAAGGGGGTAGAAGCACATTAATAATTTTGAAGTCAATATATTTTCATTTTGGTTACATGTGAATTACAGGACTACATTAAAATGCACTCCATAAATATCAAAGGATCTCCCTTTAAAAAGTAATTTAGGAAGGACAGAATAAAAATATTGCACAGTGCACTAAAATAATCAAGACTGACTAATTTCAACACTATATTCATCAATCCTAATAGAGATAGTTACCATACTGCATAGTTTGTGACATTTTCTCTTCCTTCTGAATTATAAGCCATTTCTTGGCAACTGAACTGTTTCTCTAAGAGTTGCCAGAATACCATATCAATTAAAACACATATGATGATTTGAGATTATGTATAATAAAAATTCTAATCTGGCAAGGAGCTACTTAGCACTCCTAGCATTAACTAATACATACATTGCAATTATGTACACAGCATTATTTTTTAAAATTAACTAAAATAGCACTTACTGGAATTTCTGAGGATGGACACTGTGAGGCACAACAGCATTTGAAGTCGGGTAAGCTGTCTAGAATACATGTTAAGTTAAATTAAAAAATACTAAAAGGCAAAATCTTTCCCATTAACAACATAGGCATTCACTTTATCTTTAGAGATGTAAGGGCCTGAGAGACCCTTGAGCCCAGGAGTCTTAACCTTTCTTTGTGTCACAGTCCTGTATGGCAGTCTGCCAAGTTTATGGACCCCATGTCTGAATAATTTTTTTAAATGTATAAAATAAAATACATAGGACTACAAGGGAAACTAATGATAGGAAAATACGGTTAACAAAATATTTTTTAAAAACAAGTTCATCAACGCCAAGTTAAGAACCTCTGTTATTCTATTCCACACTACTTGTTTAACTGATAAAGGATCTAAGGCCAAGAAATGTAAACTGAATGAAACTAAGTCAGACAGAGGGTTCAAAATAGATCTTCTGGCCTCCAGTTATAACACATTCATTCTCTTACATCATACACTGACTCTTTAGTCTGGCCTTGGGTTGAACACAGAAAGATTGTTCCCAGTCAACATTATCTAATTATCTAACTTTTGAATAACTTGAAGAATATCTGACTTCACATATAAGGAGATATAAACCATCTAAACTTGGTATCTAATTTAGTGGGAGTCTAAAGCAAAAAACTGGAAGTAATTAGGCAGGGTCTGAAAAAATAAAAACGTAAACGAGAGAATGAATACCAGAACAGAACCTGGCTGGAAGGTAAGCATCAAGTAACAAGGTTCTATCTCCAGCTTTATGAGCGAATTACTAGATAACTTTATAAAGGCAGTCTATACATTGAGTCTTATAAAGATGTTATCTGTATTGAATAACTCCTTCAACAAATACAATTCAACCATTTATTAAGTGCCTACTGTGTTCTGGGCACTCTGCTCAATAATGGGGAAACCTAGAGATGGGATACACCCATTTCTCAGCTATAAAAGTAAATTGAAATTAGACTGTGGATAGCCTTGAATGCCAAGATTAGGAGTTTCTACTTTATTTGGCAGGCAATGGGGAGCCACCACAGATCTTTCTTTGAGTAAGGGACATACAGGTGCATAAGGAAGATTACTTGGGCAGTAGTGTGAAGGCCAGATTGTCAAGGAGGAAGACTGGAAATACAAAGATTACATAGGAAGTTATTCTAATATTTTAGTCAGAAAGAGTCCTGAATTAGGAAGAATGCAGTGAGAGTATAAAAGAGGAGAGGACAGATGAAGACATCCTGGAGGTAACATGAAAGATTGTGGTGCTTGAATGTTTATATAGCATGAGGGAAACAATAGAGTTGATGAAAATTAAATAGCTATGAAGTGGGGTGACCAAGAGGACTTCAACAGAAATAGAGAAGTCAGTGAGAGGGACAGGTTTCAGGTAGTAGATGAGGAGTTCAGCTTTGAACCAGGTGAAGGTGAGGCGGCATCAGGACGATCTGAAAGCAATATGCAACTGGAGTTCTGGGGAGAGGCTGGATGGAAGTATCGATTTGGCGGTTGTCCATGGACAAGGTGAGATCAACATGTTACCATGGAAAGGGCATTGACTCTGGAGTCAGAGAAGCTGCTTCTAATGCCTATTGCTTTCATGACCTTAAGCAAGTAATTTAATTATCTTGGGCCAAAGTTCCTCACTGTAAATGCAGGATGCAATAGCTATGGCTCCTTTTAGTTCTAGATCTATGAATCTACGAATAAGAATAGTGAACAGAACTACTGACAGAAATTGGGGGAAGGATGATCATGTTGAAGATGTGGAAGAATGAGGAGCTATCAAAGCACAGAGAGGGAAAGAGATAAAATGAATCAGTATGTGAAAGCAATGTTCAGAATAGGGAATACAGGAGAAAACGCTGACTAGGTAGTCAGGAGCTCTGACCTCTCTGTTTTCACCTATGCCCCTATTTGTTATACAACTTTGGGCACATCATTTCAGCTATTTGCATATACAGAATGAGATGATTTACCTAGATGGCCTTCCAGTTCTGAATCTGAGGAGAAATTTTAAATGCAAAAATCTGTACAAGTATATCCTATAGTCACTAGTATTTTGAAACTTAGCTGTAAAAAAATATCCAGGGAAGGTTAAAGAAACAACTTTACCCATCTTATGAGAGAGGCGGAATTCTTTCCTAGATCAAAACAAAATCTCAGGTAGTTATCAATCAGATTTGCCAAAGCACAACCTCAATTCTAGAGAGAGGATCTGACAAAATAATCACAGAGTCATAGAATACCAGCTTTGGAAGGAACCTTAGAAGTCATCTGATCTTAAGATCATAAACCTAGAGTGAGAAAAACCCTCAGGGCCAACTATTCCCTTATTTTACAGATGAAGAAACTGAGGATCCTGGAAATTAAGTGACCCATTCATCTAGGTAAACTTTCCATTTATTCCTTCCAATTCACATTTTCACTACTGACAACAGAGAAACAAATTATTTTAAGTGGGTAACTTCTCTTTTACTGTGAAATAATACATCTTTAAAATCACACACAAAGAGTCCATGGAAATTACCACCCAAGTTCAGCTGCTTCCACCTCCTTTCTGGCCAGGAAACGTGGGACAAAGGGCAAGGGAGGAGGAGAGAGGGTGGATCTGAAACCAGGTCTTCCTGACTCCAAATCCATTGCCCTCTCTGCTAAAATTCCCACTCTGAGGCAAAGACCAAGTGGCCCCATGGCAGCTGCAGTTCAATGCACAGGCACCTGGCAAGACAAGGGGCAAACAAGCTAAAAATCGTTCCAAGTACACATACTTCCTTAAAAATATTGCCAAAGCAAAACCTTCAACTTGAGATATCCACATGGGAGGGAAATACGTACAATCTTTAAAACTGTGTGACTTTAGGCAAGTCACTATAGGACTTTGGGCTCAAGTTCCTAGAGAAGATACCTAGAGAAACATCTAGAGGAGATCCACACCAGGACCCAGGCTGAGCAGGGTTTTTTTTTCAGCCCTTGAACCAACAGAATCCGAGGTCACATTAGTAATCTTGCAGTCCTCTAACGTGGGAGCCCCAAGGAACCCTTCAGTTTGGGGTTACTCACTTCTCTGACCATTAAAATATAAACAATTCATGACTTTCTTAGGGCTTCAGTCCATCAGGAAGGAAAATCAGCAAGAGCATCAACAGATGAAGGGATCGAATCCAAAGAAGCCTATGGACCCTGACAATGACTTGTGGGCACTGAGGCCTACGTGATGTCCGTCATTAACGAGCGGCAAAAGGGTACTCAGCAAGGGGGCATACAAAACAAACGGGGGTCAGGGGTAGGAGAGTCGGCCAGTAGGGAGGGAAGGAGGTGGCCGAGGGGCCCTCGAAGCCCTCCGTGGCATGGTGGCCTAATCAGCCACAGGATAACAAACCCGGGCAGAAGAGGAAAGAGCCCTGGCAGAGAACTGACCCATCCCGTGGCCTTAGGAAAGTCAGTGAAAGAGGCTCCCACGCCTGGCACGGATGCCAGGGGAGAAGGGGGAAGGCGGATGCTGTCAGGGCTGCCCCTCTTCCATCCCTCTGGGCCGGGGCGCGCACTCGCGCAGCCCTGCCCGGGCTCCAGGCTCGGGCTCCAGGC
>CM053770.1:129997013-130030981 GCA_028658325.1 Potorous gilbertii | reverse complement strand
ATTTCTTGGTTTCTCAGAAAGTCATTAGCCTCCATCTGTTCCATTCTAATTTTGAGAGAACTATTTTCTTCAGTGAGCTTTTGCACCTCTTTTTCCACTTGGCTAATTCTGCTTTTGAAAGCATTCTTCTCCTCATTGGCTTTTTGAACCTCTTTTGCCAATTGAGTTAACCTATTTTTCAAGGTGTTATTTTCTTCAGAATTTTTTTGGGTCTCCTTTAGCAAGGTGTTGACCTGCTTTTCATGCTTTTCTTGCATCTCTCTCATTTCTCTTCCCATTTTTTCCTCCACCTCTCTCCCTTGATTTTCAAAATCCTTTTTTGAGCTCTTCCATGGCCTGAGCCCATTGAATATTCATTCTGGATGTTTGGGATACAGAAGCCTTGACTTCTATATCTTTCTCTGATAGTAAGCATTGTTCTTCCTCATCAGAAAGGATGGGAGGAGATATCTGTTCACCAAGAAAGTAACCTTCTATGGTCTTATTTTTTTTTCCCCTTTTCTGGGCATTTTCCTGCCAGTTACTTGACTTCTAAGATTCCTCTCCATCCCTGCCTTGCCTCCAGATCCGCCCAGCCAGTGCTTGGGGTCTGAAATTCAAATGCTGCTTCCCAGCCTCAAGGTTTTCAGCAGGGTTGGGGCTGCTATTCAGTGTGAGATTAATTTCAGCTGCTCAGGGCAGGGCAGGGCCACCTCACAGGGCTCAGTTCCCTCAGGGGGTTTATGTGGAGACCTTCAATAATGGATCTGAGCTCTTGCCTGCTTTGGGAGCCCCTGTCCTCTGCTGCCTCTGCTGCTGCCTCCTTAGGGAGCCTGAGTTATGCCCCTCTCTCGGCCAGCCAAACAGGCTCTCTCACTGACCTTTGGCGTCTGTGGGTGGAGGGACTTGCGTGGCCGCTGGAAATTCTGTCTCTGAAGCCTGCTCAGATCTGCTCCTCTCAGTGCCAGGTGCGGCCAAGGCAGGGCTGGGCTCTGCTCGGGTCCCGTGTGCGACGGACCTTTGGTGTTGGTTTTTCAGGGCTCTCTGGAACAGAAATCTCCTCCACTCCATTGTTGTGTGGCTTCTGCTGCTCCAGAATTTGTTAGGAGTTCTTCTTTACAGATATTTTATGGGCTGTGAGTTCGAAACTAGCATATGTGTATCTTTCTACTCCGCCATCTTGGCTCCTCCCCCTTGAGAATTTTCTTGTTCAGGTTGGATGTTCAGTGGCCAGTCATGGACTCAATTCCAATACTTAGTGGCAGGTATCCTGCTCTATTTCTCTGACTGGGCCAATTTGCCATTCCCTAGGTAGCCCAACACCTCTTGTGGGCTTGCCTTATGGTGCTGGACTTAGGGTGGACATCTGGTCAGCTTTGGCCCTACTGTAGATCAGAACTCTTTACCTCAAGTCATCCACCAATCATCTTCAGCCTCTGGAACAGTAGAGACCACAGGCTTATGCCACCCTGCCTGGCCCATTGAAGTTTTATAAAAGTTTTTGGATCTTGATGTTGTAGTCAAAAATTAGTGATTTATCTATTTTGATATCCCTTAGGGCCTTTTCCAGAGAAGCTAGGTGACATAGTGGATAAGAGTACCAGACCTGGAGTCAGAGGGACTTAGCTTCCTCAGTTCAAATCTGGCTTCAGATACTTACTAGCTATGTGACCCTGGATAAATCACTTAACCCTGTTTGCCTCAGTTTTCTAATATGTAAAATGAGCTGAAGAAGGAATGGCAAACTACTCTGATATTTTTGCCAAGAAAACCCCAAATGGGTTCATCACAAACAGTCAGATATGATTGAAATGACTGAACAACAAGAGCCTTTTCTGATGAGTTCAGCGCACCATAGAAAATGTTAGTGTTCAGGTCTTCCAAATAACTCAAGTAGTGGAAGTATAGAAGTTGCCATCAACATAGAGGAAGTCATCTTCAGTATTGGCCTGTGCACTGGAAGGCAGGATACAATTTGCATGTTCACAAGTGGTGATAGCCCTCTTGTTCTCCCTGACCTCCTTCTACTGCTTGTACTTGCACTCAGAAATGAAAGGGTTGGCCATGCGGTTGCCAAAGTCCTTCCCACACAAATGAAAGTCCTCAGCTGTGGACTTAACTTCAAAGCTTTTCATTAGTGAGGAGAGAGACCTTGAAAGAGCCACCTGTGATGTCAAAGGGGAAGGGGGAAGGGAGAGAAAGAACCAAGCCATTATTAAATACTTATGATGAGCAGGTGTGCTAAATGCTTTACCAATATCAACAATCAGCACATTCCTCTTGGTACTAAGTGTCTTCTCCAAGCTCTAGGCAGCAGCAGCAGCAGCAGCAGCAGTAGCAGTGAGCTCATTGTTGATTTGTCTCCAGCATCTTCAGTAGTCAGATGGTGGGGATCATCATGGTAGGCTGATTGTTGTTTTTCATCCTGCATTCTCAAAGAGGATCAATGACATCATGAGGGTGATGACTTGACTTATGAGTGAATTGGATCTAAATGAGGCAGAGCTGCACAGCCTCACTCTCTCTTCCATAGTCATTGGAATCCAGTGGCAAAACATAAGTCCAGATGATTGGTCCTGGCCCAGGATGCAGTGGCAGACTTCAGCCTTTTTAAGCTAAGGTCTTTCCCAGGTCTCCATTTGTCTGAGGCAACACCCATTCATTTGCAACAGTCTTCTCAAGACATCAGCAAGTTCTTTCATCTTTGTGAAGACCATAGATGATGCTTCTTCTGGTTAGAAACTTCTGGTTTCTCCTCTTTACTTCACTTGGATCTTAGGCCTCCCTATATTATTCACCACCTTGAAAAATTTCATGTCTGTACAACAGGATCATCAGATCACAAGATACTTGGCATCAAACATTATGTTGTAAAGTGGGTTGGTGGACAACTTGATTCTTTCCAGCATCACTCACCAAATGTTCTATGTTAGCTCAGGGTCATTAGCAATAACTTTCACTTTCCCATGTTGTAAGACTCCTACACTGGAACATGTGGTGCCAAGATGAGTGCCAACTATGAATACTTCTGACATGGTTACAGGGATGTCAGAGTCATCACTGACCAAAAAATGTCATAATGCCTGGTACTGTACTGAATGAGACCCTCAAGTATTTTAGCTAATCTAATATTTATACTTCTTGCTTTTTCTTCCAAATGTCTTGTTCCAAATGTCTTTTTATGCTGCACAATAATATGAAGAAACAAGTTTCTTCAACCATTCCTCAATTGATGAGTATCTATTTCTAGATCTTTGGATCACCAAAAATACTACTATGAATGTAATAGTATATGTTGAACTTTTGCTTTAGTCTTTAATCTCTTTGGAGTTAGATACGAGTGAGATCACTGAGTTAAAGGGGATAAACAATTTAGTCACTTTATTTGCAAAATTCAAACTGATATCCAAAATGGTTGGACCAGTTCATAGATATATCCAATAGCATTGAGTGTTTTGCCTTTGTTTTCTGATAAACTGCATAGAAGGTGTAGAACGTCAGGAAGTCCATGTGTTGAGCCATAACTAGTTGTCTACAATACTTTGCCAGTAGTATTTTGAACAAACTGGAGTTGTTCTTGATCAATCTAATCAATATTCATGTTTTAGAGATATGCAACTAAATTAATTGGTTATTGTCCATTTCCTAAGAGAAGCAAAATGACATTACTATGTTGCAGTCAAGGCACAGTGTGTCTGACTGTGACTGATCAGACCAATAGGAGTTCAGAAGGCTCTACCACAGGTTGGGCATAAATAGCCCACCTTAACACTTGGAGCGGTGATGTCTCTAAATTTGAGCATCTTATATTTCTTTTGAGCTACTACAATTCTGCTTTTCTCACAGAGCATAGCACCTTCTTTGATTTGAGCAAGCCATGCTGAGTGGTTCTTTGCCGTTATCTCCCATGTCTCACAACTGATAGCAATGTTCTTCAGAAAGACCTTGAGCGTGTCCTTGTATCTCTTCTTCTGACCTCCATGTTGAACACTTGCATTATGTGAGTTCTCTGTAAAATAATCTTTAAGGCAAATGTATGTTGGGTATTCAAACAAGGTCGGACCATTGGAGTTGTGCTTTCTGCAGTGGAGTTTGAATGCTTGTCAGTTTAACTCAAGAAAGGACCTCCATATCTGGTTCCTTGTCTTGCCAGATGATCTTCAGTATCTTCCTAAGACAATTCAAATGGAAATGATTTAGATTCCTGGTTTGTTCATGTTTCATAGGCACACAACAATGAGGTCAGCACAATAACTCTGGAGAGGTTTGGTTTGGGAGGCAGCCTTTTCTCACCCACATTTTGCAACTAAATAATACAACTAAGTAATAGAACACAGTGATCTCCTTTCTTGTTTTTCCTAGGGAACTCCAAGCTCATGATAATATTTATTATTCTCAGAAGTCTAACCCTGAGTAGATTATAGCACCTAGGGGCATTTTCACCTCATGTGCAGGCTCTGCTTAGTTATGTTTCCTGAACTTATAAAATAGTAGAGTTTAAAAAAGTAGCAGTGGAAACTTACTCCCATAAACCTAGGCCTCACTCTCCCACAAATATGCACACCACCATTGGGAAGAATGGACCCATGCAGAGGGTTATACATAAAAGACACACACGTAGAAGGGCAACAATACCTCTGATGCAAAAGCATCAATCATAACTTCTGTTGATGCCATGGAACTTCTCCTATTAGTCCCATTCGCTCTCAGCCTCACTTCTTGTGGATATATAGTCTCTGCTGGGTATGGGTCTCTGCTGAGTGATGTTTCTTGTTGCTGTTATCTGCTCAGTAGTATTCAGCTAGTCCTTTCTAGGGTCAGGTTGCAGAATTCCTCTCTGCATCTCACTTCTGACTTAGCTGGAGTGAGTACTCAACTAAGATGCTGCCTCTTCCAACTGACCTTTAGCTTAAAACCTAGAAATTTAAGTCATGTTTTGGAAACTGATTCAATATGTGGAGTGAGTGAAAATGAGCAGTTGAGAATGACCTGTGTAATTGAAATGGGGAGGTTTGGAAGAAGGGTAGGTTTAGGAGGAAAGATGAGTTCTATTTTGGATGCTAAGTTGGAGAGGCCTATAGAACATCCAGTTTGAAATGTTCAGTAGATGATCTCGTCATGCTACCAGGAATTCATCCCATCTCACTAGTATCCTCTGCCCCTCTTTGACCAGTGGACAGGACCATGGACTCCAGGGTCTCTATCCAAAGAGGGGACCTAGTTTAGTTTTTCTCCCCACTCCCCACCAGCTACACTGCTTTTGTACTTTTTTGGAATTCTCCATCATGCCCCCATGCTGGGTATTCCCACCCCACTTCCCCACCCCCATCCTCATCAACTTTTCAGCTTCCTTCTGTGTTGTCTTCCCCCTTTAGATTAGAAGCTCCAAGAAGGCAGAGACTGTCTTTCTTTTTATTGTATTCCTAGCTACTTAGCACAGGGCCTGGCACATAGAGGGCATTTAATGCTTATTGCCTGACTGATTGACTTGGAAGTGGAGCTGAGAAATAACACAATACATAGATCTGACAGTTGACTTCAGAGAGATGATAATTAACACCAAAAAAGCTGATGAAACCAGGTCACAGTTAAAAAAGATACTCTTTGCAGATTTGATAGATAGACATGTATTTATTAGATTATATCTGTATTTATATGTATCTGTAAACATACCTATGTACTTGTATTTACATACAACATAAAATCTGCCTTAGTTCTTTTTATCTATCCAAAGCAACTAAGCAATACATTAAGAGAAACATGTCTACTTTCCATTGGGTAGTTACACCTTCCCGGGTTTCTTTTCCCAACCAACTATAATAGTAATTTAAAATGGAAAGATCTTTCTATTTAATTAATAGGCCCATATGATCTACTTGGACACCCTGGAAGCCTGGGTCACATGTGGTAGGAGGAGCTTGCTGAAGGGGCGGAACAAGAAAGGTGGTGCAGAACTATGAGAAAGTGAGTGAGTGGGCTCAGGTCAGAAGGGAAAGAACACAGATCAACTGACACAGGCCCAATTGACACATTATGACAGCTGATGGTGAGAAGGCCCTGGCTGAGGGAGGGGAGGTTTGAGAATGTCTTTGCCCTCTGCTGTGATCATGTTTATTAACTTCTTGGTCACCATGATGGATTTTGCTTTCTGGTTCTGGGATTTGGCTTTCTGGTGCTTAAATAAATGTTTTCTCCTGCCTTCTATATGGAGAGTCTTGTATACTTTGTGATTGAGAACTATGCTGGCATATTCATAGTCACCACTAGTGCTAGGAATATTGCCTTGGCAATTCACCTACTTGTACTGACAAACTGGGTCCTTAGAAGGTGACTCACTAGTTTTCCCAACAAGGTTTTGCCAGTCAGTATCCCTGAGGGCCTGGGGTTTCTACCACTATTGCTTGTGACCCCCAACTTGTTGTACTCACCCCAATATCAATTAACCAGTTAACATCAATTAACTTTTACAAAAGGATATTTACAGAGATGATATAGCAACAAGAGTAGTTAAAAAGCAGGAGGCATGATCTCTGGGGACAGGGAACTCAAACTTGGTAGTGGTTGGAACAAAATATTTTCCCCCCACCATGGGAGCACACTATTCTTTCTGCACAGGCAGGAGTCCACTAGAAGTAAAGGCACCGAGGCACAGGTTTAGGGAACCCAAAGAGCCAATGGGCACCTCACAAGTCCTGGTCCTGAGGAGTCCTTTTTTCCTACAGAAGAATATTCACCAATTTTGTTCTGGGGACAGCATCAACTTTGATTAACAGCTTGCATCTTAAAACAGGGAATGCTGGCCTTTCACTTTTCCCACCATCTTTATGGCTCTGCTCTTTCTGCTGTGTCCTACGTGGATCCCATGAAATGAACCAGTGATCTCTCCTCTTGCTTCTTCACCACAGGTTCTGAGAAATGGATCTTAGAGCGTTTGTTTCTTTTCTGTGTTGTTGTCTAAGTGGGGTGATGCAGCAAGCCAGTCCAAATGGAATCTGAATGGGCAGGAAATAGGGTGGATGATGAGAGGTGGGGATTTGGAACTGGGACTGTATTCTATCAGAATTGAGCCATGCTGTGAGTTTCATCCCCTTCTCCTCTCCACAGTCTGAGGTGTAAGGGAGGTGGGGGATTATGCCTCCCATATATTGGGAGGTGTAAGTTTGTATGTTTGTAATTATGTCTTGAAGTAAATATTTTTCTGTAAAAGTTAATCTGATCTTAATGTCTAAAAGAGTCTTGCAGGCAGGGGACTCACTCCCTATCATTGAGGGAACAACATAGACAGGACCAGAGTTATTTGCAGAGAGCCTAGATACTCCTACTCCCTTTAAAGCTACTAGAGACCCTGGAGGAAGAGTAAAATCTAACTTACCTGGCCTTCAGTGAGGGCCAGGTTGCCTTTGCAAAGGGTCTTGTGTTAGAGGGATAAAGTGAGGCAGCAAGGGATTTGACAGTAGTGATCAGTAGAGAGTTCAATTACTTAATTGAGGAGTTGGGATTGGGGAAGGTAGAGAATATAGTCAGAGAAGGAGAGATTGCCTGGGAAAGGACTGAGAAGTGGATGAATCAGAGAACACAGGGAACATGAAGAATATATTTAGGAAGAGTAAAGCATAGGAAAAGATGCAATCATAGCAAATTATGATCAGATAAAGCAAATAAGTTTATGTGTTTGACCAGTCAGGCCTGGGCTTAGACTTTTCATCCCTTTGTACTCATCTTCTCTGAACAGAGTATCCTTGGAGAAGACTGCTCCTGCTTTCATTCAGTTCTGACTGAGGGATCCGTGAACTACTGACCTCTTGAGATGGTGAAGTTGCCTCTATGGTTGGAAATGATCTGTTAGAAACAGGATTACCATTCAGTTACCTATGCTCAGGGAAGGAAACACAAGCAGAAAAGGCATCCAAGGTCCTGAAACTCAGGTTCAGATTTCCTCAGGCAGCATACATGTGTACCTCATGTGCAAATAGCCAAGATGACTTCCAAGGGGCAGAAGGGCTCCCCTCTCTTCCCTCCCCCTCTTGTGGTAAAAGACAGTTCCATGCCACATATTTGGAAGAGAGTAGAAAAGGGAATGAGAAGGGAAGCTGTAGTTCTTTCATGTTTAATAGCCAATCTTCTTTGATACAGGCATCCCTTATCATTGTCACAGGATCAAGGAAGGCATCAATTAAGAAGATGGCTTCATTGTCCCAAATTGTGAATCCTTTAGTACTAAGTTACTTGCATTACTGAAAAGAGCCAAGGGAAAATATCTTGGCTCCACATATGTTTTCTAGGATTGCCCCTATCACATTAGAAAAAAACATGGAACACACTGTAGGCCACAAAAATCTAGCAGAAAAAATCAAAATAATGTAGGGACAAGATGAGGTACATATCATCCCCACCATCTTATCTGCTACTGAATTTGTGGAGTTTTCAATAGAAGATTGAACTGTGTTGTTCTGTTGTGTCTGCCTCTTGATGACCTTATTTGAGATTTTCTTGGCAGAGATTTTGGAGTGGTTTGCTATTTCCTTCTCCAGCTCATTTTGCAGATGAGGAAACTGAGGCAAACAGGGTTAAGTGACTTGACCAGGGTCACACAGCTAGTAGTGTCTGAAGTCACATTTGAACTCAAGGTCTTCCTGATTCCAGTTCCTGCACTCTGTCTACTATGCCATCTTGCTGCGCAGAAAATGAACTTACATACGAATAATTTTATCCAAATTGAAAAAAGTTGGGAGATGGCTAGTACAAAGTCTCAGAAATGGGAGACGGTGCACAATATGTGAGGAATGGGGAGAAGGTCAGTTTGGCTAAAGCCATTGGAGTTAGAGTAGCAAAGTTACTAGCTCTGTGCTTAAGGAAAATCACTTTGGTTGCTATGTGCGTAACATTGGTGTGGGGAGAAATCCGAGATTGTGGGACCATTTAGGAGGTTGCTGCAATAATCTAGCAAAATTGTACCAGAATGACCCTAGAAAGACAGTAGGACAGTGCATAATGAGGAACTTGTTGCCTGAGGGGTAGAGGAAGGTGCTGATAAAGGTATAGAAATATATGTGTTGCCAAAGACAGATTCGTCTTATTTTATCATGTTTGCCATTGCCTTGCCCTGGTCCCAGAAAATTCCATGGACTCAGCTGTAGGAGAATATCAGTCAATAAATCCTAACATCACTTTCAATTCAATAAGCATTTATTATGCACTTACTATGAACCAGGCACTGAGGATCTGAGCATGTTATTGTTTAGTTGTTTTAGTCGTGTCCAACTCTTTATGATCCTTTTTTCAGGTTTTCTTGGCAGAGATATGAGAGTGGTTTCCCATTTCCTTCTCCAGCTCATTTTACAGATGAGGAAACTGAGGCAAACAGGTGATTTGCCCAGGGTTGCACAGTTACTAAATACCTGAGGTCAGATTTGAACTCAGGTCTTCCTGATTCTAGGGTGCTCTATCTCCTATGCCACTTAGCTGCCCATCGGAGGATACAAGGAACAGGTATTCTTCTAGTAGTATACAGTCTGTATCCAGATAAATAAACACTATATCTTTACAGATATATCCACACACAAAATAAATATCAATAATTTGGGGAAGGGTAGGGAGGTAGCGTTTGAACGGATTCGAAGGGAGCCAAGTGTCTCCAAGAAGCAGCTTGTCCAAAGTAACCCTTGACCTACTGAATGTTGATTACTGTTTCCCTAGAAGATCCGATCAGGTGGAACATAGTTTGGTTGATCCCAAGTGTATATGTATGTAATTTATGTTTGCATAGATATTGTGATTGTTCTCGACAATGAGTTGTCTGTTTTAGGTTTTTTCTTTCCTCTTGAGATTTGCTTTTTCTTTGTTATATGCTTCTGGGTACCTTATCACTCCCTCAAGCTGAGCAAGGTCCTCTGCCTCAGAAGCATATAGTACAAAGGTCACACTCACCCACCACAGAGAGAGACAGAGACAGAGACAGAGAGAGGAACAGCTTGGGAACCAGAGTAAAGACTTTTAAGTGCCAAAATAAATTTTTGTCATGTGACAGCTGAAGGACTTTTCCCCCAGATTCCGCGTGTCTGATAAGCAAAATCTGCATGAACAACACTCTCTGCAAGAATAGCCTTTACCTTAACAAAACAAAAAACATACCCTGGAAATATTGAGCAACACATCAGAGGCAATGCCTCTGCTCCCTTTTGGGCATGTATGTTTGTACCTGTATCACACCAAATCAGATACAGCCTTATTTGGAATGGACCTTAAAGGTCAGCCATTTCAACCTGTATATGTACACAAGTCCCCTCTACAACTTAACAACACAATGATTACACATCCAACCTTTGCCTTAAGACCTCAAGTGAGGAGAAATTCATTACAGTTTAGGGTAGCCCCCTCCACTCTTGGAGGGCGCTCATTTTTAGGAAGTTTTCCCTTATACTTAGTCACAATTTGCCTTCCATAGCTTCCACCTATTCCCGTTTTGCTCTCTGGGATCAAACAGAGGAGGTCTAATTCCTCTTTGAAATGATAGCTTTGCAAATCCTTGAAGGTAGTTACTACTCTGCCTATGTCTTTATTTCTCCATTCGTAACATCTCCAGTTCTTGCAGGTGATGACAAGATGTCAAGTGTCTTCATAATCCCAGCTGTCCTCCTCTGTCTGATCACTCTCCGGTTTAGCAATGTTTTTCCTAAAATATGGTACGAAAATGAAAGCTGATCAGAGCAGAATACTTGTATTTCTGGTTTTAGCACTTAGCGCCCACTAAGCGCTTTAATGGGGCAGTTAGGTGGTGGGGTGGATGGAATGCCGGGCCTGTAGTCTTCCTCTGTTCAAATCTGACCTCAGACACTTACTAGTTATATGACCTTGGGCAAGTCACTTAACCCTGTTTGCCTTAGTCTGCTCATCTACAAAATGAGCTGGATAAGGAAACGGCAGATCCCTCCAGTCTCTTTGCCAAGAAAACCCCAAATGGGGTCATGAAGAGTTGGATACAACTGAACAACAGTTACATAATGTATGCTCATTCATTCATTCAAGTACTATTGTTCTATCTCCTCTCTATACCTGGATCCTCTACCTCTCTTAACACATTAGCTTTTTGACTACAATCAAATTGTTGACTCATGTTGATTTTGAAGTTCACTGAAATGCTAAAAAATTTTTAAAAAGAAAAACTGCTATTTATCCATTTATTCCCATTTTTTTTATTTTTTGAAATTGATTTTTAGACCCCAATGATAATATTTTACATTTATTCCTATAAGATTTCATTTTCTTAGATTAAGGTCAAACTTCTAGCCCGGCAAGATATTTTGGATTTTACCTCTGTCATCCAATGTATTAACTATATCTTCAAGTTTTGCATCATCTAAGAATTTGATTAGCTACATGTTCTTGCTGTTATGTAAGACAGGATAAAAATATTAAGCAGAGTCAAGTATCGCCTTACTTCACGTGTCCCTCTGTCCTCTCTCTGTCTCTTTGTCTCTGTCTCTCTCCTGAAAATCAAAATAATGCTACACAGAATGAGTTTCACACAGTATTAGAGTTGGAAGGGGCTTTGGTAGACATCCAGTTCAATCTATACTCCAAAAAGAATTCCTACAATAACAACCAGTCAATAAATGATTATTAAGTGCCTTGTATGTGCCAGGCACTGTTCTAACTGCTGAGAATCCAAAGAAAGGCTAAAGACCCTGTTCTCAAGGAGCTCACAGTTTAACGAAGGAGAGAATATTCAAATAACTGTACAAATGAATGAAAAACAGAATAAATTGGAAATAATCCACAGAGGAAGGCACTAAAGTTCAGGGAAATCAAGAAAGTCTTCCTAGAAAGTGGGATTTATCTGAGACTTAAAAGAAGCCAGGAAAACCAGGAGGTATAAGTAAGGAGGGAAGATACTCTAAGCATGAGAGACAGTCAAGGAGAATAGAGAGTAGGGAGAAATGGAGGGTCTTGTGGGAGGAAAAATAAAGAGGCCATTGTCACTTGATTGAAGAAGATTGCGGGGGGTGGAATATAAGGTATAAGAAAGCTAGAAAGGTGAGGGAGAGGAGGTTTGAAAAGCTTTGATTAAAAGAAAAAGATTTTTAAATTTAATCAATATAGGGTATCCACAGCAATAGAGAAGTCAGGGAGAGGGGAGGGTTTCAGAGGAAAGACGATGTTCAGTTTTGGACGGGTTGAGTTCAACATGTCTATGGAAAATTCAACTCAAGATGGCCAACACGCAGTTGAAGATGTGGAATTGGAGGTCAGCAGAAAGGTTGGGGTAGGATAGGTAGATTTGGGAATCATTAGGATAGAGGTGAGAATTACATCCGTTGGAGCCAATGAGATTATCAAGTGAAAAGTAGTACAAAAAGAGAACAGAAGAGAGCTCTGTGGGACTCCCATGGTTAGTGAGCAACACATGCAACAAAAGGTCATGGAACCTTTTGACCTTTCTCCAGGCCTGTTGCTCTTCTCCCAATCTGCAGGACCTTCCAAAGGTCACAGTAGCTCAGCAATCATATCTATCAGTTGTCTCATTACCCTGAAATGCAATATTCTGGGCCTGGTGACTTGAGTGAAGGCTAGTTATGTTGGTCATATTACCTCTGTATTTATTTAGAAATGGTCAAAGTTGATGATGAATAGGCAGTTTTCTGATGAAGAAATCTAAACATTGCATAACTGTATCACGTTTGTATTTGTTTTAGCTTTCTAGGTCATATTTTTTATTCTATACTTCCCAAAAATCATTCTCAGAAGAGGAAACAGAAGCAGAATCAGAGCTATCATTGTTCTCTGCATTGATACTTATCATCCTCCTATTTTCTTCAATCCATTTTTAAATTTCTCTCTCTTCCTCCTCTCTCCCTCTGTCTTCTGTCTCTTTCTCTGTCTCTCTTTCTCTTTTTCTTTCTCTCTATTTCTGTCTCTCTCTCCCTCTCTTCCTCACTCTCTCTGTCTCTATCTACCTCTCTGTCTTTTTCTTTCTGTCTCAGTCTCTCTCTGTCCCTGCCCCTCCTCTCTCCCTACCTTCCTCTTTCCCACTATCACTCTCTTCTTTTCATTCCCTATCATGCTCCCAAGGCTGTGCTTATAGGAGTGTAGTATTCTTTTATATGGGTAGCCAGGTAGCACAGTGGATAGAGTGCCCAGTTCCCTGAAGTCAGGTAAAACTCAACTTCCTGAGTTCAAATCTGGTCTCAGACATTTGGAAATGGAAAACCACTCTAATATCTGCCAAGAAAACCCCAAATAAGGTCATGAAGAATTGGATATGACTAAAACAGTATATGCTTTTATATATTCATTCAATTATCTTCCCTTGCTTTCATCTTCTTTATATTTTTAAATTCAATTCATTAAGAAGTTCCTTGTGCAGATATTGGCATCTTTAGATACCCCTCCCCTTTTCTTCCTCATAGTTATATGTGACACACATGCATCAAATTTTAATCCAAACTGGACCTAAGCCAACATGTTGAAGCTCATCCTAGAATTTGCTTATGAAAGAGAGCCCTATTCTAGTTCCTTACCTTGGCATAGAAGGAAGCTTGGGTTCTCAAAGGCCATGTCAATGGAGCACAAGCTTTGGAAGGTTCTCTTATGCTGGAAGGGCTTGAAGGATGATAGATTCAGACTTGAATGGAATCTTAGAACTTGTCTAATCTGCCCTCACCCCCATTTTACAGATGAGGAAAATGAGACTACTGGGGCTACATGACTTACTCAGAAGTCCTCCAGCTAGCAAGTGTCAGAGGCGGGTCTTCAGCCCGGGCTCTTGATTCTCTAGAGCCACTGCTTTAATCACTCCACCATCATCACGACAGCAGAAAGATCCATTTCCTGGCCACGTGGACATAGATTCTTTGGCCCTGACAACCCTACTGTGCACCACTCTACTGCTCCTGCAGCAATGGTGGCAGAGTAGCAGGAAGGGGACAGAGGCTGTAAGAATCATACAGTTTTAGACTATCTATCGACTTTATTTATACTTATTTGTGTTCTAAGTGGGAGACCCTTGTTCGATGATGAATGAAAGGATGTACAACTGGAGGAAGTGAATGGAATTACCTCCCAGATTAGGGGTGAGGAACTTGAGCCCTCAAGAACATATGTGGCCCTCTAGGTTCTCAAGTGTGGCCCTTTGAGTGAATCCAAACTACACAGAACAAATTTCATTAATAAACGAATTTGTTCTGTAAAACTTGGAATCAGTCAAAAGGTTGCACCCAAGGACCTAAAAGGCTACATGTGGCCTTGAGGTCACAGGTTTCCCACTCCTGTCCCAGACCATTCATGTAACTATGAAGAAGCAAAAAGAAATTTTTGCACCTAGGGCAAATGGAAGGGGGAAGGGAGGAGGAACATCTAGGGTGTGGCCACTAGGGATAAAGAGGAGGAAAACTGGGTAAGACTGGATAAGACTACTGCCACTTTAGGGGATGGAGCTAGGTAGGAGAGGAAGCATGCTTCCAAGATGGTGCTGTCAGCGTTCTTTCAATTTTTCATCCTGAGACATAGCCCATCTTGCCTCTCTGCCCATTCCAAAGTTTTTTTCTGTCACTTGCTTTCCTCTGGGACTACTTTGAAAATGCATTTATTTCATAATTATTTTTTGAGTGCCCACTATAGTACTGGGCACCATGATAACACAAAGATAATCAAGATAAGGTCTCAATTCTTAAAGTTTCCTATAAATTTACCTGGGCTTAAGGAGAGGGGTTAAGGTGCTGTCTACATCCAGAGAAAGAACTATGGAGTCTGAATGCAGATCGAAGCAGATTTTTTTCTCTTTTTTGTTTTTGTCTTGTTTATTTTTTCTCATGGATTTTCCCTTTTGTTCTGATTCTTCCTTCACCACATGACTAATGTGGAAATATGTTTAATATAATCGTACATATATAGTCTATATCAGATTACATGCTGTCTTGGGGAGGGAGAGGGAAGGGAGGGAGGGCAAAAAAATGTGGAGCTCAAAATCTTATGAAAGTGAATGTTGAAGAATATCTTTACGTGTAATTGGAAAAAATACTGTTAAGTGGAACAAAAGAAAAATATAAATAGTTCCTAAAAGCAAAAAGAATAAACACATATATCCATTCATTAAAAACAAGAGAGAGAGAGAGACAGGGGTTAAGGGAGGCACGACAAAAGTGTAAAACACACTTTACACTCCCAACATGTAAAAAAGCAGACTATTGTACTGTATAAGTGGTAGGTGTTATATTATTACTTCACTTTTTCTTCACTCCTGCACTATCTGAACAGCTCACAAATTCCAGATCTTCTGAACAGCGAGGTTTGTTTAAGGTTCAAGATGATCCTGTAGGTGCTCATGTCCTCCTCTGAGAAGAGGTACCACCACAGGAGCCACTTTGCTCTGGGCAGGAACTTCTGCATCCACAAGCTGGCTGTGAGGGCTGGTAATTGTCCATTTCTCAGAATCCCTGGTTACCTGGACTGAGGGAAAAACATACAAGCACAAGAAGATGCTAGCCAGGCAAACACAAGCTGATCCACACATGCTCAAGTGGTGAGCCATCAATGCCATTAGGAGAGGGAGAGGCTGAATAACACCCTACCATCCTTGTCCAAGTCCGAGGAAGATCTGACGCTAGAAGACTCTACAGCAGAAGTACCCCAAAGAAGGAGGTACAACCTACTTTGTTATTGCTCTTCTGTGTTACGGAAGGGTGCAGGCTCCTTCACAAGAGATCATTCCTCTCTGAGGCAACCCCACGATCACAGGAACCAAAGGGCCAGTCAGGCATATCACACATACCACACAGGGCATGTCACACATATCTTTTAGCAAAGACCCAGAGAGCACGTGTTCCTCACAAAAAAAGAGGCTAAATGACAAACCCAACTTCCTAGGAAGCACTCTTGTCTACCCTCAGAGTAGTTTTATGACTTCTGAATTTCACTCCTATCTTATCACATAATCTTTATAAAGCACTTTGCAATCTTTAAGCAATATATAAATGCTAACAAGGATTAACATTATCATTTTACAGATAAGGAAAATGAGACTAGAAAAGACCAACTGAATCATTCATGGTCACATAGCTAGTCCATGTAAAAGAGGGGGTTTGAAAACAGATGTCCTGATCACAGGTCCATTTGTCTTTTCACTAGACCATGCTTGTCTTCCTATGGATAACTGTGAATAGGAACTTGTGTGAAGAAGCTGAGAACCTCAGGATGGAGTGAACGGGGGCTTGTGAGAGCTCCAGGGGAGTCATAAAAAAGATTAATGACTTGGAAACTAGGACTCATTAAGAAAAGTTAAAGGCAGCTTTATAGACAGTTAACATAGCAATCTTTTAGAAAATAGAAGCCAAGCAAAATTCTTGATGTTCTGGAAAATTTACATAAGTTCCCCCCATATTTCTGTCTGTACATACAGTCCTTCTCTGAACTGTTTCACAGACTGCATTCATTCAGCCTTTCATACATTCTGACACATAAGCCCCACTCATACAGATCCTTCTTCACAAAGTCTCTGAGGCTGGTCCCACTCAGTCCCGCTCACCCTGAAGATGAGGGAAGGCAGATGGAGCTCACTTTGAATGTAGCTGAGTTGAGATGCTTTTCTTTCTGGAGCTCAGGAGAGAATCTGTAGAATATACAGCTCCAATAGTGCATTCTGGGAGTCAGAGGCATCCTTAGGGGACTGGGACCCCCAACCTATTGTTCTATGCATCAGTTCTGATCCTCCCCCATGCCTGAGTATTTTTTTTTGAAAGAGAAGTCTGTTTAAATTGTGGCTTTGATAAGAAAAAGAAGGCAGGAGAGGGCAGTCTGAGGGTTGTGAGTGGAGTATCACACATTATTTTGTATTATAGTTATTGGTGAATGTATCTTATTCTTAGATTATAAATTCCATGAAGGTAGGGACTCATATATAGATAGATGTTATAGATAGATAGATAGATAGATAGATAGATAGATAGATAGATAGACAGATACGTATAGTCTCTCCCCTGGCAACTACCCCAGTGCCCTATATACAACAGACTGTTGTATATGAACTGAAGGGGGCAGAGCCATCACACCCACTTGCCTTAGATCATAAGTCTGTTGAGGGCAGGTACTATTTTTTATTTATCTTTGCATCTCTGGTGAGGGTGGAAGGCAGTTGGTGCTGATTTTATATTCAAATATGTGTGTTTTTTGTTTGTCTTTTAAGCATTAACTGGTAAAGCCACTTTCTTTCCCTTGCCTACTGACTGGGCCCAGGAGTGGATACTATATCTGCGAATGAGAGAGAGAGGAGAGATAGGGCACCGCTTGCTTGACATCAGAGCATTTAGACTAGAGAGATTTTCTAAATGTAAGGCATTTTGGAAGACAATCTGGGCATAGCTTATACAATACCAGACAATTCCCCTATGAGGGGGGTGACTGATATGGCTTCTGCCAGAGCAAATACTGTATGCAACATACTGGAAAGAGAAACGTGATGAACCTTTGTGTCTGCACTCAAACCATTTTTTTTTAAACAAACAAGTGCAATTTAGATTAAGAACCAAAAAGGATTGTTACAATCATGGAGGTACATCATTTTTTAAATGTTCTGTACAATCAGCCCTGGGCTTTCAAAAATAAATCTACATGTACACCAGCTTGCACACTTGTATGGTTCCAGAATGTCTGTCCAACCCCTGACTTCCTTTCAACTGAAACATTTCACTTCCTTCGGGAAGCTCTTCCTGGTCTTCCCAGGTGCTGGTGCCCTTCTCTCCAGTTATCTTCCATTCATTCAGCATTTATCTTATATGTTCCAATACAGTGTCTCTCCCAAGAAAATGTAAGCTCCTTGAAAGCAAAGATCATTCTTCCTTTTTCTTTGTATACTCAAAACTTAGCGGAGTGCCTGGCATACAGCAACCACTTCATAAATGTCTGCTGGTTGTTCATTGATTGATTTAAAAGCCAACAACCTTAGGGAATAACCAAAGAAATCATAGAAGGAAAAGCAAGAAAGGCTATAGTAGGTATTATTCTTTCAACCTAAATTTTTTAAATTTAATATTTTTTACACTTAAATAGAAATTTTTTAAAAAATGCCCTGTCCACAACAGACCATAAGAGAGGATTCAGTATAAAACAATAAATTTCCAGTTCAAGGAAGCCTATATAACAAATACGACTATACCTTGTTTTCAAAGCTACCCATTTTTTCTTGGCTTTCTTGTTGGCCTTCCTTTTTTCTTTGTTGTGCACTTTTTACATCTCTCACCCCAAAAGAGGCTACAATTAACCATGGATATATACATATGCATAGATATCTAGATACATACACATATGCACTCAAACACATATATGTCAGCCCATACTGTGCTTATTTCCTCCTATTATTTATTCCTCTGAAGGTGGAGAACATCTTTTTTCGTAAGTCCAAGTCTCTCCATATTTCTCTAAATCAACCAGTTCATCATTTCCTACACCACAGCAATATTCCTTTCTAGATTCTGATAGCATTTTCCTTTCTAGGATCTTTGAAGTTAATTTGGGTATTTATAATAGTCAGAATGACTCAGTTGCTCAAAGTTGTTCTTAAAACAATATTGCTTGTTACTGTATACAACGTTCTCTTGATTCTGCTCGTTTCACTCTTTATTATTTTATGGCGGTCTCTCCATGCTTTTCTAAAGTCATTGAGTTCATCATTTCTTAAAGCAGAATAATATTCCATCATGAACACATGCCAAAATTTGTTTAGCCATTCCGCAATTGATGGGCATCCCTGCAATTTTCAGTTCTTTGCTATCATGAAGAGAGTTGCTATATATATAGTTTAGAGCATGTAGGTTCTTTTCCATTTTCCTTAATCCTCTTGGAAAACAGATCTAACAGGCAGGGCATAGACAGTTTAATAACCCTTGGGCATAATTCCACATCTCTTTCCAAAATGATTGGATCAGCTCACAGATCTACCAACCATGAATTAAGGTCTCAATTTTTCCACATCCCCTCCAGGATCTTTCACTCTCTCCTTCTATCATTTTAGCCAATCTGATAGGTGTAAAATGATATCTCAGGTTGTTTTAATTTGCATTTTTAAATCAATAATTATTTAGAGCATTTTTTGATATGATTATGCATGGTTTTGATTTCTTCATTGGAAAACTTCCTGTTCATATCCTTTGACCATTTATCAGTTGGGGAATGATTTGCATTCTTGTGAATTTGATGAAGTTCTTTATATATTTGAGATGTGAGATCCTTATCTGAGGAACTGTCTGTAAAATTTTCCCCTAGTTTTCTGTTTTCCTTCTGACCTTGGCTACATTTGTTTTATTTCTACAAAATCTTTTAAATTTAATGTAGCCAAAAGTATCCATTTTGTACAACATCCATTTGCACAATATCCATTATTGTACAACAATCTCTCTCTCTCGTTTGTTCATAAATAGTTTACCTATGCATAAGTTTAATAAATAATATTCTCCATGTTCTTCAAATTTTCTTGTAATGTCTCCCTTCATATCTATTCATGTATCCATTTTGACCTTATCTTGGTAAATGGTATAGGATATTGATCAATGCCCAATTTCTGCCAGTCTGCTTTCCAGCTTTCCTAATGATTTCTTTTTTTTTTTTTTACCAAATAATGAATTTTTATCCCAAAAACTTAAATTTTTACACTTTTAAAACACTGAGTAACTATATTTATTTGCTTCTGTAGCTTAGATATCTTTTCTGTTCCACTGATTTATCTTTATATTCCTTAGTGAGTACCATATAGTTTGGATAATTACTATCTTATAAGATAGTTGTCAGATCTAATACTGCTAAGCCTCCTTCCTTTACATTTTTTCATTAGTTCTTGAACTTTTTCTCTTCTAAATTAATTTTATTATTATTTTTCTAGCTCTGTAAAATATTTTTTGGGGGAATTTAATTGTGATGGTATGAATATATAGATTGATTTTGGTAAAATTGTCATTTGTATTATATTGGCCCTGCCTACCCATGAACAAAAGTCTATATTGTTAAAAGAAAGAACAAGTGAAGGGGTAAGGAAGAAAGGAATTAATCAAAGTAATTAGAGATATATGAAGTGTGCTGTTTGGGGAACTCAGTTATTCAACCATTAATCAAGTGTCCAAACGGCTGTGTTACAAATTGGGAAGGATATGGTTCCTAGCCCTGAAAGAGATTGCAATCTAGTAGGACATTAAGATGGAATCGGATTGAGGAGAAAATAGTAGGGGAGGAGGTTAGAGAAGGAGCTGAATGGTGAGTAACCTGGAAGTTGAATGGGAGATGGACAATCCAATGGGCGCTGTCTTTCTAGAATCAAGAGAGTTAGGAATTTCCTTCATTCATTGTGTGTATAGCAAACCTTTTGCAACTTCTAGTGGTGACAATGGTCATGGGAAAGAACCTGAGTAACTCTAATACTGCTAGAAACAACATTGCTCATTCCAGCCAATAGGGGAATCTCATTCATCACAGAATACATCTCAACCTTCTCTAGAAGCTTCTTCTTAGGTGTTCTAAGCACTTTAGCCATTGTTTTGATTAATGAATCTAATGCTTTTAGGTCCCTATCGCCTGCCCCTCAGATTTCCTCCTTCTAGGTGTTCCTCCAATGCCCACTATCCCTAAGTGACCCCCAGACCAGGCACCATTATTACAGGATTACCTTTTCTGTTTTGTCCTTTTTTCTGGATTTCTTCCTTCCACCAAACGTAGCTCCCCTACGTTATATCCTCAGAGGATCCAATCACTGCTTGGGAATTAACCTTCATATAATGACTGTAAATTAGAGGGCTATATAACCCAGCCAAAATATCTGTGATTAATATCACTTAATATTAATAATGAAATAATTTTTTGAAGAAAGTCCTTGTTATGTCTATCAAGAAAATTTTGGAAGGAATCTATGACTTAGACATGTATGGGAGATAGGTCATGTGCTAATGCTTTCACCTGTAAAAATGAGACAATTCTAAGACCATAAGTTTAAGAACACATTTTGAGCAGTGTGGATAGAGGGAGTTTCTTCGTTATTAGTTTTGTATGACAAAGAAATCACAGGTCTTTTCTCCTCCTCCCCCTGCCAATAACAACAAAAAAGTGTAAGAAAGTGCTGGAAGAGTCTTGAAGTCAGACATCCTTAATCTGGAGTTTGTGAAGCTATTTTTTGTATTTCCATATAATTGCTTTCCTTTGTAATCGTATGTATTTTAATTTATTCACTTAAAAATATTATTTTGAGAAGGGGCCCATGGGCTTCACCAGACTGCCAAAAGTGTTCATGTAAGAAAATAGGTTCAGAACTCATATTAGATCAGAAGAAGGAAGAACAATTCTTGACCTCAAGGAGTTTCTATTTTCATGGGAGAAACAATGTTAAATGTGGGTGAAATATTTTTATGGGGTATTGTTGAGTCATGGTCAAGTGCTTGAGATCAAAAGCCCTTTAGCTGTCAGAAGGAGACTGGAGATAATTTTGTTTGAGACAGTTTTCTATGTCCCTCTCCTAAATACACTTGAGAAGCAACATATAAGAGAAGGAATCCCTGCTTCCGACTTCAGGAAAGGAGAGTCCATAGCATCCCTCACCTCTGCTCAACCTCTACCTTATTCATCTGGAGATCTTCCTAATATTAATTTATCATTATTTCTGTTTTCTGTAACACATACAGGAGCACAAGTATAACTAACTTTAGATTACGTGATTTGGTGGGCCGAGCTTGGGTAAAAGTCCTGGTTCTGACACTTAATAACAGTATGGCTGGGGGCAAAACACTGGGAATCATATTCCTCATCTGTAAAACAGAGGTAATAACACTTGTTTTCCTGATTTACAAGGGAATTTTGAGTAAATTTCAACTTTCACCTAGAATCACAGACCTAGTCTGGAACTGGACCTCAGGGGCCATGTTGTGTTTATTTTACAAGTGAGGAAACAGCAATCCAGGAAAGTTCTGACTTTGCCCAAGGTCAGTTGGGTTGCAATCATCAGAGATAAGATTTGAACCCAGATTTGAACTCCTGAGTCCAGAGTTAATGCTCATTCCACTGCACCATATTTTTTTCCCTTGGACAAAGTACCTGACCTCTTATTCTTGGTTTTCTTACTTTTAAGATGAAGAGTTGGACAGATGTCACAGTGAGCAGAGATAGATAGATTTGGGAATCAAGAAAGCTCCTACTTTACATACTTAATAGCTGTGTGAGACTGAGCCAGTCATAGGACTTTTCTTAGTCTCGGTTTACTTCCCTGTAAAATGGAAATTCTAATAGTATCTATTTTATGGAGTTGTGAGCATCAAAGAAGAAAGGCATAGAGACTAGCAGTATGATTTCACTGGTAAGGGAACTCCCCTCTGAGGAAACTCTCTCTACCAACACAGGTAGGCATCTTTTCTGCAACTTATAGTCTTAGAAAAGTGCACTGAGAGGTAAAGTGATTTGCCCAGGGTCACACAACCAGTATAAGTCAGAGGTAAAGCTTGAAACTAGGTCTTCCTGCCTTCAAGGCCAGCCTGCTAGCCACCCAATGAGATAATATGTGTAAAGTGCTTTTCAAATCTTAAGCTATGGAAATGTTTATTATTAATAACGCAATAATATAGACTATTGCAAGTAGAGACTGTTTCATACATAATATTTTGATACTTGACAGCTATCATAGTAAGCACTTAATCAATGCTTCTTGACTAACCCAGTAGGCACTTGTTAAATGCTTATTTGTTGATTGGTTAATATCAGATGATCTTCAAGATTCCTTTCAATTTTAAAAATCAATGATCTTAGGTGCTATCTAAACTGTAAAATGTTGTGTAAATGTAAGCCACTGTTATTACTATAGCCACATAAAATCTGAATACCTATGTTGACAGGATTTTCATAGCTATTTCCCCATAAGACATAAGGGGGCTAGGAAGTACCAGGCAGATTTCTCTGTAGTGTGGCCACAAGGGAGAAGAAATCATAGCAGTACCCTTTGACCCAGAAATATTGCTTCTGGATATCCCAAATGGGAAAGGATCTCACATGTACAAAAATATTTATAGCAGCAATCTTTGTGGTGGCCAAAAACTGAAAATCAAGGAGATACTCATCAATTGGAGAATGGCAGAACAAATTGTGGTATATGAATGTAATGGAATACTACTGTGCTATAAGAAATGGTGAGCAGGAAGATTTCAGAGAGGCCTGGATAGACTTATATGATCTGATGCTGAGTGAAAGGAGCAGAACCAGGAGAACTTTGTACACAGCAACAACCACAGTATGCAAGGAGTAGTTTTTCTGATAGACTTAGTACTTCATTGCAATGCAAGGGCTTAAAAAATCCCCAATGGACTCTTGAGGCAAAATGCCTTCCACATCCAGAGAAAGAACCATGGTATTGGATCAAAAAATGAAGCAGAATATTTTCTTTTGTATTATGTTTTGTTTTGTTTTACGGTTTCTCCCATTCATTTTAATTCTTCTATACAACATGACTAAGGTAAAAATGTATTTAATAGAAATATATGTGTAGAATCTATATAAGATTGTATGCCATCTCAGGGAGGGAGTGGAGAAGGGGGGGAAGAAGAAAGGGGAGGAAGGGGAAAAATCTAAGATATATGGAAGTGATTGTAGAACAATGAAAACAAATAAAATAATTTAATAAAAAAATTATTTCACAAGAAATAAATGTGATTGGCTGGAAAAAAAAGAAATCATGGCAGAGACAGCAGCTACTGAGTAAATGGTGATGAATTTCTGGACCCAGTTTGCTGAGAAATGGTGGTAGTCAATTCAAGATAGGGAAAATGGGTTCCAGAACAAGAAAGTGCAGAGCCCAGCATGAAGAAGGACCATTGATACTGGACTGGCCCCAGGATCCATGATAGCAGTGCATTTTGTGCAGGCTGTGACTGAATCCCTGGGAGAAGACAGAAGGAATGGGTGAGCCTCATTCAGGTCCACTCCTGTTACTTTACATTGGCTAAGACATTTGTGGGTCATTCAGCAGTTAAGAGAATGGAGGTTTACGTAACCATAGTCTAGAAAGGATATTTATCAAGGATATTTAACAGCACTTAGCTCAGGAACAAGGCCTCCCTTAACTCTCTATAGAAACTCATCTGGTTAGTGAGACAGAGTATGGTGACTCTCATGGCCCTGGAACATCCTTTGTCAAAACTGAAACGCTTCAGTTCCCCATGGTTGAGGTTTCTATCTCCTTAGAAGACTGAAAAGCTATATCAATAGAAACTACTTTGAGCCTTAGCCTTTTGGACCAATCAGGTCTTGGGGACAACTTTCTTGTCTTTTAAAGAAAGAACTAGTATAACCTACAAGGGGAGAGAGGACTGGAACCATGGTAGATAGTGATGCTATCATAGAAGGAAACAAAGTAATCTGTAAGTATTCCTTTGCTAACTGGGTTTGAACCTGCTTTTTACTTGCCTCTTAAATCTGTTCTTTGCTTATGTGATTATTATCAGTCCAATGCTTGAAGAACAACTTAATACTTCCACAACATAGCTAGAAAAGAGCCAAATTCAGATGACTCCAAGGCCCAGACCCTAGATGGGAGGAAAACTATTACTGAATTAATATTGAGATGTCTCTGAGATGGAGCCTCATCTGTGCGAGGCCAGAGCTGCCTTTTTGAAGTTAACAGTATAGGCCACACGATCTAGTTGGGCAAACAAAAGATATTTGTTAAATTGAATTGATTGTGTCAGGTAGATGGGAAGATGATTATAGATAGATGACAGAGCATTTTTTAACACTTACTAATTGCACCAGATACATAATTTTCCTCCCCAAAGAAGGTTGAAAAGAACCCAATCTTTCCTCCCAATATGCATTAGTAATAGTTTGCAAAAAGACTCCCTGCTCTGCAAATTAGGAGTCTATGCCTGTCATTTTAGCATATGGAAGGAGGTAGAGAACATCAAGTGATTTGACCTGTCATTTCCTTGTTTTCTTTTCAGCACTTTTGGTTCCTAAGCCTGCCATTATGGAGTTGCTAGTAGCATGTGTCTAGGTGGTTCACCACCAAAGAATATTACTAGGAAGATGACTGACCCATATCTATATACCTGTGTCTGCTTGTTTTCCTTTGGTGGGAGATTCATCCTCTGTCTAGGCTTCCAGAAACTTGGGTTCCTTTCTGATACTGGTAGTGCAACGGAAAGAGCTCTGACCAGAATATCAGGGACTATGGGGAATTCAGAATACAAGTCATATATTCACCCAATTCCTGGGCTGCCAGGAACCTCAGCCAGCTCTGCTTCAGACCAGAATTCACATTATTTATCCTACAAACCTCATTTATATTACTCCTGGTGAGCCTTGCCAACACGGTTTTTCCTTTCCCCTAGAAAGTTTAGCCTAAAACTAGAAAGATAGAAAGAGAATTTCAATATCTGAGTTCCATCAAGTGATTTTTTCCTAAAATTCTCTCTCTCCCCTCCCCCCCACACACACTGCTTCAATTTTTCATTGATCTAAAATCTTTTCAATGTCAGAATTCCCTTCATCAATGCAGATCACAGTTTATCAATCAAGTATATATTGAGTGACTTAATATGTACAATTAAAAAATGGAAAAGCATTTATTAAGCTATATATTATATATTGACCCTGTGCTTAGTATTGGGGATAAAAATTTAGAAAGGAGACAGTTCCTTTTCTCAAAGAGGTTATGTATCAATAGTAGGAGATAGCACTTATAGGGGGTGTTTTAGACTGAGAATTTACAATGGAGCCATTGTGCAGGCCTTTTCCAGAGACCTTTGTAGGGTTGATATGATTATTGTTTTCAGGGCAAGAGGTGGAATGGAGTGGGCAGTAAGAGGGGAGGAGGAGAGAGAGGGGGGTATGAATAGAATGGCTGGATGGGATGTAAAGTCTAACCCTACCCTAACCCTAACTCTAACCCCTAAATGTACATGCTGCATTGTTTGGTCTGGATTCTGGGCCTGATGGTTTGGTCTGGAGTCTGGGGTTGTTTAAATATAGTATACCCTGCTCACCAATCAGGAAAATACAGCCCCAAGTAAGAGTTTCAAAGTTGAGTTATTTAGCTTCTCCTGGGTTTGGTCTCTAGAGGTCACAGGTCATAACTTCACTGAGCAGCAAGGTAGCATTGGAAGAAGATGACAAGGGACAGAATTAGAAAATATGCCAATTTCCCTACCCCTTCTCTAACATTTGTCACTTTCCTTTTCTGTCATATTAGACAATCTGACAGGTGTGAGGTGGTACCTCAGAGTTATTTTAATTTTCATTACTCTAATCAATAGTGATTTGAGCATTTTTTCATATCACTATAGATTTGATATCTTCTTTTGAAAACTGCCTGTTCATATTGTGTGGGTCAGAGACCAAATACTCAAATAAAAATCAGAGACTTCTCAAGGTAGAAACTTAGCAGTAAGATTTTATTACAATCTTGTGAGAAAGGGCATCTCCTCTCTGATAAGTAATCAGGAGAGTGAGGCAATTACAGAAGGCCAAAATGGAGATTCTATAGCCCTAACACAGATCCCACCCCCATGCTGGCCTTTTACTCCCATTGGCAGGGAGGTAGGCTCACAATCTAAATGTGACAGTCTACCCTGTGAATTGGGGACAAGGTAGCAGTGGAATAACCAATAGACATTATGTTGATGTGGATGGTGATTGATATGGCAACCCAAGGGAGGTAGTTTAAGTTTCTTATTCCCAAAAGTCACATGATTTCTGGGAAACCAAAACATAGGCCTAGCCATCTACTAAAAGCCTTTTGTAAAGCACTGAGAAATCTTCACTAACTTCATTTCATTCAATACCCTTTGACCATTTATCAGTTGGGAAATGACTTGTATTCTCATAAATTTAATTCAGTTCTCTATATATGTGAGAAATGAGACCTTTATCAAAGAAACTTGCTGTAAAAATCCCCTCTTCCCCAGTTTCCTTCCAATCTTGGCTGCATTGGCCTTGTTTGTGCAAAATTTTTTCATTTAATGCGATCAAAATTATCCATTTTGCACTTTGTAACGCTGTCTATCTCTTGTTTAGTCATAAATTCTTCCCTTATCCATAAATCTGATGGGTAAACTGTCCTGTGTTCCCCCAATTTGCTTATGATAGTACCCTTTATGTTTAAATCATGTGCCCATTTTGATCTTGTGCTGGTATATGGTGAAAGATGTTAATCTATGCCCAGTTTCTGCCAAATTACTTTCCAGTTTTCCCAGCAATTTTTGTTAAACAGTTAATTCTTGCCCCCGAAGCTGGGATCTTTGGGTTTATCAAATACTAGATTGCTATAGTCATTTGTTATTCTGTATTGTGTACCTAACCTATTCCACTGATCCACTGCTCTGTTTCTTAGCCACTACCAGATTGTTTTGACGGTTACTGCTTTGTTATGTAGTCTGAGGTGTGGTACAAGTAGGCCACCTTCCGACACATTTTTTTATTGATTCCCTTCATATTCTTCATCTTTTATATTTCTGGATGAATTTTGTTACTATTTTTTTCTATCTCTATAAAATGTTTTTTGGCAGTTTGAGTGGTATAGCACTGAATAGATAAATTAATTAATTTGGGCTTGGTTTACACAGGGGCGATTAATATTTATATTTAAATCTAACTTTATTCGCATGAAAAGTTTTGTAAATGTGTTCATGAGAGATCTCTTCAATGACTATTTTCTACAGGAAGATGGGTTATAGAAATGCTGCACTGATTTATGAAGTTATAACTTCCATACGCACTTGTGCAAACACTGTCTAGTTCCAGTGAGATTTTATAAGTCAAAACCCTGTTTCCAAAATACCACTCCCTAGCCAAAGGATTAGTGTGTCTCTCTCACTCAAGGTGTGCCCTTCTTGCCGCTCCCAGAATCTATGGAAAGTGGAGAGATGAAAGGCTTTCTTTTCAGTTCTCTTCAGGAGTCTTGGAAGATGCTTTCTCTAAATGACTTAGTGGTGGGAGTGGGAGGGAGGTGTCACGAGAAGGGGCAGACTGTAAATAGTTCAGGATAACTAGAGCTTTATTCTATGGTGACAAAATATAGGGGATATAGCCCTTGTAGTACTTCAACAGCAAGTCAAGAACCTAATTAGTAAGCATAATTAATTAAAATGGGAAGCTACAAGATGATGAACCAGCCCTTGGTGATTTCTTCCCTATACCTGCTGCTCATACCCATCCCTCATGTGGCAACTCTCACAGTGTTGGGAGGCACAGTTTGTGCCACTTTCCCTGGATGTGTTTCATGGTACTTTCCTCAAGAACAAAATTTGTCTTGGGGAGGAGGTAGAACATAGGAGTGCCTCACACTTTGAAAACACCTATTGGCACTCCTTTCTTACAACATGGAAGGAAAAAGAACTTAACTACCTTATATAACTACCTTATAAAAATAAGCTGTAATGAAAGTCCATGCTATATAATAATTATGTACAAGGAAAGAGACATAGGATTTAGAGGAAATCTCAATCCTCTAGTCAGATCCCCTTTTTATATGGATCAAGAAACTAATGCTCAGACAGAAGTAACTTGTCTAAGGTCCCACAGCTAACAAGTAATCCTACTGGTTTTCAAGCCTAGTTCACCCAATTTCAAATCTGGCCTTCCACTATACCTTGCTAAAGTATTTAACCTTTGTATCTATTTGGTCATAAGATTTTGTGGTCTCCTTTGCATGTCTAAATTTTTCTACAAACATGAGGAAATTCCACAATCCTAACCAGGATGCAGCAACGTATTGTTGCAGGATTTTCTCCCAAATACTTTCAGAAATGTACCTCAAGTTAGCAAGGTGAGGGAGAGTAGGAATAAGATTGTCCTTCCCAACTTCCCTCCAAATCCCAAAATAATAGAGAGGGAAATTGGTGGATTTTAATAATATCAGGGCAACTCGGTGTCAGTGTTTAGTATGCCAGGCTTGAATTCAGGGAGACTTGTTTTCACAAGTTCAAATCTGACCTCAGACACTTACTAGCTGTGTGACCTCAGGCAAGTCACTTGGCAGAGTTTGCCTCAGTTCCTCAGCTGTAAAGTGAACTGTAGAAGAAAATGGCAAACTTCTCCAGAAAACCCCATATGGGTTCACAAAGAGCCAGACACAACTGAATAAAACAATAATACACTCAAAAAGACCAGAAGAAATGAGAACAGCTTTGAAAGTGCCATGTTAAATGTTTTATTACTCAAAAAGAAAGTCAAGCTATGCATATTAGAATATGTTTCATGTACAATTCCCTTTTTCTATTTTATGGTATATATAAATTATTCATTTTATTTCACATTTGTGAGTTTCAATATTTAAAAATATCAAATATTAAAAAAGAAAAGCAAAAGAAATGTACCTCAAAATCCAAAATCTAGTGATTCAGATTGCAAAAATTCTATTTGACAGATACCCTTTAAATGAAATAGTCCCCCAAAAATTCTGAAGTGTTTTCCTGTAAGTCCACATATGAGCTTACTTCTTCAATGATCCCTCTATGTATATAGCTGAGGAAGAATCCAATGAGTCTTTTACAATTTTGGTTTCCCAGACCGTCATCCCTGCTAAACTGTTTATGGACACTGCTGAACACAACTGAGGCTGTACAGTCTCTTCAGTTCATTCCCCATCTCCTTCCCAAGTACCTTCTTTAATATTTTATTTATTATTTTAGTATTCCTTCCTTCTATCTTTTTTTTAAATATCACTTTTTTTTAGCTTCTGCTCATCTTTCTATTTGTGTAAATGGCATGAATGAATCTCAGCTGCCAGAAAAGCAAGTCATCACACTAAAGTATGCTAAGGTGTGAATGATAGTTCCTTTTTAACCCTTTCATGGTATTTGCTTATTAGCCCATATTTTATTGGTATCCTTTGTTTCTACATCATTATATTTACCAACTAGCACTCCCCCTTCCATCACCCACAGAGACATCCTTTGTAACAAAGGGAAGCAATACAGTTCTGTAAAACTAGCCAACACATCAATCAAGTCCGACATTATAGGCAAATTTTCATAGCTATGTCTGTTAAGTTTGTAAAGAAAGTAGTAGGTTCATTCTCACATCTTTGGGGTCAGATGGTCATTGTGATTTCATATCATTTGGGTTTTATTGTTTCATCATTGTGATTTCTATTTGCATTGTTGTAAACATTGTGAATATTATTTTGCTGATTCTGCATACTTCACTGAATCAGTTCATGTAAGTCCTCCTATTTTTCCCTGTGTTCGTCCAAATGAATATTTCACTGATAAAATTTCACATGGTATTGGAGAGAAGTTTAGGAGCAAGTAGCCTCCATTAAATTATGCTGTGTTCTAATTTCCATACATACAAATGGACCTGGGAAATAGAAAGAAAAAAGTTTATGGATCCCATCTCTGAGAAACTTTTTCAGCTCTCTCTTCTAGTAGAGAAAGGAGTGAGTCATTGCTCTACATGCCACCTCTCTCACCAGCTTCATTTCTTGAGCCAATGTCCCTATTGCCAGGTTATACATGGACTCCTAGGGAATGATGGGCAGCCCTTACTATGATGGAAAGAAAACTGACCCAAAACCACATGAGATGTATCTTGGAGTCAAGTCCCATTTTATCCAATCCAAGGACCACTGTTAGAGAAATGAGAAGCCTAAACTTCCTTAGAAGCTCCAGAAAGTCCTCAGAATAGCTTCCAACCCAATTTTGAATAATTTTGAAATTTTGGGGACATTAGTGCATGGCAGGCCAGTCTAAATGTCACAGTCAGGAATTTAATTGTCAATACCACTCCACAGAAGATATGATGTTGATAATTAGTGTGATGTGGTAGAAAGAACATTGGCCCTATTGTCAGAGGATCTGAGTTTGATTCCTAATGCCATACCTATGACCTGTATGACCTTGGGCAACTCATTTAATTTCTCTCAATCTCACTCTCCTCTTCTACATGTAAAGGGACCAAATGTCAGCCTATACAGTTACCCTCTCCCACTTAAATTGATAAGATACCCTACCCAGGTATAGTTACATTTAAAATGGGGGTGGAACTGGGCTTTCACTGTACAATCACTAAGGTTTCTTTCAGTTTTAAATTCTCGTTTGTACCACAAAGAGTGTAAGTCTGGCAAGAGCAGTAGTTCTGTTTAAGTTGAAACTTTGAATCAGTCTGAGGGTTCCCCCACTCCCAACAATCACTTGTCTATCCCTGGCATACATAGAGTGAGACTGAGGGAGGGCATCATTAGGTGGGCAGACTGGAAAAAGTGAAAATATTCCATCTTCTCCTGAACTGGAGCTTTAAATATTAACTTTGTCATTTTGCTTGAAGAGTAGCCACAATCAAACATGAGTAGAAAAACACCTTTCAAAAACAAATTTAAATGATGTTTGACTTAGTATCCTCATTTTATATTACACACACCAAGCCCATCTCATGGACAAATGTCAATATTGAGGCAGCTAGGTGGGGCAGGGATTAGTGCACTGGATCTAGTGTCAAAAAGACCTGAGTTCCAATGAGGCCTCAGACGTTACTAGTTTTTGTGACTCTAACCTCTGTTTGCCTCAGTTTTATCAATTGTAAAATGAAGAAAATAATAGCATCTACTTCCCAGGTTGTTGTGAAGATGACATAGTATTTGTACAGTGCTTAGGGCAATGCCTGAAACATAGTAGATGCTAGTTAAATGCTAACAATTATTAGTATTAATTGGTCATAAACTCTCTTTTAAGGTAGAAATAGGAGAGGACAGACTTTCTAGGCTTCTGCTTCTGTTTTGAAGTAATAAAGCCAGTGTTATCATGAGATAGTATCAGGGTGGCGAGGCCATGTTTACTATTGGAATAGTTGAAGTCACTTGATAGAGAAAGGATGTGTTGAAGATGAATAGGGATCAATAAACTCAAAGCAGAGAAGATGAGCATCAAAAAAGACCCCCATCATTCCCTGAACTCAATGCTCCATCTCTTACCTTGATGTATTTGCAATAATCCCCTTTATTCCTGGAATGCACTCTCTTTTCATCTCTGCCTTTCAGAATACTTGTATTTCTTCAAAAATCAAATCAGGTGCTAAATTTTCCAAGAAGCTTTTTATGATCTCCCCAGTTGTTTGTCTAGGGCCTTCTCCCTCCTGAAATTACCTTATATTATTGTTGTTTAGTCATTTTAGTCGTGTCCAACTCTTCATGACCCCATTTGGGGTTTTCTTGGCAAAGATAATGGAGTGGTTTGCAATTTCCTTTTCCAGCTCATTTTACAGATGAGGAAGCTGAGGCAAACAGACTTCAGTGTTGTGCCCTGGGTCACACAGGTAGCGTCTGAGACCAGATTTGAACTCGTCTCCCTAATTTCAGTCTGGGTACTTACTTTATTCACTGAACCATGGTATATTTTCTCCTCTAGTAGCATATAAGCTCCTTGCAGGCAGGAATTGTTTCATTTTGGTCTTTGTAAAGTGCCTAGCACAGTGCACTGTACATAATGGCAGAGGAGTGAGACTAATAGAAAAAATAGAAGTGAAACCTGGTAGAAATCACTATGGAGGGCAGTTTAGATAGGGAATAGTTTTAACCCTCTTCTACTGGAGGAGAAATAGGTGGAATTGATCATGCCAGCAGGTGCTAGCTCAGGGTATGACTCTCTTTTGAAATTTCTACTCTCCCTCCTTTTCTCTTACCTGGGGAGTCGAAAGAAACCCAAAGATTCGTAATACAAAATGATCTGTCCTGGCAGCATGGACAGGACTCAGAATAGGATTCAAGACACCACCAGCAGCAGTTTCCTGACTCTTCAACACACAAATGTCACAGACAGCTTCAAAGGTCAATGGGAGGGCTCCTTCACCCAGGAGAGGGGAGCTCGGTCTGGACCTTCAGCAGCAAACACTGCAGCAGTTGCTGCCATTTTCAGAGCCATCTAACTAGAGCCCCTGGGGAAATTGAAGAGCTGATGGAATCTCAGCCCTGAGCGGCAGTCCTGGGAGACCTCTGCCTAAAAACCCCAGGGAGAATTGAGCCACTGATCTGCTTCTCAGTGCTGAGCTCCACCCAGGGGTGAGGAGGAGCACTGGCACTAGAGATGGAAGTGATTGTGGTAAGGGAATTCAATTGCAGATTCTAGGCAGAAGAGTTTTTTGTTGCTCCCCAGACCAGTACATAGGTCAGGAGAGGAGTAAACACCTCTCCCTTGATTGTGCCACCTTGGAGGAACTGAGAACTTACAGGTTCCCAGAGTATATACTCCTCTCAACAAAGGTTTCAAAAATCAAGTAACTGGCTGGGAAAATGCCCAAAAAAGAGAGGAAAAAATAAGACTATAGAAGGTTACTTTCTGGGTGAACACGTATCTTCTTCCATCCTTCCAGATGAGGAAGAACAAAGTACAACATCAGAGGAAGTCAAGGCTTCTGTGTCCAAAAACTCCAAAATAAATATTCAATGATCTCAGGCCATGGAAGAGCTCAAAAAGGATTTTGAAAATCAAGTAAGAGAGGTGGAGGAAAAACTGGGAAGAGAAATGAGAGTGATGCAAGAAAATCATGAAAAGCAAGTCAGCAGCTTACTAAAAGAGACCCCAAAAAATCTTGAAGAAAATATTGAGAATAGATTGGTGGTGTTAGAGTTAGCAAAACCCAGGTTCAAATATTGCTTCAATAGAAGAAACTGGGGGCTTAGTGAGGGTGAGCCAGTGAAGGGGATACACAGGTAGCAACAACCTCAAGTAAATGAAATGCAGCCAGATTGAGGTCAGCCTGAGTCTGGGGATAACTTGGATGCCATGGGTTAATTGATACTATTTTTTACTTAAAACCTTGGCTTTTGGTTCTCAGTTAATAAAAACCCCCACAAAAAAACAACCAAACCAATCCAAACTGGTGTGACTTCCTAACAAAGAGGAGACTGGACTCAATACACAGAATGACACATTTTTAAGGCATGGTCAATGTAGAAATTTGTTTTGATTGCACATTTGTTACAAGACCTTTTCCTTTTTTTCAGTGAAGACTAAGAAAAATAAATGTTTTGTTAATTAAATTTTAAAACAAGA
>CM053770.1:129978984-129996913 GCA_028658325.1 Potorous gilbertii | reverse complement strand
AACACCTTTAAAAACAGGCCAACTCAATTGGCAAAAGAGGTCCAAAAAGCCAATGAGGAAAAGAATGCTTTAAAAAGCAGAATTAACCAAATGAAAAAGGAGGTTCAAAAGCTCACTGAAGAAAGAAGTTCTTTAAAAATTAGAATGGAGAAGATGGAAGCTAATGACTTTATGAGAAACCAAGAAATTACAAAACAAAGCCAAAAGAATGAAAAAAATAGAAGACAATGTGAAATATCTCACTGGAAAAACAACTGACCTGAAAAAATAGATCCAGGAGAGGCAATTTAAAAAAGCCTAGACAGCATTTTTCATGAAATTATCAAAATGATCTTCCTTGTAGAGATAATGAGATCCATTCCTGAGGGCAAAGGTCCTAGTTACATATGCCTTCCTTTCTCTGTACAGTTAGAAAGCTTAAAAATGTAGATTGCAGATAAAATTCATAAGACACTCTGAGCTCCACGTAATATATTGATTACCAAGCCAGAAAGGTAGTATCCCAGTTAGCTAAATTTGGCAAAATCAATTATCCACAGGTCCCCATCCCTTTCTCTACAGCAAAAACATCAACTTGGTGTACAATTGCAGTTATCTTTATTTAGTAAACCATTGTTTAAAAAAGTACAAATAATCCAGAGATGAAAAAATTTAAATAGCAAAGAAACACTATAAAATTCTACCATAAGGTAATAACAGAAGGGAAAAAATAGAGTAAATTCATCATTCTACCAAGAGTTTCTCTTAGTACCCATAATTCCATTGAATTTCCCAAATAAGCCAAGTGATGAGGCAGGGGGAAGAGTTTCTATTAGGTTTAGAATTAGTCTCATGGAAAACATCCTTTTTATATGGTCACTACTGCTGACATTACCTTCTACCATCTCCAAGTCTTTCTCTTTGTGTCTTTTTCATGAGAGACTTAAAAATTGTTGCTGTCATGGAAAACTCTTCCCTTTCCAACCCAACAACAACTTCCTCTCTTTCTGAGTTGGGAAGGAATGCAGTTCTTAGGGTCTTTAGCTACTTGGATCTCCTGAGAAGGCAGATGAAATTCACAGAGCCCTTCCAAATTTGAAAGCTTTTTTTTTTTTACATATATTCTCTCATTTGAGTCCAGAGAGTATATCCTAAGCATTTAAAATTTTCAGTTCTGAAACTTCTACTCCCAAGGCCTTCAGTCCCCCAAAGGCTTTCATATGACATAGTCTACCTCCCATGACTTATTATATGTATCACTCCTCATTGGAATGGAAGCTTCTTGACTGGGTATCTCATTTTTCTATTAGTATCCCTAGTGCTTAGTACAATGTTTGGCACATAGGTAAGTGCTTAACAAATAATTTTTCATTCATTCATTCATTTACATCAACTGTAATTTTTGTAATTTTTATGTAAGTATAAGTATTTGAATCTCCATTTTATAGGTAAGGAAACTGAGGTTCATTACCTTTCTCCTGGTCACACCACTTACTAAGTGTCAGAGACAGGATTTGAAACAAGGTTTTCTTGACTTCAAATGTAATATATTCAATAGGCTTAACAAATTGAATTTGTTGAATTGAATTACAAGTAAAACAAAATAACGGACTTACGGATAGCTTTTGTGAATTCTACAAGCAAGGATTTTTCCCTTTCTTTCTTTCCTTTCCCCCAAGTTCTCATTGATTTTCTAAAGAGGGACTTTTCTTTATTTGTGTTTATTTACTTGAAACACAAATCTAACAATGGAAATTTCAGAAGTTTACCCAAGTTGGTGCTGGTCCAGCGGCTGCTTGCATGGAAATTCTTGGCCTAGTTGCAAAGGGAAGGAAGCTGTTTGGGCAGCTAAACAGAGGAGACCTGCTGTCCCTTGCCAACTGTCCAGGGGCCATCCATGCCCTGCTGCCCTCAAGAATGAGAGTACAAACGTGCACACTAGCTTCCTGTTATAAGGATGTGAAGGGGAAGGCTGATTCTGTCCACAGCAAGAAGAGATGAATGAATGAAAAAGCATTTATTAAGCACTAACAGACTTCATCTGGAGCATTGTCTTCAATTCTGGGCACCAGTTTAAGAAAGACATTTATAGTGAAAATATGTTTAATATGAATGTTTATGTAGAGCTTATATCATGTGGCATGATGTTTTGGAGAGGGCGAAAAGAGGGGGAGAAAATTTAGAAGTCAAAATCTTATGAAAGTGAATGTTGAAAACTAAAAATGAATAAATAAATAAATTTCAAAAATATTTATTAAGCAGAAAAAAAGGGAAGACATTGATAAACTAAAGAGCAAAGAGAGAAGGGCAGCCAGCATGATGAAGGGCTTCAAGTCCATGATATCACCATTGTCATCATCATCATGGCTAACATTCATATAGCACTTATTACATGCTAGGTACTATTTTTATATTATTTATAATATGTTTTATGTTATTATATTATTTCATAATATAGTATTTGTAATATCTTATTTATAATGTTATTTATTTTTATTATATTACTTATAATATTACCTCATTTTATCCTCATAACAGTACCGGGTTGTAGGTGCTATTATCACTCAATTTTGCAGAGGAGGAAACTGAGTCAAACAGAGGTTAAGGGACTTGCCCGGGATTACACAGCTACTAAGGGCTAAGATCAAATTTGAACTCAGGTCTTCCATAGTTCAGACTGAGCTCTCTATCTCCTGTAGTACCTAGCTGCTGTTTTGGGGGTAAGCCTTTTGAGGGGATATAAAGACAGGCAAAAATAGTCCATCTGCAAAAATCTCACAATCTACTAGGCAAGACAAGCAAATATGTACAAATAAACTCTATACATAATTAATAGGAAGTAAATAAGATAGGGAAAAGGCATTAGAATTAAGAAAGACTTGGAAAGACTACTTGTAGATTTTAGTTGAGACTTAAAGGAAGCCAGGAAAGACAGTAGGCAGAGATGAGGAGGGAGAGCATTCCAAGCAGAGGGGATAACCAGAGAAATTGCCTTGGGCTGTGTGATGGAGGGTCTTGTTCATGGGATAGTCAGGAAGCCAGTGTCGCTGGGTTAAAGACTATATGACAGGAAGTAAGGTATAAGAAAACCAGAAAGGTAGAGGGGAGCTAGGTTATGAAGGCTTTTGAATGCCCAAAAGAGAATTTTACACTTGATCCTGGAGGGCATTGAGAGTCCTTGAGTTTGCAGTCTGAGGTTGGCATACTCAGACCTGTACTTTGGGAAAATCACTTTGGCAGATGAATGGAAGATGTATCCTATTGGGGAGAGACTCCACAGGGAGACCAACCAGCAGGCTATTGCATCTAAAGGATTAGATGATAAGAGCCTGTATCATCATTGTGACAATAGTAGAGGAAAGAAGGGATGTATTTGAGAAATGTTACAAAGGTGAAATTGGAATTGATGAGGTTCTCAGGTGAAACAGTATAGTTGGAGAAGAGAACAGGGCCCAGGACAGAGCCCTGTGGGGTACTCATGGTTAGTGGGCATGACCTAAAGGAGAAGACTGAGAAGAAACAGTCAAAAAGGCAGTAGAAGAACCAGAAGAGGGTAGTGTCCCAGAAGCCTAGAGAGAAGAGAGTATCAAGGAGAAGAGGGTGATCAACAGTGCCAAAGACTGCAAAGAAATCAAGAAGAATAAAGACAGAGAAAAGGCCATTGGACCATCTTTCCTTTGGTGTATATGTACCCCTAGTGCATAGTATAATGTTTGGCACATAGTTAATAAGCTCTTTGTCATTCATTTATTTGTCAGACATGCTATAGTGGGAATTCCTTTTGTGTATGGGTTGAACTAGATGACTTTTGAGATCTCTTCTAACTCTGTGATTCTATAAATATGTTCCAAACATTGTTCTAAGTGCTGGGGATAATTTAAAACTGAGAAAGTCCCTGCCCTCAAGGGCAGAAAGTACATGAGGGGAATGGTGACCCTGAAGGAATGTTTTGGTTTGAAAAATCACATGGATGGTAAGTGGAGCCTTAGGGGAGCCGATTGATAGATATATCTTTTCAAGTTAGAATGGCAATATTGATCTTATGGTTCTGAGTGGGAAAGGTGTGTGCAGAAGGGTAGATGGCAAGAAGATGGTTGGGGCACAAAGTGAATCATGCCTGGTACTGTATAGATATAGTAGATCATGTGAGGTATTCACTGATCTATTGTTGTTTGATCATTTTCAAAGAGGACCAATGATATCATAGGGTGATGTCTTGACTCATGCGTGAATTGGATTTAAGTGAGGCAGAGCTGCACAAAGTCATCAGCCTCAACTCTCTTCCAGAGTCATCAAAGTGCAGTGGTGAGACAAAAGTCAAGATGACTGGCAATGGCCTAGGATGCAGTAGATGATTGTAGCATCTTCGATGTTTGACCAAGCTCTAAGCACTCCACAGTGCTTGCTTCAGCCACCTTCTTGGCCATTGAAACATTGTTCTTGTCTGTCTATTATGCTAGGGGAAGTCTTCACACGCTTAGGGTAGACAATCCCATAGCTCAACAACAGGTTTGAGAGTTCTCAGTTACCTTCAGCCTGCTTTAGCCTGTCTGCCAAGGTGATTTACATGGGGTATGACCATTGCACATGCTATAGCTTCTTGGAGCCACAGGTAAAAGTTGAGCACCAGAGTTGGATAAGCAGCCTTGAAAAGGGTTCAGCCAGCCCTCTTGTTGGAGGTGTGCTGGTCCTCCTTGAATATGCCATATACATTCACTGTTGGGACAACCTGAGATGTGGAATGGATGTCACCAAGTTTGAAGGGTTAAGGCTTTCAGAGCATGGTCTCTGGATCATAGGATCATAGATTTAGAACTAGAAGGGACCTTAGAGGTCATCTAGACCAACCTCTCGTTTTATAGATGAGGAAATAAGGCTTTAGAGACATTGAATGACATACCCAAGGTTAAATAGGTAAGGTTGGAGTCAGGACTTGAACCCAAGATACCATGATGTCTTTTATCAGTCAATGCTAAAAGAGACAGGGAAGTCTATGGTAATGACTGAAAACAACCAGGGTTCAATATCAAACAGAATGCTTCCATTTTCTTTTCCATCTCTCCAGAAGTAATGGTAACTGAAATCTTGCTATTTCTTCCTCCTATAGACATAGGACAGAAGACCTAGTTTCTACTCTGGACCCACCTACAAAAATTATAAACAACTGTGGAAGATCCTGAAGGGAGGAGAGAAAGCATTTACCAGCTAACATGGCATATATGAGTAGTGAGGTGTTGGGGACTTTTCTTCTGACAGCCCACCCTGATCGCTTTTGCCCTACTGCATTACTGTACTGTATAAACACAGTATATACACATTACTGTATATGTGTATAGATTACAGAATCATAGATTTAGACCTGGAAAGAACCACAGATGTGTCAGGTTCAGCCTCCTTATTTGACAGATACGTACTCCTGGCTTAGAGTGAATGTCGATGGTAACCGATTCTCTTTGGAACAGCAACCTTGAGGGTCTTCACCTTCCAGGTTGATTTTTTTCTTTTTTTCTAATTAAAGGGGCCATCCCTTGACTCACTTTTTAAAGAGGCCTGTTCATTGAATGGGCATTACCTCCCTCTAAGTGAGTACCTAGAAAGACCTTAGCCTAAAAGGGCCAGGGTCTCCTAGTGCATCCTGGGCCATCTCCAGTCATGCTGATGAATATCTGGTCACTGGATCCAGATGAGTCTGGAGGAGAAGGTGAGGCTGGTGACCTGCACAGCCCTCCCTCACTCAAATCAAAGTCAACTGCAAGTCATATCATCATCTCCCTGATGTCATGGTCCTCTTTGAAAACGAAGGACAAACAAAACAAGGGCACTTCACACTCATTATCATACTCATTATCTCATTAGAGTCTCATAGCAACTCAGGTAGGTTTTGCTTTTATTCTGATTTTACACAGGAAGAAACTGAGGTGGAGAGAAGAGTTACTTAATTTGTCCAGAATCACATAGACAAGTGGCAAAGTCAGGACTTAGAAACTAGGTATCCTGATTTCCATGGCAATTTTTGGAATCTGGGAACATGAACTCTACAAGAAGACCCAAGGAGAATGTGGAAGGCATTGCAAGCATTCCAACTGGGGGAATGCAGGCTCCATTTCCAACTTTTGCTTCTGGGTCAGGCAAGCTCTGATACATGGTGAACCCTCTTTTGCTTCTTTATTTTTAACCAGACCTTGGATTTTACCCAAATGGGGACTCCTGGTAAGGAACTAGCATCAACAAACAGATTAGGAACTTTCCCTCAATTTATTGTCTTGGAGAATTGCCAGAAAGTATTGAGAAATTGTGACTTGCCAGCATTAGAGGCATAACTAGAACCCAGATCTCCTTGACTGCAAGTCTGGCTCTTCATCCATGATGACACTGCTTCTCAAAGTATACCCTACTTCATGGAAAAAAAGACATAGGGAGACATGGGGAAATATTTCATTTCATTTTATCCAGACCAGGAATTTCATTGATATTGGAGCCTGTGGTGATGAAATTCCCTGTACACATGGAGGAGCAGAATATTTTTGTAACTCATGGTCTCAAGGTATCACCTAGAGCACAGAGTCTGAATGACTTGTCTAAGGTCACCAAGAAAACCTCAAATGGGATCATGAAGAGTATACTGGACATGACTGAAAAATGACTGAAAAAAGTGTATGACCTTAGACAAGTCCCTGGAACTTTCTGAACCTCAAGGGAGGGGCACTGGCTCATCTCCACGGTCCTTTTCAGTTCTAATCCTTTGCTCTTACTATCCCATGAAAATGAGCAAGGTCAATATCTGAACAAGGAGACAGGAGGGCCCTGAATTTGGGTTCCATCTCCATTTGCCTACTTATTACCCTTGTGATCTTGTACCTCAGTTTCCTCACCTGTAAAATGACAGGGGTGTACTAAATTAAGAGTTCTTAACTTTTTTTGGTATCATGGACCACCTTGGCAGTGCAGTGAAGCCTGTGCACTAATGTTTGTGGTTTACCTTCATAACTGAAGGATTGCTCAATTTCAGTTAGAAGTTAGTAAAAATAAAAATGTAGTCCCCCCCACCCTCTAAATTGGACTCCTGGTTAAGAAACCCTAGATAAAATGATCTCTAAGGTCCCTTCTGGCTAATCTCATGTTCTTTAGATGGAGTCAAACCAGGAAAGTATACATATTTTTGACAAGAGCTCTTAATTGCTTTTAAAAATAAATCTTGTTAAAGCTTCCTTCCTCATGAAAGTCCCCTCATGGAATATTTTCTAGCCTTTGTTCCTTAAGCTTGACCTTTTGGTGCCCCCAAAAGGTGCCAGATTGGAAACCCTGGGAAAGTTTGTTCTGGTAGTTAGAGATCATTTGAAATTCAAAGCATTCAGAGAGGGTTAACCCTAAGAAAAATCTTCTAATAGGCAAAATTTGCCTTCCCTTGGAGCTCCTTCCTCAGTTATCATCTCCTTTGTCCTTTGTACTTCTTCCTGACCCCTGGCTGGCTAGGATGCCCTATTTATACTTCATCCTGAAATGGACCAAATTAATAAGTCACAGGCAAATGTCAATTAGGAATTTCGAGAGCGTCATTTATTAGCCAGGCTGGCGGCTGCCTCATGTAGAGACCCAGAGAAGACAGCCCCGAACTGAGGTGGGTGAGTGCATTTTAAGTATTTTGGTGCTACTCGGTACAGCCTTGCAGTTTCCACAACAAAGAGTTCTGACAGAGCGAGAGTGGGGCTGGCTACTAGGCAAGAACCCCCAAACAGAAAACAGGTGACAGGAGAGGTACCCAATGAAAGACTGGTTGTCATTCAACATAGAGTAGTTGTCAGGAAGGGGAGGGGGAGTTACCTGGCAATGGGGGTCTAACACTGGGGGGGCACAGATGGTCACCATGCAAATGGACTAAATAAGAAGTGACTGTTAACAATTTATCAGATATTAAACCAAAGGGGAATAACATTTTGACAGGGAATTAACAACAGAAGGAAACTGTTACTAGGCAAGGTATTCTGCCCAGTAACCTAACAGATATCTCTTGGCCTCGGGGCCCAGGGAGAAATAATGTCCATTTTAATCCAAAGCATCCATGGTCTGGAATTTTGACTGATTGCCAGCCCCTAGTCTAATTTGACCCCACTCCCTCAGGGTCCTGTTCTCTGCTGGATAACAATGAACCATAGACAAATCTGTGCTAATATATAAGAAGTGAAGAGCACTGGAAAGAGCTGGGGTGGTTGAACTAGATAATCTCAAAAGTTCCTTGGAGCTCTGACATTCTATTCTCGGGTTATCCCTACTAGTTAACATATATGCTTCTTTAAAAGAAGAACTTGAGCTTTTTATGTATTTTACTTAGGACTTGTTGGGGGGACTGGCTGGTTCTTATCGCTCATTCTCTAAGAGCACCAAAATGACATCACTGTGTTGGGGTCAAGATACAGTGTAGCCTACTCTGGCTGATCAGACTAGTAGGAGCCCAGAATGCTCTACCATTGGTTGGACCTACATAGTCCATGTGAACATTTAGAGTGGTGATGTCTCTAAATTTGCACATCTTATGTTTCTTTTGAGCTGTTGAAATCCTGCTTTGCTCATAGAGTACAGCACCTTCTCTGATGTGGGCATGCCACGCTGGTGGTCCTGTGCCAGTGTCTCCCCCATCTCACAATTAATTCCAAAGTTCTTGAGAGAGACCTTGAGAGTGTCCTTGTATCGCTTCTTCTGACCTTTGAGCACTTGCCTTGTATGAGTTCTCAGTAAAATAGTCTTTTAGGCAAAAGTATGTTTGGCATTGGAAAATCCCATCGGAGTTGCACTCTCTGCAGCAGAATTTGAATACTTGGCCAGTCACCAAAGCTTAAAATTCAGGTGTCATCCTCAACTCTCTCTCTTTCTCTCTCTCCTTCCCTCCCCATTCAATCTTGTCAGGTTGTGTCTGCCCCTACTCTCCTCTGATATTGCCCACTCTGGGGTAGACCGTCAATCACCTCACACGTGGAATACCACAGAACACTGCTGGTTGGTCTCCCCTGTCAAATCAATCTTCCTAATATGCAGGTCTGACCATGTCACCACCCTCCCTCCCCTATATGATAAACTCCAGTAGCTCCCTATCATCTCTAGGATCAAATATAAAATTTTGTTTGGCATTCAAAGCCCTCATAACTTGATCTCCTTCAGCTTTGCCAATCTTCCTACCCTTAATTCAACCCCTTGCTTTGCTCCTTTGGCACTGGTCTCCTTATTCTGCCTTGAATAAGACTGTGCAATTTCACTGGTTGTTCCTCTATGACCAGATATTTACTCTCCTCATCTCTGACTCTTCGCCTTCCCTGAGTTCCTGTAAAGCCTCAGCTAAAATCTTATCTTCTACAAAGGTTTCTGCCTTTCCCCTTATTGCTAGTGCCTTCCCTCTTTATTATCTCCAACTTAACCTGTATGTATCTTGTTTGCACATAGTTATTTTCATGTTGTCTTCCCCAGTAGACTATGGGCTCCTTGAGGGCAGGGATGGTCTTTTGCCTTTCTTTGTATCTCTGGCACTTAGCACAGTGCTGGCTCCTCATAAATGTTTATTAACAATGAGTAAAAGTATTAATACTTCAAGAAATGAATTTTCATGATTCATTCATGGGGAACTGAACCATATACACAGTACCACTGACTCTAGTCTCCTAGGGAAGAGCCTGGCAGACTGAGGATGACATGTAGTGGAAATGCTTTGGAGAAACTCTTGAGTATATGTAGATGCTCCTCATTGCACATTGATATTTGGAAAGGAGATGTCTGGAGATCACAACTCATTCTAAGATAGTGACTAATAGTGGTGATTATAAATTCGTAATATAGATACTGAGGGAGTGTGGTAGAGTGAAAAGAATCAAGGCTTTGGCAACTTGGGTCTTGATTCTGACTTATCTTTACTAGTTACGTGACCATGGACAAGTGTTTGTGACAGCTTGTTTCTTCATTCATAAAATAGAGATCAGTAGTACTTGTACTACCTGCCACATGGAGTTTTTATGATGTTGTTAACTCCCTAAAGGGAGGGGTGAGCATATCTGTTACTATTTCTTTAAAAATTTTGAGATTTTTAAGCTTAATGTTCTATGTGTGAATGAGTATTCGCTTAGAGATAGCCCATGATGTACAAGCAATCTCAGTTTCCGAGATATGGGGCCATAGGATTGTAGATTTAGAACGGGAAGCGACTTCACAGACCATCTAATCCAACCCCTTCATTTTACAAATAATGAAACTGAAACCCAGAGAGATTAAGTGACTTGCCCAGAGCCACAGAGGTAGTGACTAAGGCAGAATTTAAATTCATTCTTCCCTGTCTGCGAATCATAAGTGTCTTTGTAAGGATTTTATCCGTAACGCTTCTGTGTGTGTGTGTCTCTGTCTCTCTCTTTCTCTCTGTCTATGCCTGTCTCTCTCTCCCACACACTATATCTTTTGTTGACAGTGAGGATTTCACCAGTCTAAAAAAAAAAAGAAAAACTCGTTTTTAGTCTTAATGAAGAGATTAAGGTTATAGTTAATCATTTTTTAAAAAATCTTGTGTTTTTACATCTTTACTTCTTAATTCCCAGCTAGGTGGTACAGTGGATAGAGCATGGGGCCTGAAATCAAGAAGACTTGAGTTAAACTTGATCTCAGTTACCATATTTGTGACCTTGGACAAGTCACTTAGCCCTTTTTGTCAAATCTGCACAATGAGCTGGAGAAGGAAATGGCAAATCATTGTAGTATCTTTGCCAAGAAAACCCAAAGGGGATCACAAAGACTCAGAAACAACTGAAATGTTGAACGAAAACAATTATTTTTCAGTATACCCCTTCTCCCTGGCCAGTGACATAACAAAGAATTAGAAAAAAATGTTTAGCCAACTTAACCAACATATTGTTGAATAATATGTGCAATGTTCCTTGTCCTGTGTCCCCTATCTGTAAAGACAAAAATATATTTTGTCATCTTTTCCCTATGGCCAAGTTTAGTCCTTAAAATAATCAGCTTCTTTCTTTCTTCCTCTATTCCTTTCTTCCTCCCTCCCTCCCTCCCTTCCTTCCTTCCTTCCTTCCATTTATATATGCAGTATTGTGTATTGTTTTCCTGGTTCTACTTACTTCACTTATTTCAAGTCGTATACATCTTTCTATGTGTCTGATGCTTCTCTTTCAATAGAATTTATCATTTGGAAACCTTTGCTTTGCTTTGCTCTATGAAGTCAGGCAGGAGAATTCCTGAATTAGAATACAAGAAACTTTCTTGGCCTTTTTTAACCCTAAATTTCTGCTGTTTGAAAGTTGACTCCTGACCTGGGCATTCTAAGCAGCACATCACTTGGCTAGGACCTTATGACTGGCAGGTGTGGTACGGGCTTTGCCACTCTAGATGCCCAAGTAACCCTTACACTAAGTTCAACGTTTGCAGATGTTTTCAAGTTGCCTGAAACATCTCCAATACCCCAGCCAGGAACAGCCAATTGAATCCACAGTCAATACATACCCCTCCCCTTTACTCACCAGTGGCATCCTTTCTGCCAGCCTCCTTCCCCCTTCTTCCCTTCCTCCCAATCTGCCGGACATAAGAAGAATCTGAATCTCCCAAACTTACCTCCTCTTTTCTGTTATTTCAAGGAGTAATCCTTAAGCTCAGCAATGATAATTCAGAAGCAAATCCTCTTCCTCTCCTGCCTCATTGCATTTGTGCTTTTATCTAGTAAGTATGAGTGACAGAAAAACTCCAGTTCTTTTAAAAGCAAAGAAAGACTATATATCTATATTTTCTGCCCTGAGAAACTGTATTTTCTAGACTGCTGCAGAAGGTGTATGTGTGCGTGTGTGTATGTGTGCGTGTGCATGTGTGTGTGTGTGTGTGTGTGTGTGTGTGTGCTAAAGAAAATTACACAGAGCAGCCAGTTTTGTGGTTTCCTAGGAAGGGGTATGTCCTGTCACTTAGATGTAAGAGAATTGAATTTCCTAAACTAGTGATTAGGAAACCAGAATTTAAGGATATGACCTTGTGCATGTGGGTTAAGGGTTTCACTCAAGGGATGCTGGGCTGCTTCATTGTACTCAACTTTGTCTCTGTGTTATTTTCACCTAGTGTTTGAGGATGGGCAAGGTGCAGCTGTGGGCTCTAAGCAAGCAGCTGGTGAAGAGGACAAAGAAAGTGAGTATATCTGCTAGTTCAGCAAAGAGGGAAAGCCACCGTATCCTGCTATCTGTCCCTAGAGCATCCTGGTGGCCCTGTGCCTATTGAAATTAGTCAATGTTTCTGCTTCCAGATTTGAAGATCTTTCTCCAGGAATCAGATGCTTCTAATTTCTTCAAGAAGCGGGGCAAGAGATCCACCAAATCCCGGGATGAGCTGACCGGTGGGTGAGGAGACAATCGTTATGCCAACTTCCCTTTTGTCTCCTTTTCCTGAGTTGGCTCCTAGGAGCCAGAAGGAGTAATTGTTGGACTGAGGGTAAAAGATAAAAAAGGGACTTTCATTCATTTGAAATTGAAAATATGTTTTTGTTATGGTTTTCTTTCTTTACTAACCAGCAGTGTTTAGTTGTATATCCTCATACACACTGGTATGTAATTGCATGTATTTGATGTTTGCCCTTCATATCAATAGATGTCATTTTATTATGGAAGAAGTAATGACACAGACTAGAGAAAGTGCTAGGTTTGATATCAGGAAGACTTCTGATATTTACTAGCTGGGTAACCATGAGCAAGTTAGTTATCTGAAGGGGTGCAAGATATTCCCAAACTGAGAAAATTAGAGTACTGATGTATTGATGTTTTCTCTCTCTCTCTCTCTTTATCTATCTATCTATATCTATCTCTCTATCTGTCTGTCTCTATCTGTCTTTTTCTCTCTCCTCTCTTCTCTCTGTCTGTCTCTGTTCATCTCTGTCTCTGTTTTTCTTTGTTTCTCTGTCTCTGTCTCTCTTTCTGTGTCTCTGTCTCAGTCTGTCCATTTCTACCTCTTCCCTCACCCTCTCTCTCTGTCTTTCTCTTTCTCCTTTTGTCTGTCTTTTGGTCTGACCCTATAATTTTATCAGTGTGGGGAATTCAATCCCCAGAAGTGCCAAATTGTTAATACATTATAGTCTTACACAAACACCTTTGAAAGACTTGAGAACTCTGATCAAAACAATGACCAACCCTGATGCTGGGGGATTGATGATGAAGCTTTCTGTCCATCTCCTGTCAGAGAGATGATAGACTTAGACTATAAAACGAGGCATCCCATTCCTGGACATGGCCAATGTGGGATTTGTTTTGCTTGACTTTACACATTTGTTACGAGGATTTTGTTTTCTTTCTTTTAATGGGAAGAGGAAGTAAGAGAGAAGATTTAGATTTTTGTTAACTCAAAAACATTTTAATCTGTTTTTAAAAACAGTTTTTGGTGAGTTGTCTGGAGCAATGAGAGGTTCAGTGACTTGTTCTTGGTCACACAGCCAGTAGGTGACAGAAGTAAGGTTGGCTTTCAGGTCTTCTTGATTCCAAACATGGAATTATTTTCATTATGCCAAGATGGCTCATGTATATGTACAATTTGTTTCCCTTGTTGCACATAGCATAGTGTCTTGTACATAGTAGACCTTCAATACATAATTATTTGATTACTGACTGGTAGAAATACAATAGAATTTTTTACGTGGTGAGGATGAAAGGGTTAAGGAGTTTAGGATTAAAATATCTCTCTTTTATGAGTTAGATAAAGAATACTGCAACATGAAGGTAAACATGTGATCCTCACATAATTTTGGAATCAGAATTTTTACTTTATGGACATAACTAAACTTCAATTAAATTTTATTTTTTCCAACTGATGAAAATTAACCTTGTCTCCTTCTCACCTCCCCACCCCATTGAAAAAGAAAGGGAAAAAAACCTTGTGACAAACATGTACAGAAAAGCAAAACAAATTCCAACTTTTTTTAATTAATTTTTTTTCAATTAACCAAGTAGTTTCCAGGAAAGCAAAATCCTGGAGATGTTTCTACTTGAAAACCAAACATTTCTTTAGGAGATGGCAATGTTTGCCATCCTTTTAAGTTGGCTTCAGCCAGGGAGGTGAGGGTTAAAGCTTTCAGGAGCTCAATATAGACAAGTGCACATAGTGTGTGAAGCAAGTTTCCCCATAGGCTGCAGGAGGCACTGGACAGCCTGGTGGATAGTCGGACTCTATAGCAACTTCTTCCCTCAGTCTCACTAGGCAACTTACATCCAGTGAACTTCTGGGAATGGGGCTGAATGATGGGCTCCTTGGCTACTCCTCAGGTCACCTGGAACTAAGGGCAAGCAGTATTTCATAGTTTTAGCCAATACACTACATTAGTGTGTGCATCCAGAAAACTTTACTTTAATTTTTTTTTAGAGACAAGTATTTATTGAGTACTAAATCATAAAGGACATTTTTTTTTATTTGACAAATGTAAAAACTCAAAAATTTTAAATTAGCAATTAAACTTTACTTTAAAAATGAAACACAAAATATTATCTGCTGGGAACATGAAGATATATAAAGAAAAATCTGGGTTTGCCTATGAAACCTGTATTAATTAATTTAAGGACAGATAAGCACTTAGTAAGTAATCTATTTATCCAGCCATCTATCCATCTGTCTGTCTGTCTGTATGTCTATCCATCCATCCATCCATCTATCTATCTACCTCTCTATGTGCCCTTTCATCCATCCATCCTTCTATCTATCTATCTGTCTCTGTCTGTCTGTCATTTATCTATCTAGGCAGTTTGGATCAAATAATGATATTATATGTTAAATACTTTTCAAGTTTTAAGCCCTTTGTATATGTCAGTTATAATTATTAATATTGTGCTATTTTGTCCAAGTCAGTATAAGGCAAGGCTAGGCATAAGTTCATCTAAAAAAGATCTGAAAGTCTTGGTTCTTAATTTGAGTAACAGCTCAGTGTGGCAGCTAAAACTGTTAAGGAGACTGGAGGTTGTATTGATACAAAGCATCTTGTCCTGGATTTCTAGGCAGGTGATGGTCCTGCTACAAGGGAAGAATTAAAACCCCAGCGAACAATAACTATATATCTGGCATGTAACTCTTTACTTATATTTCTCCTCATTAGAATGTAAACTCTTGGGGACAGGAAATGTTTTTTGCCTTTGTTTCCTCTGTGATTAGTTCACAGAGTAAGTGCTTAATAAATTCTTATTGATTGATTGACTGATTGAAATAATTTTCAACCCTCCCGATAGCCCACACATGCTGTGTCCCTCTCTGCTTCCAGGCTATGTCTCAGATTACTTCTCTTTAATTTCAACAAACAATTTAGGTCCTTTGGGGACTGAATGGCATAGTAGAAATGCATTGGATCTGAAGTGAAGGCTAGACTTAACAAATTCCGCACCAAGTTGCTTCTTTATCCTTACTGCACAAGTTCAAACCAAAAAAAAAAAGAATAAGGATAATTATTTATCAAAAATTAGTTACATCAAAATAAATTCTTTTTCTTTTCATGACTAGTTGTCTTTGTATCTACCATAAAAATCATAGGATGTAGATAGGTCATTTAATCTAAAACTCTCATTTTTTAGATGAGGAAACTGAGCCCCAGAGGCATTAAGAAACTTGGCCAAGGTCGCATAGTTACTGTTCACTGGAGATTTCAACTCTTTACTGTAACACACATGACTTGAATTATTACAAAGCAGTTCATTCTTTATGCTACGGGAAGTAGACTTTCTGCCGTGGAAAATATGTTTCTACATAAAAGTAATATTCATTTTAAAAATATCCCCCACTGAGAGTATGGTACTCCCCAAATCTTGCAGTTCTGTTCCTGGCCTAGGTCCACTTAACAGATAAATAATTTGCCTCCTGCTGGATTCCCCAGGGAGTCTATAGCAAGTTTGAAGGTTAGCTGTGACCCCACCCTCCTTCCTCAGCTTTGTGCGATTCTATATATGCTTTTCCCCAGGGAAAGATGTGATGAGAAACAATCACTGGGCTAATGATTGGGTTTTCCTAAGAAGGGAGGCATTTCCTTCCTCCCTGTAAACTGTAAATTCTCTTCCACAGCGGAGAATAGGCAACAGCTTCGAGCGGATGAGCATCGGTGGGAATATTATGAGGAACAAAGGAATGAGTTTGAGAACTTTGTGGAGGAGCAGAATGATGGTAAGGGTTGTGTGTGTGTGTGTGTGTGTGTGTGTGTGTGTGTGTGTGTGTGTAGTGGAAATAATTTTATTCCCCCCTATAGTATTTTTATAATGGTAAAAATCAGGTTTGAATTAATATCAGAGGCTGACTTCAAGGCAGAAAGTAGAGATATGTCACAAAAGGGCAATGTATAAAAAACTGTTTACAAACCTGCGCTACCCCAGATCTGTTAAGGTCCAGTAGTCTTTTCTTCTAGGGATCTCTGACACTGGTGACTGTTAAAGTACTCAGGGGGCTGAATTCCATTAAATATACAGCTTTTGCTTGAGAGTTGTTTAATAGAGACTCTCATAAGAAAGAAATTTCTAACTCAGAACAAAAACATTAAAAAAATGCCTATTTGTTGAAATTAAAATTCTAATATTATTATAAAAATATATGGTGTGTAATGATTTTTGAAAGGAGGATGGTAACGAATGCTTCTCCTGAGCCCAATGATGCCTATCTGGATACCAGGCCACTGGTATTTTCCAGTTTCTGGTAGAGAAATTAAGAGGGAAAGAGAGAAAAAAAGACCTTTGGCTGGTTCTCTGCTTACTGGAAAAATAACCTTCTAACCACTGCCACTTGTAGAAAAAGCCATAATGTTTTCAAATATTCTTCAGAAGAGAGGGAGAATGGAAAGGTCTATTCTCTGAACCCACCATCACTTAGTAACTCATCCAAGAATGACCAGCTGACCAGTCTCTTAAAGCTCTTCTTATCCTTTATGAGCACCAAATCACATGTATCTGTCTCATCTTTTGTGTTCCAAACTCTGCCAGATCTAAAGCTGAGCAGAGGTGTCACTGACCTTTTGCAAGGAAGAAGGCAGTTTATTTATTTCAGGAAGTTTAGTCTCATCAGCAAGATTCACTGGGGACCACAGTTTTTTCTCAAGAAGGTCCTGCCCTATTCCCAAACATGTTAATCTGATTAACCTTAAACACTGGGGAATCACTTTTTCCTGAGGGGAAAGAGAAGGGAACAAGCATTTATTAGGCACCTCCTATATCCCAAGCACTGTATGAAATGTTTTTTTTATAAAGAGTATTTTATTTTTTCCAATTACATGTAAAGATAATTTTCAACATTCATTTTTTATAAGATTCTGAGTTCAAGTTTTTTCTCCCTCCTTCTCATCCCTCCCTCCCCAAGATGGCAAGCAATCTGATATAGGTTATATATGTACAATCATGTAAATAGATTTCCACATATGTTGTGAAAGAAGAAAGAGAATAAAAAGAAAAACCCACCAACCCTCCCAAAATGAAAAAAAAAGTGAAAATAGCATGCTTCAATATACATTCAGACTCCATGGTTCTTTCTCTGGAGGTGAATGGAATTTTCCATTATGAGTCATTTGGAATTGTCTTTATCATTGTATTGCTAGAAGAGTTAAGTACATTATAGCTGATCATTGAGTAATGTTGCTGTTACAGTGTACATACAGCATCAGTTCATGCAAGTCATTCCATGTTTTTCTGAAGTTCGCCTGCTCATCATTTCTTATAGCTCAATAAGTATATAAGTGTTTTTACAAATCTTATTTGAGATCTACTGTTTTGGCTAAAGCCTGGAGAAAAGGCAAAGTATTCTATCCAAATGGTTAGAAGGTAATCAAATGTTAGCTGTTAACTTAAAATACTGCTAAGAATGTTCAAACAGGAAGTTCCTAACAGTGTGAAGGATGGATTGGAGGTGGAAGAGTGAAGGTAGGAGTACCTGTTAGGCTATTGTCATAGACTGGATGAGCAGGAATGAGAGCCTGCCCTAGAATGATGGAAAT
>CM053770.1:129954990-129978484 GCA_028658325.1 Potorous gilbertii | reverse complement strand
AACTTCAGTGTTTAGTATATTGTAATAACTTAACAAATATTCAATGACTTAATAAACACTCATTGAAATAATGACTCAGCCGATGAAGCAGTTAGTTTGCTGAACTGGCATTTTTCCTCCTCTCTCTTTTTCTGATTACAGTGGTCTGGATATATGAGAAAATGAGAATGATGTCTAAACAAAAGAGAGCGATAAAAATTGAGTACTTACACCTACAGTACAAGTGTGCTAAGGTTTATTAGGGTATAGTTAGGGTTAACAGAGAGATGGAAAGAAAACCACACAAATATTTACCATTCACTGAAATAGTTAAAAACGAGTAAGTGTATGTGCACAAAAATATACGTGAAAGACTATGAAAGTTCCCCAATTTTTACTTAACAAGTTTGCTTATCTTTATATAATTTATTGTTCATGTTATCAAATGTGAATAGTGAACACAATAAATTACTGTAGCATAAAGCGTATGTGGGTGTATGGGGTACAGCATAATTTGGATGTTGTTCTTTTAAAATAAATCTGGTTGAAATACAGAAACGCATGAGTCAGACTCACCATCATGTAAGGATCATCCACAATAGGATAAATGTAATCTGTGGTCTGAACCAAGGAAAGACCACCATGTCTCAAAGGAATAACACAAGTGTCCATTCCAATGCCTGTAAAGAACAGAATTATCATCAACAGACCCCTTGTTAGAAAAAGGTTGTCGCTATCTCTTACAATTAGGTTCTGGATAAGAAGGAACTTGTTTAATACTCTAAGGTGCCAAGAAAGCAATGTGGTTCTTATCAAAAAGCATGACAGAAGTAAATGTGAAACACAACCAGCTTAAGTAATGTAAGAACCAAAAAAAAAGCATAAAAGAACCAAATGTCTATATACCATTATATTTTTACCATTATTAATGCAGCAGTTTAAGTGAAAACTTAAGTTTAATGAAAATTCTTTCCATAAAACACTCGTGAATAATACAACTATTTTTGTACAGTACTAATCTATGTGATTCTTACAATCTGTAGGATCTTTTAAGTAAGAATTTATTTAACAATCATCTGGTATCAGACAATGGCACTAAGGGTGCTTAGTTTGCAACTACAAATTTTTATACAGCATCCTGCTTTTCGATCAATAAGTTTGCACAGTATTTTGCATAAAAGTTTTTTCTTTTGGTCAGATATTCCACAAAACCAGAATGGCTCTATAATTCCTAAAGAAATACAGATACATTTAGATACAACTGTTATAATCATTCTGAAAACCATGTGGAAGCACTATTAAATGGCATTTCTTGAGATGAAAGAAATGATTTTTAAAAAATTACTAAAACTCCCCTTCTAATAAATCAAATCTTCATTAATTCAGAGTCTAAAACCAGTGATATGACTTTACAGTGGCAGTCTTTATGATAAAGACTTTGATATACAAGCTAAGTGTAAACATGCTCAAAGGAAAATATTTAAGTCTCTTAATAATAACATATACATACACAGTGCTTTAGAACTCATAAATTATGTGAAGTTGTTGCAGAATTATCATTTCCCCCATCTTACAGGTGCAGAGAGGTAAGACTTTTCTACTCTCACATAGAGCAGTCACAGAAGTATTAAGTGTTTGAAACTAGAATTGAAACCCAGATCTCTCAACCCCCAAGTTTAGTGCTTCTCTAAGTAACAGATGAATACTTATACAGCATTTTAAATCAATCAATAAATATGTATTTTTGAAGTACCTATAGTGTGCCAAGCACTGTCTTATGCACTAAAGATACAAAAACTAAGAGTGAAACTTGGGATCCCCATTCTCAATAAGCTTACACTCTAATGGAGTAGATAACAAGTATACAAAGATCCATACTGAGTAAACACAAAGGAGCACACGTACGTGTTATTGTTATTCAGTCATTTCAGTCACATCTGACTCTTTGTGATTACACTTGAGATTTTCTTGGCAAAGATGCTGGTGTGATTGGCCGTTTGATTTTCCAGCTCTTTTTACAGATAAGGAAACTGAGGCAAACAGGGTTAAGTGATTTGCTCAGCGTCATATAGATAATAAGTGTCTGAACTCAGGCCTTCCTGACTTTATCCACTAAGTCACCTAGCTGCCATGAACACACACACACACACACACACACACACACACACACTACAAAGTAATTACAGTTATCCCTTCCATATCTAGACTCCCTGTCATGAGTTCGATATATTGTGAGTCGGCATAAGAAATTAAATAGGAATTTGGGGGGAATTTTACAGAAGCCATGGCTGACACACGAAGGCCAGTAGGTAACATAGAGCCTATGACCAAATACTAAACCCAAATTTTACAACATAGTACTGTATTCACCCCATAAAAGAAAAAAATCATACTTTTTCTCTGGTACAAAGAGATGGCCAAAAAATTTTACAGAGATTTTCCAGACTAAAGGGGCAAGATGCGGAAGGGACAATGATGATTACCAAAGCAATTACATATAAAGTACTGTGGGAGAGGGAACTAGCAGTCTGGAGGAGGAGGGGAATCAGGAAAGACTTCAGGCAAAACCTAAACAGCATCTTCAAGTAAGAGGAGTCTCTATGAAGTGGAGGTAGAAAAAGACTGCATCAAAGGCATGAGAGCCACCTATTGCAAAAACATGGAGAATGGAAGATGGAGAGTGCCCAGGACAAGTGAGAAACAGAGAGACAGTCTGGTAGATTCTCAGAGTTTGAAAGAAAATTGGAGCCAGACAGTGTAAGGTTTTAAAAGCTAAATGAGGAGTTTATATCTTAAGGTCTACAGCTTTAAAGTATAAAAACTGATTTACAAACATCTCATTTGATCCTCATAAAAACTCTGATATATACATATACTGACAGACATATCCTTACTTTACAAAAGAAGAAACTGAAGTTGGTCACAAAGCTGTTAATTATCAGGGGCTTGAAAGTCAACTGTTTCTAATCATTTAGAGGTATCAATTGATATCAACTCTAAATAATTCTTACCTATTTCTGGAGTAATATGATTTAGTGATATCAGTATTGGATTTGAGGTCCAAAAGTGTGCCAGCTGACTCTAGCCCATCTAGCAAGACAATTGTGGGCAATTTTTCTGAACTTTATTTTTCTTGTCTGTAAAATGGGGACATCTACCTGACAGGATGTCACAGGAACATTTTTGTCACATACATCAAATGCTATACACACATACACACATATGTATATATATAATATATATGTAGTTTTTTATTTTCAAATCAAGTTCAGATGGCTACTATAGGTATTTTTAAGTTAATATAACTACATTTTTTTTTATTTAGCTCTTTTACAAATTCTAATTGGCTTTTTCTCTACTTAATTCTGGTGAGAAGTGTTGTAATGTATATTTTTAACAGGATAGTTCTTCACATGAACACATGTACATTCTAGTTTTTATACCCTCCTACATAATACCTAAATAATACAGTCAAACAAGTAAAGGCACACAAAGTTAAAATGAAATTTATAAGAAAACATGAATTTTTAAAAACCTCATAGAATTAGGATGCCAAACTAAACAAAGATAAATTAATCCTGAATCAAACACTTAAAATGTTCCCATACTATAATTTATATTTAAAATACAGGACTTGAAGAGGCCAAAGAAATTGATAAACAGGCTGTCTATAAACTTAAGTCTGCACAAAAATGATAATTTTATTCATGTATCTGAATCAGCATTTGAACAATGCCATAAATAACTAAACTTCATATATACATACATATATACATATTATAGATATATATACACACAGAGATATACATATGCATATATACACATATACACACACATATAATTTATGTACATATATAATGTAATACATATATATTTTAAAATACAAATTAATGCTAGCACCAGTTCCTTTTTTTTTTTTAAGCACCAGTTCCTTATGCAGATGATTTTTCACTTCTTTTTCCACCACTACAAATCCAAAACAAAAACAAGTCTAGCAAGAACCATAAATCCCAGGGAAACAGTATTTCTTATACAGCAAAGCAGAAAAGTTAGGGCATAACTCAGGGGTGCAACTGAGATTTTTGTTTCAGAAAAAGTAGGGTTACTAGTTCCATGAACTAGATAATTTCACTAGTAATCATTTCTTGTTTGTGTTCAGACAAAGATGCTTGTAATTGTACAAGGAATTAATCAAACAGCATGCTCCCAAAACTTCAGAAGAAACTTTGTCTTAAAAAAAAAAAAAGTGGCATACTGGCCAGAGCACTGGCTAGGAAGTCAGAAAGACCTAAGTTTGAATCTTGCCTCTGGTATCTGCCTCTTTAGGCCTTAGTTTCTTTTCTGTAAAATGGAGTTAACATCCATGGAGATCTTTTGATGTTACGGTTATATTGCATATAGAAATATCTATGATCCCTAATCTTGCAAATTTAAAAAGCTATATAAATATGAGTTATGATCTTAACAACAAGTGTCAATGTTGCTGTAAATGTCATGAGGACAGGAGTCATATCTTCTTGAATAGTATCTACAGCCCCTAACTTATTTGAATGCTCCCTAATTGAACAGACATTTTGAATATAAATTCCTATCTGCTTTAGAAAAGTAAAATGTACTTTATTTCTCCCTTGAATTTTCACTTCATTAGGTCATAATTTTAAAGTAAAAAAAAATCTCAAAGGTCCAACTTCTATTCAAAACAGGAAAGTCTGCTTAATATATTCCTAATATGGGGTTGTCCAAGTCTCTACTTGAAAACTTCCAAAGGCCAGGAACTCACTATCTGAGGCAGCCCTAGCAATTCTGAAACCATTCCAATAATTTAGTCTCAATTTCCTCGGGCATCATATGAGGACAATAAAACCCACAAGTGTCTACAAAGATGACCTCAGAGTCAAAAAGACCCAGTTCAAGTCCATCTCAGTCAAACACTGGATGTGTGAAGTTGGGCAAGTTCTCTTAACCACTTGATGCCCCTGGGCAACTGTCTAAAACCATAAACGTCAGAAGATGGGTAGAAGAAGTTCCTCACTCAAAGCTCTCTTCACTGATTACTGAGGTAAAAATAAAAGGCTCAAAAAAACCCCAAAGAAACCAAAAACAAAAATCTCTAGCACCGAGCTCACTGGATCACTGTGAGGATAAAACTGTTTAGTGTTCGTTGAGATTAATCTCAACTGCCTTTCAGCAACTTCTACTCATCAGTTCTAGTTTTCCCTTCGGGGCCAAACAGAAGTTTAATGGCTCTCCTAGATGATAGTTCTTCAAATATTTGAAGACACATAATATATCCCTCCCTCAGTCTTCCCTTTGGTAGATTAAACATCCTCATTTCCTTCAACTCAGCTTTGGATGGCACTGTAGGTGAGAAAGCCTACAGAAAGAGCTACTAAAGAATAACTGTTGAATTTATTAGTTTTCAAGTATAAATCAAAGAACTTATACATGATTTATATGAAAACATATTATCTGATTTATATTTTTATTTATAGCTTTGATTTGTTAATAATGTGTTTAGATAGATTGCCCAAGCTCCAGAAGCTTCCTTAGTCTCATATTTTTTGAAGTTTTTTATAATATAGGAATATCTTTTAATGTTTGATTACATGCAATTTATCACTGGAGTATCTCAAAGTGTATTAGGAATCCTAGGTATTCTGACAAGGATGAAAAAGGAGCAAGCAGCTTTATGTTGTTTGTTTGCATTAACTCTTTCAGGACTGAACTCTATAAACCATGAGGCATCTATCCATTAAGCTCAATGCCTGCCAAGGATTTGTAAATCTGCCTACCTCTGTTCTAAAACACCGAATATAAGAATCTCAAAGGCAGAACTGTATCTCAGGTTTCATTCATTTGTTTATAAACCCAATCACTTCATAAATTATTTTCAAAAATAGATTTCAAAAATCATGAAGCATAGCATGTCATGGACTCAACTCCCTCAATTAAAAGAGAGTCACATTATGTTTTCACTGGTAACTCTGAGTCTTGATCTCAAAACTTAACAGAGGCACATAATAGACTTGTACTGATATCATTATATTTTACATGAGGAGGGCTAATGACAAGTCACTGGCCAGGCCGTGACTTCATGAATTAGCATGACAGAACAAAACAAATAAAATTTGGATGTCATGATACCTAGCCCTATCTTTTGAATCCTTACTGCATTGTACAGGGTAGTATAGGAAAACATTAATTCTCCAGAAGCTTCTAGATAACTGAGGATTTACCTAGTAATTACATATTAACTATTTTGAATGTTAACCTTTATAAAATGCATAGTACTTTTTAGGCCTCTTAAATTAGCACAGTAAAAAGATACATAATTATACCTTCTATTGATGACTGTCCCCTGTCAAGAACATGGGTTATGGAATCATTGTGAGCACTGGACTTATAATCAAGACCTGGATCTCCCATTTAAAGCCTTGCAACCATGGTCAAGTTACTTTACTCTATAAAGCACTAGTGTCCTCTGTAAATCCAGGAGATTTGAACCATTGAACCACTTGAACCATTTACCTCACTCAGTTGTGGAGACAGCACTTTATGAAAGCTAAAGCGATACATAGATGTAAGCTATTATTTCTGAGCTATCAGGATCTACTGAGGAGCATGAGGCTATTTGCTGGTATGCTAAATTGTCACAGACAATTTGCTTTCCTTCCAATGCTTGGTATACTTCATTGATTTAGAGGTCAAAGAACTCTTACAGGCCTAATTTTTCTGAACCTCTCTCTGAATCGAGCTGTCAAATTCTCAATGCTTTTAAATGGTAATGAATTGCATGTGAAGAGTCAAGAGGTTCTAAGTAAAGGGCCAAGGGAACAAGCATTTTACACAGCACCTACAATCTTTGTGGAATAAAATGAATGAGATTTAGGGCATGGGTTTTGATGCAATTACTTTGCCTACTCAGAGGTCTGTGACAGTTATTTTTTGGTTTCAAATTAGATAAGTGAGGTTGTGGATTAAAGAAAGTGAAGCCAAAGTGATATTCAAAACAAAGGACTTAAAATATTCCCCCTTGGAGCTAAAGAATATAATTGAACATTAATAATAACATCATCTAGCAATTACCTTTTATATTCAACTAAGTGGTTTATTTCCTCTGCCAGTTTATTTAACACCTTGATAGACCTAGTCTTCATGTTTCCATCTCTTCTCTGACTCATGATGTTAACCTAAATAATACTGTTTTAACCTGAAGCACCCTGTAAGTACTAAGTGTAATGACTATACTAAAGACATTATAGCAAAAAAAATCACCCCAAAACTAAAAAACCATAATACTAGACAAAGTACGGAACAAATCAAGTAAGTTCATACTGGAACCACAAGCTATAGAAATTCTCAGGAAACAGATCATACTCCCAGAGTTCAAACTGACCATCTGCTTGTCTTGTGTGCTTATCAACCTAGCAAAACAAAACCTCCATTAACCAGAACTTAAGCCTGGAAAGAAATTCTTTGCATGGTTTTTATAAGAGACAAGTCACTAGACAACGAATTAATACCAGGAATTTAGTAATGGAAACACAAAATATTCTTTAGTATTGTCCTAGGAACAATACAGAGAACTGGGCTGCCTCACAGAATGCCTCACATCATAACAACCACTGATGTTCACAAGAGCTCCTTCCCCTTCTTCCCCGCAACTGCAGGGTCCTCAAAGAAATATTGCCTGTAAAACAATAAATTTACTGAGACAGGAAGGTGAATTCATACATTCTGCAGGGTTTGAATTAGATGGCCTCTGAGGTCCTTTTTAACAGATATTCTATGACTCTCAGCAATAAGGTTAAGGCGAGGAAAAAAGCGGGGGAAGCTGCCTGGTATTTAGTTAAACAGGAAATTTAAATACCTAGAACCATCCTAAGAATTCTAGTTAATGGAAGACTGTCAGAGAATGACAGTCTTACTTTAAAATAGTGGGAGTGCCTCAGTCATATATTATTATCTCCAAAACTGTTAGATTATACCCCTGGTGTCATTCAAGACTTTTTTCTAGCATTGAACAAGTTATAATTGTTTAACACTGTTAATTGTGAGTTCCTATTTGGATTTTTGCTTGAATGAAACTGACAAGGTAATACAGTAAAGGTGTTAGAATTAGGACAGAAAAGAAATGCTAAGTATAACTGGATTTGTCCATAGATACGCTATTGAAATATCAAGGTAAAGACAGTTTGCATACCTAGTCTTGGCATAACTGCTCCCAAAAACTGTTCATCTTCCTGGAAGTGATTCTCTTGTAAGGATTCCAGCAATTTCTGTAGGACATCTTGTGGTACCTTGCAGCCTGTGCCCTTCAGTTCAGTGAATCGAGTTAGCCGGAAACTCTTGTCCAATTCGTAACTTTCTGGGTTAAAGGATTCCCGAACAGACATGGCTCTTAGGCACACTCACTCACAGTTTAGTCTTTTTCCCCCCTCCTCTAGTCTGTTGGTTTCTTGTCTGGTCCACCTGTATGCAAGTCACAAAAAGGCAACATTAGAATTTTATCATCTCATACACCTTTCAAGTAAAGAGACAGCAAAATAGAAAAAAAAAAGTAATTCCAGCCCCCACCCCCATCCCAAAGGGCAATCCATAAAAGACTCTTCCATTTCAAGTAATTTAAATTCAGTAGATAATTGTCTTATATATCACTATTCTTTATACTGACTGTTTTATGAACCAGAACAGTAGAGACACAACTCTAAAAGTTACTTGGATTGGGAAGGGGAGGAAGGGAAGGTTGTACGCATGCACTTGTGTGAGCTCTTTCTGTCAATCTATATAAAACCCACAGAATTCATCCAAAGGAGAGTATATGATGCCCTAAAACATTATTATATCATAGGGTCAAGACACAGAAAAGATGATATAAGAGGAACTGGAGACTTATCAGGCTTATTCATGTAACTGCTTTTCTGAAAAATAGGTCCCAAAGATCCTCAAAGCAAGTAACATTAGAAATTACCAAAAAAAACACTCTCAAGACACTTCAGCTAGCAAGTAGCATGTAGTGTATTTTAAAAGTTTAAAGTTCTTGGCAAAAAATAACTGTTTTTGTGGTAAACCTATGACAAGACTACAAATGCTCATTGAGAGTGGTACAAGGCCTGTTAGAAAATCCATGGAAAAGATAGTAATGCAAATTCATTTGATGAAATTCTCTACAATGTCAAAATCTAATTTTAGAAGAAAATATTTTTACTCTGAGTCAGAGGTATACAACATAATCCAAAACTAATAGGAAGTCCCAGTGAAGTGTACAATTTTCAAATGGGAATGCCTGTTCTACGTAGTACAACACAGTTGTACAACATGGTTTTTACTCCTGCAGAATTGCAGGTTTTTAAAAAATGAAGTCCTCGCTTCCTAGACGGCAAATATGCTATCCAACAAGTTTTCCACGAATCACTGACAAAGCACCATAGGTACTCTCTAACAGTGTTTCATCGCAAGGTTTACAATTAAATCAAACTAATGACAGGAGCTTAATGTGCTTTCCAATGCCAAAGGCTATTCCAACGGGCCTTTCTAGTTAGATCAAAAACCAAAATTCAGCTCTTGGGTGTAACAAACCTTCAGGAATGATTTCAAAAGTTTAATAGGGTGTGGAATTACACAAGGCAACTCAAGTTTTAGAGTCACTTTCCCCTACAAAACTTCGGATTAAGAACGTAATTTCCATTTACAGCAAGTGTTTTTCCTCCCCTGGTAGGCATACCACTTATTGAAAACACATCTTATAAAGCCTAAGCATGGGCGGTAATCCAAGTCTTAGTTACCGAAAAACAAAAACTACCAAAAAAACAACCCCAAACGTGTCTGGGATGAGCAATAACCCTAGTTTCAAACTTGCGGCTGCGGCGCAAGGCCTATACACCGGGTGAAAGGCAGCCTGTGACAAATACGGGGTGGCATTAGCGCTGTTTATTGTGTTTGCCTACAAAACCACTCGGGGATCTAGAGGAAAGTTTTTAACCCTGAGGAGGGCGTTGACTCAAGCGCAGGAAAGGCTCGGCCAAGGCCTCCGGACAAACGGAAGTATTCCTCACACCTTCCCGCCGCCCGGGGCGGGAAAGGAGAGAGCGGGTTTTCGCGACCGGGGTCTGTTTATTTACCAACATTTACGTGTCACTTCCCGTGATTTCGGAGGGAAGAGTGAAGGCTGCAAGGGCAGGGCTATCTCCAAGCTCCGGAGTTCTCCTGCGGAAACGTGAATGAAGCCGTTCTGGAAGGGGGAACACGGGAAATTCCTATTTTGGGCCCGCCAGGGGAGAGCTCGGGGAACGGTCGGGGACGGGCCACCTCGGCGGAGGCTGCACCTCCTCCGGCTTCTCCCGCCCCCAGGTGTTTACAGCACTAGAACTCCGCGGCAGGGAGAAGTAGAGGCCATTTAACCCCCACCTCCTCGGGCCGAGGGAGGGGAGGGCGCCCGAGCGCGGCCGCAGCCCCCACCTACCTCCCCGCGGCCCGGGCCGTACACAATGGAGCAGGGGCTGCGCGCGGGCCGGGGGCGGCGGGGCTGGGGCTGCGCGCGGGGCCGGGGCCGGGGGCGGACGCGCCTCAGGGACACCTTAAGGCCAAGCCGCTGCCTTTAAAGGCAGATCAGGCCTCGGGCACCGCCGGCGCTCGCCCTTTGTGCGCCCGGCGGGGGCGGGGGCGGGGGCGCTTTCCGCCCGGACATCCTCCACCCCCTCCCCCCGCCCCGCGGCAGGAACACCCCTGCGCGCGCCCCCGGCCCGACCGCCGCGGCCGCCCACGGGGAAGGAGCGCGCTCCGGGGGCGACCCCAGAGCCCTCCACCTCCATGGCTCGGTCTCGGTGCGGGGAGGGAGCGTGCCAAGGGCCTTTTTGGGGGGGCGCTAGGGAACAAGAGCAAGTGTCGCGCGGGGGACGGAGTTAACCCTTCGTGGGCGCCCGGAAGGTGCGGAGAGGAGGCGGCGGTGGGGGAGGGAGCGCGTGCGGGGCCGAGGGTGGGGGGAGACGGGACGGGAGGCGCCCGGGAGCCGCGCGCGCCGCGCTCGCCGGGACGCCCGAGCGGGATCCCCTCTGCGGGGCGCGCACGCGGCCGCGCGGGGGCCCGCGAGCGGCCGCGGCCAAACAAAAATGTCGGCGGGTGAAAAAATTAACCCGTGCGCCGCCGCCGCCGCCGCCGCCGCCACCCTCCCCCCCAGCGCACCCCTCCCCTCCCTTGTTCCCTCCCTCGCTCGCTCGCTCGCTCCCTCCCTCCTTCCTTCCCCGGCTCAGAGCGGCTGCTGGTGGCGGCAGCGGCGGAGGCGGCAGCTACGGAGCGGGCGGTGCTTCTTTTTTAAAGCGGCCCCAACCACCCCGCACTCCGGCCCCCCGCGCCAAGCTGGGCTCTAGCGGGCCAGCGGTGCACGTCTCCCTGCCGGTCCGGGGCCCCACGGAGCGGGGGATTTGCAAAGGGCGCTACGGGGCTTATGGATGAATATTCCCCTTTAAGCCAGGCGTGTCTCTCCCCCCCTCCCCCCCAGTCAGGCTCTTACCGGTTCGCTTTTCGCCCTCCTCCTCCTCCTGAAAACGGGACTCCCGGCCGTTCCCACAATGCACCGGGCGCAGCCGGGGCTCCCTTAAGCGTCGCCTGAATAAAAATGCCGCTCCGGGCTGCTGGGAGGCCGCGGAGGAGGGGGTGGGGGGTGGGGGCGAACCCCAGACCCGCACCTGGGCGTCCTGCCGGATCCTCGGCTTTTCACCGCCTGGGTCCCCGGCTCCGGAACGGGGCTGCCAAAGGCATGCTGAGCACCAGGTGTGAGGGTCCTTTAAGGGCTGGCTACCTCCCTTTAAGGGGCGGTAGGGGCAGGAGACCTCGGAGCTGTTCGGTGGCGTGCGTGCGGCTGGGGAAAGGGGAGGGGGGGAATGCCTAACCCTGAGCCATGCAATGATTGGTCTCGGGGGAGCGGGAGGAGGATTGGGGGGTGGGGGGGGCGTTTGCAAACTCCCGGTGCCACAGGCATCCGTTGCATGATGCAAAGGGATTGGTTTCAAAAGTTGCGACTTGTATTGGCATGGACAGATGGGCTCGCCGGCGCTTGGGGCTTCTGGTCGACCTAGACTCGGACGCGTTCCCGGGCTGGGGACAGTCCTCTCCGACGTATCCGGGCTGAAGCGCGCTACGTGGGGCACCTTCCTCTTACCTGCTCCGGAGCGCTTCCTTTACTCCAGACTAGAAAACAACGGATAAAGCCACGCAATTTTTAAAGATGTTTTTAAAAAAATTATTTACGATAAGAGTTCCAGAAAAAACGGTTTCTGACACATGTAAAGAATTGGAAATGTAAGGGATCCTGTTGATTTGAAAATTAATTCGTTTCTCTCCTGTTTTATCATTTTACACCGAGAAGATAAACTCTTTTGAAATACAAAAATCTCTAGATTTTTTTCTCTAGAAAACTTTTTTTGCATAGTTTAATAAGTTGTGTTGGATGTGCAAAGATCAAGATTCTCCTGGCATTAATTCACAGTGGGTGTTCTTTATAGGCATGTAAATATACTTCATTTTAATATTCTTTGAGATGGTGAGGGAAATCATATGAGAGCTTAGGACTTAGACTATTTTATTACTGATTAAATAATAGATATTTTGTTTAATTTTCTCGGACTTCTTTTAGAGGGAGAACAGTAACAAGCAACATTGATTAAGTGCCAGTTGTACTGAGCTTTGGAAGAAGGTGGAGGAGAATTGGGCATCTAGCACTTCAGCGCTTTCTGAAAGTGTTTTGATAAGGATGATTTTTGACTTCTGACTATATTTCATATTACATTAGGTTTGTGGGTTCCATAGATGCCCTTTCTCTCACTTTTTTAATCTGGATGGCTACTCCTTACATTCCTTTTAGTCTCTTGCTGAAGTAAAGTTCAGAACTGAGGTAACGCAGTATAGCTTCTCCGTACCCTTTCTTCTTTCCAATAAATGATGAAGCCTTAATGGTCTATAGTATAGGTGCTGGAATCAGAGGCTTTGCTTTTGTCCGTTTTTATCCAACTCTTCTGGGCTCCATGTGGTCCATGGAGTTTTCTTGGGGAAAGTCTTGGAGTAGTTTGCCATTTCCTTCTCCAGTAGATTAAGGCAAATGAGGCTAAGGGATTTTCCCAGTCATACAGCTAGGCAGAATTTGAACTCAGGTCTTCCAAACTCCGGGCCCAGCTTTTATATCCACTGAGCCACCTAGTTGCTACTTTCTGACCTAATTTAGAGTTTTCTTGGCAAAGATACTGAAAGGGTTTACCATTTCCTTCGCCAGCTCATTTTACCAATGGGGAACTGAGGCAAACAGTGACTTGTCTAGGGTCACCCCACTTCTAAGTGCCTGAGGACAAGTTTGAACTCAGGTCCTCCTGGTTCTTATCTACTCCATTTAGCTGCCCCTGGAGTTGGAGAACCTGGGTTTGAATAATGGCCCAGCTTTTCAGTTTCTATGTCATCTTGAGCAAAGTACATAGCTCTGGGCCTTAATTCCTTCGAAGGGATTGAGTTAGATGACTTTGTGGCTCTTAAAATTTGATCTGACAAAAACATTTGAATGAAAAATAAAGTGGCAAGAGAAAACCTTCATTTGTCTACTTCATTTTATTGATTTAAGTCAAGATGGTCTGAACTGATTTGTTAATGGACCATCTGGGGACTTGAATACTGAAAGAACAAGGACAAAAAGTGGTGTTAACTTGTCTGCTGGTATCTAATATGGGATAAAGGGAGTGGGAAGATCACAGAAATATAGAAGCAAAATAAAGGATCAATGGACTTGGTAACAGGAATATTAAAACCTTGCCCAACCTCTTCATTTTCCAAATGAGGAGACTGAGACCTAGAAAAATTGTGATTTTTTTTCCCCCTGAAGTCACAGTGTCGTAGAACTAGTAATGAAGTCCAGAGGTAGGAGGTGGTTGGGTCAAAGGAACTGGATTCCAATATCCCCTCTGCCCTTTACAACCGAAGTGACCTTGAGTAATTGACAGAAACTCTCTGGACCTTAGTTTCCACATCTCTAGAAAGAGGAGATTGGACTGTTGGTCTCATGTCTAGTACTGGTTTAATGATCCCATGTTCTTCCAGCTCTAAAACCTTTGCTTTTTTTTTTTTTTCATAATACTGCATTGCCTCTCAAGCCCATTTTCATACAGAAACTGTTTCTGTGCAATATGTGTTTAAAACATTTTAATATTTAATGTTCTTAGGGGAAAATGTCACTGGTATTTAAATGGAATCCACCTTGTGCAGATAATTAAAACACTGAGCAGTTTTTATTTAAACTTTTTTAGGAAAACAGAAGCCTAAGTTCCACGTTTCGTAGAAGGAATATTATGTAAGATTCTATAGCTACAAAGAATTCTTTGCTTAACAGTGTTCAAAATTCTTGTGAAAAATAAATAATAATCCCTGATATTGTCAGGGTAGTACGTTATGGTTTTAAGGTGTTTGTTTAGTATATTCTCACTTAATGACTGTATTTTTCTTATTTCTATCACTTCAACCAAAAAACCTTTACATTGTTTTTTCAGCTAATATCTGTTCTCCAAACACATACTCATTGCCCTGGACAAACTTATCACTTTATTAGTTCTTAGTTATGTATTTATTGTATAATGTTACATATTTGTAGACATTTCTTCTGCTCCTCCTCTTCTTCTGTGAAAAAAGGAATTATGTTGTCATGAACTTTGTACCATATGTCCACCTCGCATAGCATTTTTGGATGACTGAATGCTAAATAAATGCTGTTGTTTATGTTTATTTGTTTCAGTCATGTCTGACTCTTTGTGATCCCACTTGGGGTTTTCTTGGCAAAGATACTGGAATGGTTTGCCATTTACTGCTCCAGCTTATTTTACAGATGAGGAAACCGAGGCAAACAGGGTTAAGTGACTTGCTCAGGATCACAGCTATCATCTGAGGCCACACTTGAACTCTGGTCTTCCCGACTCCAGGCCAGTTCTCTATCTGCTTTGATACCTAGCTGCTCCACTGAGTAAAAGAATCACCTTCAAATAGGAAATCTTGAGAGTAGACTTGGATATTTTTTTAAAAATTGAATTAAGTTGTTTGTTTCTATTTACAAACTTAACATCAAAACAAATGTTTTCTACAAAGTAGAACAGAAGATTGTAAAGCACTGAACTTGAAGTCAAAGTAACATGGGTTCAGACTCTTGGCATAAACTTTCTCATCTGTAAAATGAGGATAATATTACCCCCTGGTAGAAAGGGTTACGGCAAAAGAAATGACATGATAAATGCTTTGCAAATCTGACAGTGCTATGTAACTGCTTAATATCATAAAACTTTGAATATGTTATGTACAATTACAAGTACGTCACAAATTCAACATGTAGCTTTCAAAGCTGTACTGCTTGTCTGCATTTTCTTCTGAACTCTTGTTCTCTGGATTTGAAAAGTACTTAAAAATTTTTTCTTTTTCAACCCTATTGCCACCTCTTTCTCCCTCGCACTGCCTTTCCCTCATAAAAAAAAAAAAAAAGGAAAGCAAAACCTTTGTAAAGTAAAACAAATTCCACATTGGCCGTGTTCATACATGTATGTTTCATTCTGTACCTTGAGTGTATATCTCTATCAGGATGTGAATAGTGTGCTTCATTAGCCTCTGGAATCATGTTGGTAATTGCATTGATCAGAGTTCTAAAGTCTTTCGAGGCTGTTTATCTTTACAATATTGTAATTGTATAAATTGTTCTGGTTCTACTCACTTCACTCTCCATCATTTCTTACAAAGTCTTTCTTGGGTTTGTTTGAAAACATTCCTTTTATCACTTTTTTACTATCCAGTAATATACCATTACATTCATATACCATAATTTAAGCCATTCCCCAGTTGATAGGCATTCCTTTAGTTTCCATTCTTTGCTATTATAAAAAGAACTGCTATGGATATTTTTGCATAAACAGTATATAAGTCTTTGATCTCTCTAGTAGAGGCCTAGTAGTTTATTGCTGGGTATGCGTAGTTTAGTAACTTTCCTAATTGCTTTCTAGGTTGGCTGGACTAATTCACAGCTCCATCAACAATGCACCACTGTTTTCTCAGAATACTTGCAGCAATCATCCATTAGTTTACATTTCTCTATAGTAATTTGGAAATTTTTTCAAAATGTTTGTATTTGCCCTGACTTGGCTTGGTTTCCCAATATGTTGTAAACTCCTAGACAGCAGGGAAAGATATTTGTTAGGATGTCAGGAACATGAGTGCATGTTTTTTACTAGACTGCCAGACTGAAAAGGGAAACAGCCTTAGGTGGAGAGTCATACATAGTCTTACCCAGAACAGTTTCACACTTAAAAGAGAAAATCCTCTCTACTTTATTTTAGAAACCCAGATCCCGAGTCATTAGCATCATTCCTATTTGCTAATTATCTGAAATGAATTAGGAACGTTACCTGGGGCCATATAGAGTGCTGACAAGATGTTCATGTTCAAAGGTGTTTAGGTTCTAATGAAATGAGATTTTCAAAGCATAAATTGTTGTCTGTTTGGCTAATTTGTGTCCTATTAGGAAGCTGGAAAGATTTACTGGGAGTGTTTCAGCCAAGTGATTGTTCACATCTAATTTTGAAGAGCTTTGTCTCAGAATCATTTAGAATACTGAAAACTAAGGACAAATTAAAGTAGAAAATGGGGATAGTAAGGTTTCAATAGTATTGTTTTAATAAGACAGTTAACACAATCTGGAGTTAAATTAATAGAAGCTATAATGACAGAGATGATCCTCCCACCGTATGCTGTCCTGGTCAGACAATAATCTTGAGAACCTTGTCTAGTTCTGAGGGCTACTTCTTAGGCAGTATATTGGTAGTCTATAAAGCATGCAGCTAGATGGCACAGTGGATAGAGCACAGGAAAACAAGTCTTCCTGAGGGCAAATTCAGCTTCAGACACAAGCTGTATGACCTGGGACAAATCACTTAACCCTGTTTTCCTGAGTTTCCTCATCTCTAAAATAAGCTGGAGAAGGAAATGGCAAACCACTCTAGTATCTTTGCCAAGAAAACCCAAATGAGGTCATGAAGAGTCTGACATAACAACAAAGCATGCAAAGGAGGGGGGGGAACCAAGATGGTGAGGATACTGAATTCTATACCCTATGGGGACCAGTGGGGTGCACTAGTGAGTGTTTAACCTAAGAAAGAGAAGATTTAGATGGGGGGAGAAAAGAGGAAAAAGAGCAACATGGTAGCTACAGAGGAGCAATATATGTTTGAATGAGTGAATAGATTTTTAAAAAGCATTTATGTTAAGCACTATGTGCCAACTGTGCTAATTGCTGAGGAAAAAGACCATCATTGCTGCCACAGAGCTCACACCCTAGTGAGAAAGACAAGATATGTAGGATAGTTCAGCTGAAATTAACGGAAAAGTCTGAAGTCATTAGCCCCACAGGGTGGCCAATATTTTTGGTAAAGGGAGAGTGGGCCTAAGGGTCAAAGTGGACAGGAGATGCTTGGTTCCCTCATGGAATGGGAGTGGGGAGGGGTAGATCAGTGTCAGAGCAGACCAGGATGAGGAAAAAGGAAACTGACAAGAAGGTTGGGGGTAGACTCTGTGACAATGCAAAATGGAGAAAAAGAGGTTGGGTCTAACTTGACACTAGCTTGGGTCTAGGCCCTCCAAGTGTCTTCTGTGGAGGAGGAGAGAATTTTTGATAAGTATAGTAGAGCAGTGGTTTTAGTGTAGAGGACCTGAGTTTGAAGGCCATCTCAGTCACTTACCTTTGAGCCCTTGAGTAAATTGCTTAATGTCTTTGGGACTGTCACGTCCTCTATAAAATGAGTTGGTTGGATTATGTGACTTTTAAGTACACCTCTAAACCTGCGATCTAATTACCTTCCAGGCTTTGAAGGGTCATCTTGTGCAGAAGATATATTCTATATGGTTTCTAAGAATACAACTAAGATCACGGGATGGAAAGTAGGGAGTCAGATTCCAACTTAATGTCCCAACAATTAGATTAGATGCAACTGGGTGGTACAGGGGTTGGAGCACTGAGCCTTAGGAAGACTATTTCAGATTGGTCTCAGATGTTTAGTAACTAACTATGTGATTCTGGGCAAGTCACTTAGCTGATGACTACCTCAGTTTCTTCAACTGTAACGTGAGGATAATAACCCAGGGTGGTTGTGAAGCTCAAATGAGATAATGTTTGTAAAGCATTTAGTACAGTGCCTGGCACAAAGTAGACACTAAATAAGTGTTTGTTTCCTTCCTACTACCCTAAAGTGTTGACTTAAAAGAAGGATTCATCCTCACTAGACTCTTATGTTAGCCTTCCAATTGGTCTCACTGTCTCAAATCTTCCCCCAGTCCATCCTTCTAGCTGCCAAAGTAATTTTCCTAAAGGTCCCATAGATCTGACCATATTATTGCACTCCTCAGTAGACTCCAGTTGCTCTCTGTTACTTCTAGTATCAAATATAAACTGTTTGGCATTTAAAGCCCTCCCCAAACAGCATCCCACCTACCTTTCCAGCCTCACTGCACATCATTCCCTTTCACATATTCTGTGATTCATCCAAACTGGCATTATGCAAGTCATTCCATGTCTTCTCTGTATGCCTTTGCATTGATGGTTCTCCATGTGTGGAATGCATTTCTTCCTTGGAAATTTTTTGTTTGTTTGTTTAAACCCTGTGCCTAAACCCAGGATTCCTTCTGCTATGCAGACTCGTTGGTGTTATCTCATTTGTGTCCTGTATATGTGCCCTTCTGATTCCCTTCTCTCTGGTAACAGCTTGTGTCCCTAAAGTGTTTTGTTTGCCTTTCTTTGCCTAAGATGCCTTCTGCCTGGGGGACTGTGGCTGGGTGATGAAAGCACAGGTCTGAACCAACTCAGATTAACTGCAATGATCATTCTGGAGAACATTTGATGGAACATGTTTCTCTCCTTTTAGTTGAGAGGTTGAGTCAAGAATGTTAGTTTTGCTTAACTTTTCCCTTTGTTATGGGGAGAGTTCAGTAAGAGTAGTGTGGGGTGGTATGTTGGGATGTAAATGAGGAGTAAAAAACAAAAGCATCTCTAAGAAAGCATCTTTTTCTTATTCTTATTAAAGATAAGGTAAGGAAGATACGTTTGCTACTGGCAGATCCTTTCTGTTGTGAGTACTGTCTCTGAGCCACTCCCTAACCCAAAGGACAAGTCAGTACCTAGAAACTTAGCTCAGGTTGAGTCCCTGAAACCTACATATATCACAGAGTTTGCTCCTTCTTTTTGCATTAAACTGGACGCAAGGACTTGGAAGATCAATTGCAACATTTCATTTTATCCTTGTAACAATCCTGGAAGTTGTGTTATTACCATTCCTATTTTACAGATAGGTATACTGAGGCTGAGAGAGATGAATTGGCTTGCTCAGTGACTGAGGTTGGATTTAAAATTTGATTCTTCCTGATACCAGGCCACAGAATTCTGGCACAGAACTGCCAAGGCAGTTAGGTAGTCCTGTGTCATCTATTAGGGCAAGTAGGTAGCACAGTGGATAGAGTGCCAGGCCTGGCATCAGGAATACCTTGGTTCAAATTTAACCTGAGACACTTACCAGTTATGTGACCATGGGAAAATCACTTTACCCTGTTTGCCTCAATTTTCCTATCTGTAAAATGAGCTGGAAAAGGAAAGGGCAAACCATTCCAGTATCTTTGCCAAGAAAACCCCAAAGGGGTCATAAAGAGTCTGACATGACCAAAATGACTGTACATCAACATCAACTATCATTAATAACCAAGGCACAGGGAAGCCTTTTAGTACTTTCCTTTACCAGTGTCAAAGGCCTTAGTCTACAGAAACTTGGGTACAGGCCTCTGCTCTGCTCCTGGCATTTCTCCTGCAGTTGTCAGGCAGCAAACACCCTATCAACTGTTCCTTGCCCTTTCTGAAGTTACAGTGCCTTTTGGGTAGATGAGGAGATAGCACTGGTGATGATGTCATGAGATGCACAAGTCTTCAGTTGTAAGTTACCATTATTGCTGTTTCCAGCTCCATTCCTTCCAAGGACTCCCTGCCATGTCTGATAGTCTGCGCATACTCTTGCATTAAACTCACCCAGAATTACAAGCTGGTCTTCTTTCAGCACACTGATGATGAGGGTCCCCAGTCTTCCTAAAATTTCATTGACATCTTCAGAATTTGTGGTGGTGTGGCACTTTCCTGCAAGTGCAATTGCGTTGTTGTGACGCTGCCATTCACTCCTTTGGGAAGGCCAATAGGCTTATTGACTAGATTTGATTGTAAAATGGAAAATTGTGTGTCCAGTTCTGACTTTGGTAAGCTGGCCTTCATTTGCCTGCCTTATTTCATCCAGGACTGCTATTTGTTTGCAGTATCTGCTGAGGTCTCCAGCAACAAGAGCTGTTCATCTTTCAGTGTTGTTTTGTGTTGCGGGGCACACATGTCTGTCCTAGACTTAAGAAAGGGAAGAAAATGTTAATAGTACAGATTAAACTTAAAAGTGTGTCCTGTGTACATCATCTTTCTTCCCCCATCCCTAATCCAGTTGTTAAACATTTAACAGCATATCTTTGGAAAAGGAAATTACTAAGAGGTTTCCCCTGTGCCATTATAACTGACATAGGACTACCTAATTGCCTTGGTTCTCCTGCCCCAGGGTGATGTAACCGGGGTACTTAAAGAAAAGAAACAAAAGGAAAACTGTTGGGTTATTCTTTGAAAGCCAAGCATGAAATCTTTGAAAGTAGCTGAGTGGTGCAGTGGATAGAGTGCTGGCTCTGGAGTCAGGAAGAGGTGTTCAGATGTAGCCTCAGATACTAGCAGTGTGACTGAAGGCAGGTCTGTAACCTGTATCAGCCTCAGTTGCCTCATCTGTGAAACAAGCATAATAATAGCACTCACTAGGGTTGTTGTGCAGAAAAAAAGAGATAATGTTTGTAAAGTGTTTGAAACCTTAAAGAGCTCTATAAATGCTAGCTTTTATTTTTTCTGCAGGTTGTAAAGAGTTTGCTTGTCTGAGGATACTGCAAGGGAGGAGCCAGGAGTATGTCATGATTGGGCAATATGAATCAAATAGAGTATCTAGTGATGTATAGTTGAAGAATGACATTGTTATATAATGGCTGTGTTGGCCTTAGAAAAGGAATGAGATAATGCATAGCCCTCCTTTCATTGAAGAGTTGGAGTACTATAGTGTGGAATGTTGCATAAGTTATCATAAATTTGTTTTGATTTTTTGGTTTTGTTTGATTGTATTTTTTCCCTTTGTTTCAAAAGGAGTGTTATCTGATGAAGCATATCTGGGGAAAAAACTGGTGTAACAATTTTAAAAGATACCAATAAAACTTTTTTTTTTAAAGAACCCTGGATTTGGAGTGAGAGGACTTTAATTCAATCCAAGCTCTGCTATTTACAAGCAGTGACCTTCAGCAAATAACCTCATTGGGTCTTAGTTTCCTCATCTGAAAAATGAAGGGGTTGGACTCAGAATCAGAGAGTTATGATGATTAATTAATTACAATATGAAACTACCAAATAGGTCAGCTTCTCAGGGAAGGGGGAGCTCTTTCTGCCGTCTCCATGTATCATCCTTGGTTCTCTGTCTCTTGTGTCTGTCGGTCTGTCTCTCTTTTTTCTCTGTCTCTCCCTTTCTTATCTCTTTCTTCCTCTTTCTATCTCTCTCCCCCTCTCTCTATGTCTTGCTTTTGTTTACTTCCTCCCTCTCTATCCCGTCTTCTTCTCTTCCCCCCTGCCCCCTCCTGCAATTGGAGAATGCCTTTAGGGCAAAGAGTCTTAGCCTTTCTTGTGTCATAGATCCCTTTGGTAGGCCCATGAAGCTTATGGACCCCTTCTTATAAAAAATGTTTTAAAATATTTGGGAAATGCTAAATTTCAGTTAGAGTTTAGTTGAAATAAAGATGTAATTTCCCCCTGCCCCATCCAGGTTCATAGATCCCCTGAAATTTAATCAAAGATCTCATGTTAAGAACTCTTGCTTTATAGCCCATTGAGCAATTAGAAGAACACACAGGATCCTAGGATTTAGAGTTGGAAAGTAATGTGCCTTAGTGGATATGTTTGGAATAGATGACCTCTAAGGTTTTGCCAACTTTTTTCATGCGGTTCAGGGCCACATGTGGCCCTCTAGGTCCTCAAGTGTGGCCCCTTGACTGAATCCAAACTTCACAGAACAAATAAATCCCCTTAGTAAAAGGATGATAAAATGGATAATATACCTGAAAAGCCAAGAGAAAATTTTAGAAGGAAAAATGGTTAAAATATTTGAGTGTTAACTTACAAAATATATATAGTAGGAATCACATAATAAGACTACAAAACGATGAAAGACTTAAATAATCAAGAAAGTATTTGTTGAGCTGAGTCAAGCCAATGAAATAAAAATGACAATGAATTAATTAACAATTTTACCAGTATACCAAATTACCAATGTTACACTTTTATAGAATTAAATAAAATAACAAAATTCATATGCATTCAAAAAGTAAAAAAAAATAGAGAAATAACTTAAAAGTAGGATAAAGAGGGTTATGGCTCTGTCATTTCTGTATTATAAAGTAGTAATTATCAAAATGATCTTTCAGGACAGTTTTCAAAAGGGTTAGGTGTTGGTTGGGGATAGGGCTTGTGAGTAGTGTCCTGGTATACAATCTGTATCCTGCACCCTCGCTTTCTCAATGTGTCTGTTCCTCAGGCAGCAGTCTCCAAAATCAAACATCTCTAAATTTTCACCTGAGATTTAGGGTTCATTGCACACACTGGGCTTGTAGTGTTCCTACAAACCAGAAGCCCTGTTCTCTAGTTCTAACAAGTTGTGTTTCATGTTTTCTTCATAAAATGACTAGACTGTATCTGTTAGAATCAGGGATGTTCTGGAATGCTAATAAGAGCCAATTATGATGTTATTATAAGTGCTAGTGTGAGCTTTTGCACCCTGGAACCAGCAAATGCTACAAATCAGTTCTTAATTTATAGTTGTATTGATTGTCTAGATTTTAAATAATATATAAATATACCATATTATAGAATATATAATAGAAATATATATTATAAATATAATAAATAATAAATAAATATAAAATGTTATTTTTAATATGATTGTACTAATTGTTGTTCTAATGTTGAAGCATTTTTCCATCCCTGGTACAAAATCAACTTGGTCCTAGTGAATAATTGTGACAAAAAAAAATATATATATATATATGTGTAGTTGTTTGCCTAATTAACTTTTTTGCAGTAGTTCACTTATTCAGCTTTATCTCTATTTGGTATGGAGAAAATATTAATAATGGAGATTAAACTTAAAAGTGTGTCTGTTCTCCTATTTTCTAGATTTGGTCGTTAAATACTTGCCAGCCCACCCCTGACTGAGACTTAGATGCATTGCCCAGCACAGTAAGATAGTCAATACCTTCAGTTCTCACTGTCCACAGTGCATGGGATCCTACAAGTCTAGGTAGAATTAACCCAGAAACTTCCTGGGGCAAGGGCTAATTTCAAGGATCTAGCATGGACCTCCAACCT
>CM053770.1:129915699-129954490 GCA_028658325.1 Potorous gilbertii | reverse complement strand
TCAGAGTTGTTTTGATTTGCATCTCTCATCAGTAGTGATTTAGAGCACTTTTTCATATGATTATAGATATCTTTAATTTCTTCCCCTGAAAATTGCCTGTTCATGTCCTTTGACCATTTATCAATTGGGGAATGACTTGTATGGTTATATATTCAGTTCTCTATATATTCTAGAAATGAGGCCTTTATCCCTGAGCTTAGACGTAAAATTTTTTCCCAATTTACTACATCCCTCCAAATTTTGGGTGCATTGAATTTGGTTGTGCAAAAACTTTTCAGTTTAATGTAATCAAAATTATCCATCTTGCATTTTATAATGCTTTCTATCGCTTCTTTAGAAAACAATTCTTCCCTTCTCCATAAATCTGATAAATACATTATTCCCTTGCTCCTCCAGTTTATTCATGGTATCAATCTTTATACCTAAAATCATGTACCGCTTTGGACTTTATTCTTGTGTACGGTGTCAGGCATGGGTGTATGCCTAATTTCCACCACACTGTTAACCAGTTTTCCCAGCAATTTTTGTCCAACAGTGAGTTCTTATCCCAGAAGCTGGAGTCTTTGGGTTTATCAAACAGGAGGTTGCTATATTCCTTGCCTACTGTGTTTTGAGTGCCAAGTCTATTCCATTTGTCTACCCCTCTGTCTCTTAGCCAATACCAAGTGGTTTTGATAATTGCGGCTTTATAATACAATTTGAGATCTGGGAGCACTAGGCCACCTTCCCAAGCATTTCTTTTCATTAGTCCCTTTGATATTCTGGCCCTTTTGTTCTTCCAAATGAATTTTGATATTATTTTATCCAGCTCTAGAAAATAATTATCTGATAGTTTAATTGGTTTGGCACTAAATAAGTAAATTAATTTAGGTAGAATTGTCATTTTTATTATATTAGCTCAGCCTACCCATGAACAACTAATGTTTTTCCACTTACATAAATCTGACTTTATTTGTGCAAAAAGTGTCTTGTAATTGTGTTCATATAGTCCCTGGGTTTGTTTTGTCAGGTAAACTCCTAATTATTTTATAGTGTCTACTCTAGCTTTAAATGGGATTTCTCTTTCTATCTCTTGCTGTGGGACTTTGTTGCTAATATATAGGCATGCAGAAGATTTAACAAGACTATTCTGCACCCACAATGAAACATAAGAGGCAATGGAAACAATGGAGCTCAGAAAGAAGCCTAGGATGCTGCAAATCTGAGCTTAAGCATAAATGAAAAAGAAAGATGGACATTCAATGATAAAGAGGCATTTGAAATATTCTTAGAAAGAAAACCATACCTGAAAAGATTATTTGCTTCTCAGACATGCCAGACAACAGAAATGTAGGACAGCTAAATGAATACAGTCTTCAATTGTCTTGTGCAGCTGACGACTTTGCACAATTTTGCCTCACTTAAATTCAATTGCTCACAAGTCAAGACATCACCCTCATGATGTTATTATTCCTCTTTGGAAAGGAAGGACAGACAATAACAAAAACAGTAGCCAAGGATAGTAACAGCAACAACAGCAGAAAATAATAGTAATAGTCTTTTATTTCCCTAAATGTACACATGGAGGCAGGAGTGAATGTGGAAGTCAGGTGGAGAGGAATTGGTAGTAAGGTGGGGCTGGGACACTATGGACAGAACCTCATAATGCCCTGCCTACAGGTGAACCAATTTGGTTTTTTGTGGGACTAAATTACAAAATGAGAGGGACATGAAAAGGAGAGGGGAGGAAGGGAATAGAGGAGAGTATGTGATTTTCCTGGGTCAGAGGTGACTCTTGTAGACTCTCAGGAAATGAAAAGCCAGGAGAACTGTGAGTGAGGAAGAATGGAAAAGAATTGAAAAGAAGGGGAAAGAAGGGAAGCCTTGTTTCAGTGGTAAGAGGAAGGATCATTGAAGAATACTCCCATGAGTGAGGAAAGATGTTCTGAGAAGGAACATAAGGACCTTGACTTGTTGAGTGTTGTCTGGGGGATTTACTACTTGGAAAGACTATTCATGCTACCTCAGAAAGATGAGGAATTAGAATTCCTAGGGGCAACTGGAACCTGGGGGAGTGGGAAGGCACACACCCAGGGAAGAAATTTTTAGGAAAATGGTGGGGGTTAGGGTGGGGAGAGAATGAGGCATGATGGAAAAGAGAAAACCAAGGGTCAGACTCTACAAGGCAGGTTGAGAGGAAGGGAGCCAGTGGGCATGGTGCCACCTTAAAAAAAGATTAAGTTGAAGTACCTAAAGAGACATAGTACTGTGTTTATAGAAGGGGGGGATCATAACATGAAAAAAAATACATTATTAAGAAAATATAAACCTAACTGTCATAACTTCAAATATAAATGGATTAAATAATCCAATGAAATGAAAAAGTAACAGTGGATAAAAAAACAAAATCCTACAATCTGTTACTTACAAGAAACTTACTAAAACAACAACAACATACATACATAAAAAACAAAACTAAGGAGAAGGGAAGAAATTTACTATGCATCAAGTGAATCTAAAATCCATGCTATCTGATAAAACAAAAACAAACATTCAAAAGAATAAAAATAGATAATGAAGGAAATCATATTTTGCTGAAAGGAACCATAGTCAAGAAACCAATATGAGTAATAAACCTGTACACTCCAAGTTCCTTGGCATCCAAATTCATAAAGGAAACTAACTGAGCTACAAGGAGACATAGACAGTAATACAATAGTGAAAGGAAACCTGAATAACTCTCTCTCAGTTTTGAATAAATGTAATAGAAAAATAAACAAAAGGGAAAATATGGAACTGAACAAATTGCTGTAGAAATTAGAGCTAAAAGACTTCTGGTGTCTTCTGAATGGGACTGCAAAGAATACATACATACATAGATAGATGTACATATGCATATACATACACACACATAAATTCTCAGCACCATATAGAATGTTTACAAAAATTGACCATGCATTGGGACACAGAGATATTGCAAACAAATGTTAAAAAGGAAATAATCGTAAGCACATCTTTAATAAACCATAATGCAATGAAAATAATCATTGGTTCAGGGACCAAGAACAAAAGACATAGGCTTAAATGAAGACAACAATAAAATCTTAAATAATAGAACAAATTATGGAAACAATAATTATGTGGAACAAACTGATAATGATGAACTAACAAACAAAAATTAGGAAGATGCAGATAAAGCAGTCCTCAAAGAATTCATGATTGATCTGCCTGCCTAGCCTTGGGCAAAACTGTGGTAGGCAAGTTAATTTTCTCTACCCTCTGCCCCCCATACTTTCTTCCCTTCAATAATCATCCCCTAACCCTCACACTGAGTTGTCTTCAGAAGCTCTTCGTCCTTCCGATCAAAATCTGCTAGGAAAAGATTTGTCATCAGTTGTTTACACCTGTATGTTAATGTAACGTATCCTTTCTGAAGGCAGGGACAGTTTCACTTTTGTCTTGCATCCCCAATACTTACTTAAGCAATTAATAAATTGACTGGCTCATTTATATTTTTAAGCCTTTTTTCTAACTGTATAATGAAAACCTCTGTCTCTATTAAAGAAATTTCAAGTTTATTGTGGGGGAGGGGGTAGTCTCAAAGGTCTCAGATAGCTTGCTTGTATATGGAACTGGAGAAAGAATAAGACCAAGCTTTTTCATTGCGAGTCTGAGTCTGTGCAGACCATCACCACAGTCTCAAAGGTGTCTTTTCACTTAAACTTTGGTATCATGTGATTGGAGAATTTGGGGGAAAAAAATCTTCTTTTGTGACTCTGGTTTCAACTATGGATGAACCTGGCACATAGTAGGCACTTAATAAAGGCTTGTTGACTTGAGGGTTTGTTAGGGCTTTAAGCAAGCAACCAGAAACACATCTTCAAATTAACTTTTAAGGACAAATTTAGCTGGGGGGAGAAGGGAAAGGGAAGGACAGTTCCTGGAACATAAGGCCTATGGTTAGAGTAGGTTTTTAACCTTTGTATCCCCAGCATAATGACACATTGTGGTCCCTTAATAAATGCTTTCTGATTGATTGAAGATGGACCACTGGCACATTTCTATATGCTAGAGAGAGAAATTCTAGGACATCACTGAGGCTACTTTCAGGGAGGCTGGGGAGGCTTCCTGCGGAGGAGGGTGAGAAGTCCCAGTAAGGGAAGAGCTCACCTGTGAGGGTGGCCCTTGACCAGCTGAAGTGACCTATCCAGGAGCTTCCTATTTGAACTGATGATTTTTGCTAATTTGTTTCTAAGTTGCTGTGGGAACACAAGTGCTCTCAGCAACCTCTAAATATCGCTGTCCTAAAAAGTCCCAGCCATTTGACCCTGCCTCGTGGGCTAATCTTCAGACTAAGAATAACTAGGGAAAGTACAATCTTGAAAGCACTCTGTAGATGAAGAAAGTGGATATATATTATCATGTTCACTTTATAGTCAAGAACCAAAGGTATGGAAAAGTTTAAGTACTGTAAAGACAATCAACTTTGAAAAACTCTGACCAATACTATGACTAACCGTGACTCCAGAGAACTGATGATGAAGGCTGCTACTCCTGCCCTGACAGAGAGGTGATGGACCCAGATGGTAGCTTAAGACATGCTTTTTGGACATGGCCAGTGAGGGAATTTGTTTTGCTTGATTATTTGTTTAAAAGATTTGGCCCTCTGCTCTGCCAGCAGCTCTTCAGCTTTGCCTGTCACCCCTTGAGAATGTACGCCTGTGCCAAGTTCATAGATCTTTATCTGCAATGGTGCTAAGACGATCAGAGGTTCAGACAGATAAGAACCTCAGCATTTTGGCAGCATCAGGTCCCTTGACCTCACTTGTCCTCAGATGTGGATTCCAAACTAGCACCATCTCAGAGGACATTGACACAGCAGCCATTTATTGGAGCTGGGGTAGCTGGCTCTGGAGCTGGTATTGGGACTGTGTTTGGAAGTCTAATCACTTGTTATGCCAGGAACCCCTCCTTGAAGCAGCAACTCTTTTCCTACGCCATCCTGGGCTTTTCCCTGTCTGAGGCCATGGGGCTAGCCTGAGGGTGACGTTCTTCATACTCTTCACCGTGTGATGGAGCCATTTCTATCTCCAACATTTCTGAATGCTACTCCTCATCCTTCTGGTCCTTCCACGTCTCTTGCAGCCTGTGAATACCTCCCCCTCCATCCTACCAGGTGGCCCTGGGGAAAGTCACAGGCTCAGGGTTTGATAGAGCAAAGTCAACTAAATACTGTATTAATAAGCAAAAAAAAAGATTTTGGTTATATATACATTTATTTAATGAGTAAGGAAGCAAAGAGGACAGAAAATAGATGTTTGTTAAAAAAAAAAAAAGTTAAAACTTTACTCAAATTTTTCAAGTGAAGTAGACCAAAGAGCAGAATCTGCAGTAACTCCAGCATCCTAGAGATGAAAAGATTTCACACATAGTTCTTTGCCTATAGTAGGTGTTAAATAAATGTTATTTTCGTCCATACATAATTTGCCTAAAAGCCCATAGCCAATGAGCATCTACAAATTAATTTTCGTAGTCCATGCCACCCTGAATGAATTCAGACAGGATGCAAATCTGGCTTTACCTTTATGGAAGATAAGAAAAAAACTCCTAGGAGATTGTCTTTAAATTGACCTTGTCCAAATGACCTACTAATTATCTCTTGTTTACCATAGTGCTCCAAGGAACCTAACATTTTGAAGAGGTACTTTTTCTAATGGTATACAGGCACCAGGACACCATGGGAGGTATAGGTATTTTTCAAAAAGCATCATACCTCAACTAGTTAAAACTTTAAGACAGATTAAACTGCGTTGCAAAGTTGCATCTTATTCATTTATTACCTTTGATTTGTTGGGCTCCCTAAACACAATCAATGTTCATTAAGTTACAGACAGGTGTAATGGGCAGGGTAACCTGAGAGCTAGGCAGGGTTGGGAGGATAGCAGATCTCCTTCATGTGGCAGAAGCCAGACTACTTGGGCTGCACCTGGAGGACACACCACAGCTGCCAACACTGACCAGAAAGCCCAGCATAGTTTATTAACTGGTTCAGCAATGGGTGTTAAAGGAAGGGTGGGCATGCTGAGGATTCTTCAACTGCCCATTCCATTATGTTGGTGTTCACATAACTAACAGAGAATTGGAATCTTGTGAAAACTGCAGCTGCTCAAGGCACAATTTTGAGCTTTTTGAAATGACTTCTTCCCAAGTGTTGGTTACCTGAGGAGTCTTAAGTTTCTTCTTTTTTAACATAGTCACATAATTTGGAAGAATAGTCAACAGTAGAACCACCTGCCACCCCGCCCCCCTGCCCACTCTTCCCGCAATGCATGTGTACACGTGCCAATTACAGTGTAAGGGCAGGTAAGAGGGGCAGGGAGGAAATATCTCAATGAGAACCAGGCAGAAAATGAAAATTGATAGCACAAGCCTCATCTCTTCCTTTGTTACTCTAATATCCAATTCCAAATAGTTACCAAGAGCTCCAGAAAGCATCCCCAGTCTATTTGCAATTTTAGAAGTGGATTTCCTCAGAATGATCTTGTCTTATATTTATTTTTTATCTCAGAGGTTTCTGGATCACATTTATCCAGTTGTTTTAGTTTATTCTCTACTAATGGTAAGTAAGGGTTGGAAGCAACTTCAGAGGTCATCTAATCCCTCAAAGGTTACCTTGTATGTCCTATGTATGACTCTTAAAAGACCCAGTTTTGTATGTTGTCTACCTCCATTATAATATAAGCTGCTTGAGAACGGGGACTGTTTTTAATTTTTCTTTGAATCTCCAGTACTTGGTGTAGTATCTGACATATAGTAAGTGCTTGATATTTTAATATTTTCTAATTGATTGATTGAGGCCCAGGAGTTTAAGTGACTTGCTGAAGGTCATGCAGAGTAACAGAACCGGGATTCCAACCCAGGTACTATGAACCAGAACCCTGTCCTTCATCATGGAATAGAAGTGAGTTTGCTTTTCAAAGCCTATGTCAGCAAGCTCTGATAGATCCTTCATCAAACTAAAAAGGCTTAGAATACAAACCTACTGGTAAATCATAAGCTTTCTTCCAAGGACAAGTTTAGCTCAGTTCAAAGGCCCATCACTTGAAGGTTACCCAACAGGATTTTTTTTGCTACAAGAACTCAAGAAAACCATTTACTAAGGCATGAAGAGATCATGAGCTATCTCAATTACAGGAGGTCCCACATCATCAAAATCATGGATCCATTTAGTATTTAATTATAAGTACAAGTCAGTAAATTATGTTTTGGAGACAATTAGCTCATACTGAGTATTGACCTCTAACAACATTTTGGATTGGAGATATGACCCTCCCACAAATCTACAACAGAATTCCACTAGGTTTAGGGATAATAGGGACAAAAAAAAAATAAACCTAGCTTGCTTATTCTAGTCAAATCAACTTTGTAAAGGAAAATAAAAAGAGATTTGGATCAGGAAAGTGAAGCTGAATAAAAATACACAACTCAGTTATGTGACTATAATTGCAAACATGTAAAACATCTGGATTTAACTGAGCTGTGAGGCCAACCCCAATATTCCTCAGTCTGACATTCTGTTTACTAATTCGGCGTAGGAGCTAGTCCTTTGGTTTCTATAGTGAATCAAAAACAATTGAATCATCTGATTCTTGTGAATTTCATTTAAGTAATGGAAATATTTTCACGTGGCTTACCTATATCTTACATCTTTGTTGTTTAGAGTATAAATGTGTCAAAATTGGGGGACAGAGTAGAATTTTGGTTGTTTTGGAGAACTTAGAAGATTAGAGAAATCAAGAGACTGTGCTATTTGGTTAAATACTGTTAACACAAAAGTCATAATAATAGCTGGCATTTATATAACACTTTAAAGTTTGTAGAGTACTTTACATATGCTATCTCATTTGATCATTGTAACAACCCAATGAGTCAGATGCTATTAGTATCTCTATTTTAAAGATGATAAAACAACCTGAAAAAAAAGTTAAGGGAATGCCCAGGGTGACAAAGCTAGTACGTCTGAGGCAAGATTCAAATTCAGGTCTTCCCAAGTCCAAGTCCTACACTAATCTACTGTATCACCTTACTGCCTCAAATTCAGCATAACACAGTAGATGGACAGTTGACTTCTGAGCCAGGAAAATCTGGGTTGTTTTTTTTTTTTGCCACCTGGGACACATACTGGCAAAATATTTAACTGCTTGGTGACCCCAGGTAATTCTCCAAAAACTATATAAATTTCAGAGATTTCTACAACTTGTAACTGGCATAGAGAATACCAATTTATAATTTTTAATAATAGTTCTTTATGTCAATATATTATTGTAATTATAATTTAGTTCAATGACTATAATTTAGTTCTCTATGTCAACTTATAATTGACACAGAGAACTAAAAAAGGTCAAATACTGAAACTGGAGCTTAAATATTTTGGCCACATAATGAGAAGACAGAACTCATTGGAAAAGACCCTGATATTAGGAAAGATTGAAGGCAAAAGGAGAAGGGAATGACTGAAGATGAAATGGAGAGATGGTATCATGGAAACATGAACCTGGACAGACTCCTAGAGATAGTGGGAAATAGAAGGACCTGGTATGCTATGGTTCAAGGGACATAAAGAGTTGGGCATTACCGAGTAACAACTAAGAGGTGAGAAGATTTAGTTCTCCATGTCAATGAAATCACAGATCTGATTCTAAGAAGGAAACTAAAACTTCCTCTAACAGGAAAACTAAAAATTCAGTGAAGATCCCTCATTTTCCTTCTTACCCAAAAGAAGTCCATGATCTCATATCTACAAAAGCTCCCCTCATCCTTATACCCCACCTCATCTTGGAAAGGATAAATACCAAATAGATCTCACTGAGCAAAGTCCTGAGAAAATGAAATGCACTTCAACAGCTCCCAACAAAGTGTGCCAAGAGGAGTGGCAATGAGGTACATGAATCATTAACAAATGGGACCAGTCACATCCATTTCTAGTTTAGATGAGACAACTAATATTGCAATACTCCTACTTAATTTAATTAGTAAAAGGGCTGGACCATTAAGTAGACATCAAAATAAAAGAACCCTAAATCCCCAAAGTTAGATTAGGGTTCTCCATATAGTATCATATGTGTACATGTAATAGGTGGGCTTTCCCAATTAATAAGCATTTGCTAATCCCCATCTATGTGACAGGTACTGAGTATAGGGATAATGACAAGACTTGTGATTTCTTTGACATAGGAAACTCCCAGGTAAGGAAACTTTCTTTATTGTAGCAGTTTGGCAGCTCCTTGACAGCTTATGTCCCTAGAGAGTTGCCTTAGGAGGGCACTAAAACATTTAAGTGGCTTTGAAGGTAGTACTTGAGCCCAGTTCTTCCTAATTTGGAGGTTACCTCTCACATTGGGCCTTGATGACATAAAGACAAAAATAAAAAGGTCTCTGCCCTCAGGGAGTTTATATCCTAACAGGGTACATAATATCTACATATATATAAAATAAGTACATATTAAATAAATACATGGTCATTGGTGGTGGTGGAGGGACACAATGCATGGAAGGTGTGGGAAAATCAGGTAGAGCTTCACATAAAAAGCAGTATTTGAGTTGAGTTTTGAAGGAAACTATTGTTTCTAAGAGGAGAGATGGAATTGCATAAGAGGGTTTAGATGCCTTGTTTAAAAGATGTGGAGGCAGGTGATGGAACATCAAGCATGAGAAAAAAGTAAACCAGTTTGGCTCACAATGTCAGAAGCCATACAGCATTGTGTTTTCAGGAGCATGTTTGACTTGCAGTCCTTTCAAGTTCCTATCCATGTGCTAGGTTCTAGGCTTTCTTCTTAACTTCTCTGGCCATTAGGCTTCTTCATTTGCTGTTTATGTTGACCGTGAGCTCTTGACCCCTATGAGATTTTTCTTCATCTGTGAAAGGAGCAATTTGAACTGAAGTCACATTTCCTAAGATGTGTTCTACAGAGTCCTGGAGCTCCCTATAATGTGCAAAGTGATCTCACGAAAAAATGTGAATTCTATGACATTTCTTCTTTAAGACATTAATATTAGATATGAAATATCGACAAAGAAATCATATCAACATTAAATGTGCAACCATATCTACAAATTTTAAGGATTTAGGGTTTCATCATTATGGGCACTGACAAAGATTAGAGAGTCTCTAAAATTCATTGAAAATTTTTGAGAGTTGCTGGGGTCAAAATATTCATCACCCTGCAACTAGCTTATTGACAGGCCTCCCCAGTATTAGCTAGGCTGTTATTCACATAACAGACATAGAGTCTGTCACTAGGACAGGATGCCAAGCCTTTCCAAATGACAGAACTTTCAAGAGTTTGGGCTTCAATGATAGAACCTTCAACAATCCAGAACTGCCTGTACACCATGTTGAACAAATGAGTAAAGGATGCCTTGTCAAAAATGCAATTTAGGTCAGGGCTATTTTTGTGTGTGATTACATATTTAAAGATAGAGAGTTGTTCCCTATGTGTCCTAGGTGTATTCCATATCCCCACAACACCTCAAACAAATGATGGCACACTCTATATTCCCTGCTACTGATGAGGCAGAGGCTGGTAGAGTGCTTGAGTTGGGGAGTATTAGCTGTAGAAGTAACTAAACCCAATTAAATAAATGTCTACAGTAACCCTAATGTCAATAGAGTGATACCTCAGGAGTAGGAGGAGGAAAGGAGGCCCAGACTTTCTAGGGAAGGGTGAACCAGCCTAGGTCAGAAATAAGCAAATTAAAATTTCCAGAGGTAAGGTGACTTGCTCAGGGTCACACAATACCTTATGCCTGTGAGATGGAATTTGAAATCATCTTATTTGTAAAATGAAAGAATTGGATTCACCATACTTCAAGGTCCCTTCTAGCTCTGATTCTATTATCCTATGATCATAAGGAAGAGAGAACTATTTCCCATGGAAATCCATTCCACTTGTGGATAACTAATTTTTAGGAAGAATTTTCCTGACATCAACCCTAAATTTGTGTCTTTGTAAATTCTACTCACTGTTCCTGGTTCGATCATCTGGAACCAAGTAGACCAAAAAAGGTTACATATGAAACTGAATTTTTATTACATGTAGATTTTTTTAAAAGTGAATATTAAGTTTAACAAGGTAAAAGCAAAATTGCCCTGTTTGTGTCCCCTTCTGAATCTCTTTCATTTTCTTCTATGGTTTTTTTTTAATGGGTTAGCCCAAGGACCCACAATTGAAGTCCTGGAGGCATGGTCTTGACTAGCTGGTGAAGGTTAATATGTTAAATTAAGTTGTTAATATGGTGACTGAACCTGTAGGAAAGAAGGAAGGAAAAAACATTCACTAGAAAGTGAGGCTATAGATATTCTTTTGCTAACTGAATTCAGATGCAAGTCCTTTTTTTTCCCTATACTTTACATGCATTTCAATAAACTGGCTTTAATAAATACTGTTAGTCTAACACTAAGCAGAGGAATTGAAGGCCTCTAGTGGAAAGCCAGAAATGAGCCAAATTTAAATGTTTCCAGTGTTTCAATGGGTGGGGGTAAGATGAATCATAGAGTTATTAAGAAATTTTTAAGATTGAATTCAGTTTATATGAGCTGTAGTTCTGGGTTTTGCTTTATAACTGGGTTCAAAAAATCAATTTCATAGATATGGGCAGGGGGAAGCATAGCTAGACAACAGTGTCTGTGAAAAATCTGGGAGTTTTAGCAGACTTCACAGTCAATATTGGTCAACAGCATAATATGGCGTCCAAATGCTACTTTCTACATTGTCTCTAGGATAAGCTTTACTCTACCCTGATCCAACATGGCTCAAGTACTTTGTTTAGTTGTGGGTGCTGCATTTTAGGAAGGACACAGATAAATGGAGCATATTCAGAAAAGGGTGATCAGGCGAGTGAAAGACTGAAGAGCATGAGTGGAATGAGAATGAGTGGAGAGAATTGATGATATTTAACTAGGAGGCAGAAATGTTTATGGTGGTGGTGGTGGTGGAAACCTGATAGTCGTGTAATATTTGGAGGGCTACCATTCAAAGAGACAATGGATTTGTTCTAGTTGGCCTCATACAGAAGAATTCAGGGCACTGGGTAGAAATTACATGGGCTTGATGTAGGGGGAAACTTCTTGACAATTGGAGCATCTAAAAGTGAAATAGGCTGCTTTGGAAGTTTCTCCTTATTAGAGGTCTTCAAGGAAAGGCTGGCTGACCATGTGAACAGTTTTGTAAAAGGGATTCTTGGCCAGGCATGGTTTGGATTAGATTAGCCCTGAAGTGCTTTCCAACTCTTCAGCTTCTGAGATTCTGTTAAGACCTATAGAAAACCCCTGGCTATTCAGGGGATAGAAACTAAATCTAAAGTCAGCCATCTTTCTGCCTGCTATTTTGTTGCTAGAGGTTTCAGAGTATACAGGGTATAGGTGACAAAGCTCTTAGCATTCTTAGCATCCTTGCCTTCCTTAAGGCTACAGACAATGCCAACTTTCTGTTGCCCTTGGGTCAAGAATTTAGGACAGTGGCCAAAATACTCCCAAGACAACTTCTCTAATGATTAGAATAGAGGGACAGAGCAATCAGAAGTAGACATAATTCACCACAGAGGTGCTTGGATTATCTAGTCAAGTGGCTAAGATGATTATGATGTCTCAGAAATAATAAGCAAAGATGTCACCCACATTACACTTAGAGATGTTCTGTCACAGAGCAGCATCTGGTGTACATTACATCAAAAATGACCCATAAATGAATCTACTATATATAGAATTACTCAATGCCCATACTATTTCCCTACCTCGTTCCTTACAGAAGCTATCCATATCTTCACTTCCCTTTTCAAATATCCTAAACCTGCTCCTCTCTCTCCTAAACATCTTGCTTCTTACTTTATTGAGAAAATTGAGGCTATCTGATGCAATGTCTTTCTTCTCTCCTCTTCATCTCTAACCCCCTTGACAGCATCTCCCATTCTCTTCTTTTCCCCCAGTCTCTGACAAAGAGGCCTTTCTCTTTGCCAAGACCAATTCCCTCTTCTACATGTTCTTGATCCCATTCCTTCATATCTTCTCCAGCTGAGAGAATCCTTGATCACCCCCTCTTGTTCTTTTATCTTTAACCCTGATCTACTGGTTTCTTTAGAATTCCTTTCAAAAGTGCCTAAGTCCCTCCATCCTTAAAAAAAACCAACCCAACACTGTTCTAATAGGCCCTAGTGTGCCTTCAAAGCTATCATCTTATGTCTCTTCTCTTTTGCCCAGTGAAATTCCTTGATAAAGCTGTCTGTGTTCATTGGCTCCATTTCCTCTCCTCTCTTCACTCCTCAATCTTTTACAGTCTGACTGCTGACTTCATCACTCTGTGAAACTGCTCTCTCCAAAGTTAACATCATAAACAAATTAGAAAAACAAGGAAGAAATTACCTTTCAGATTTATAAATAGAGAAAGAATTCACAATCAAACAATGGACAGGATCACAGAACATAAAATGGGAAGTTTTGATTTCAGAAGTATTAAAAACATTTTACTCAAATCTCATACAGCTAAGATTAAAAGGCAAGTAATTTACTGGGGGTGGGGGAAGATCACATGGGAATCTTTGCTGCAAGTTTCTCTGAGAAGGGTATCTTTTCCAAGCTATATACTGACTGATTCAAATCTCTAAGAATAAAAATCATTCCTCAATTGATAGGAAAGATATGAAGCCCAAAGGATATGAACAGGCAGTTCTCAAAAGAAGAAATCCAAGTTACCTCTAGCCATAAAAACAACAACAACAAAAAAAAAACCCCACTTCAAATCACTAATAAATGCAACTAGATGCAACTCTACAGTTCTTCCTCATAACTCATCAGATTGGTAAAAATGACCAAAAAAAAGCAAATCATAAATGTTGGAGACTATAGGAAAACAGGCATATCAATACATTTTTGAAGCTAGTAGAGTTATGAATTCATTGGTCCAGTCATTCTGGAAAGCAATTAGGAATTTTGCCCCCAAAGTTATTATACTCATGCCCTTTTAAGAAAACATTTTCAATGACGTCTTCCTTACATTTGCATAGTTTACTTCAGTATCCCTCCACCTGCCTCACCCAGTGTGATAGCAATCAAATTACGATCTTTTGCTGTTTTTGTTTTTACTAAAAATGCCTCTGATTGAATAATGTGACTAAAGAAGGTCTTGCCCAGACATTGGTGGTCTGCGCATTATGGGAAGTTTGATTAGGGGAGTTGTTTTGTAGGAGAGTCCCAAGTACCTTTTGCTTTTTCTATTGAGGCACTGGGTCAGAGGGTTATGCTGCCTTGCTCTAAACAGTGTATAAATACTCTGAGGGTGAGGTTTTCCTTTCGGGTCCAAGAAGGTTTGAGTGCTAGAGAGGTTTCTGGGAAGCCTCTTTAAGGAGCCCCCCAGCTTTGAAAACCCAGATGTCAGTGCTTTCCTTCTAATAACTATGATCGGGCAATTGGAGTATCTGTTGAATTCAGGCAGAGGAAGCCATGTCTGTTGATCTTTGATTACTTTGGGGCTTACTGACTGGAAGTGTTTGTTTGGCCAGATGAGGACTCTGGGAAGCTGCTAAATGAGCCCCCCAGGTTTGAAAACCCAGATGTCAATGTTTCCCTCTCTGGTAACTATGGTCAGACAGTTGGACCTGTCTGTTGATGGTCAGGCAGAGGAAGTCATGTCTGTGGTCTTTGATTTCTCTCTATTTTATTTGAAGTTCAGGGTGCTGACTCCCCTGAACTAGGTGAATGAAATATGTGCTTGGTTAAAGGACTGATAACATGTGCTTGATTAAATGATTGCTAACCCCTCAAAAGTTGTCTTTCTTTTTATGAATGCAGATCTAAGAACCTATGAGAGCAGGCTCCTCTGTGTATGTTGGGGTGCTTACTGTAATACCCAGAGAGCCAGCCTATATGTTAAATTGTATTTTTAAACACAAAAAGAAATGGGGAAAAATTGAAATGTGATCAATGCATTGAAATTGTCTGCAAATATGTGCAATGTACAATGCTTATCTCTGCAAAGGTCTGGAGTGGGAATGTTTTCACATCTCTTGTTTTGGGCCATGTGTATTCTTAATAATATTGCAGCATTCACTTTTGATTTTTTATAGTTGCTCTTTCCATTTAGATTATTAAAGCTATTATGTACATTATTTTCTATGCTTCAAATACTTTATGTATCTAAGGTGAAAAGTAATGAGGATTATTTTTCCCATTCCACTCTCCCAGGGCACAATTTGGCAAGGGAAATATGGGATTTCTCTCATCCACCTTCCCTTATCCTAGATTTAACAAAGCACAGACCTAGGCAATCTGAATAATCCTGTACAATTGTCTGCAGGGAGATTTTCAGCAGATTTGAGAGAGAATTAGGAAGAACTCAAAGTTTCTAGATCTAGGCCACTGAAGCATGCTTATTCAGGCAAGGGATACATTACTTGACCAATCTATACCCTGACTATCTTCCTGTTATTCAGTGAGAGATCTTCCTCATGCTGAGCTTTCCAATCAATCAGTAAATAAGTTGGTTGGTTGGTTGGTTGTTGTCCTTCATCTTTGAAGAGGAAATTTCAGTGTGTCCGACTGTGGCTGATCAGACCAACATGAGCTTGGTCTTTTGATTCGTGCGTAAATTGGATGTAAGTGAGGCAGAGTTATACAAAGTCAACACTCTCTCCTCCAGAGTCATCACAGTCCAGGGGCAGGACAGAGTCAAGACAGCTAGCAATGGCTCAGGATGCAATGGATGACCTTGGCGTCTTCAGTGTCTAACCAAGTTCTAAGCACTCCACATCGCCTTCTTCATCTGCCTTCATGGCCATTGGAACAAATTGTTTTCATCTGCCCATTCCACCAGAGGAAGTCTTCACAATCTTGAGGTAGACACCCCCCTAACTCACCAATGGGTTTGAGAACCCTTGGTTACCCTCAATCTGGTTTGGCCTGTCTGCTGAAACAGTTTACTAGGGTGTGGTTGTTACTCATGCTGCAGCTTCTTGGAGCCACAGGTGAGAGTTAGGCAGTACAGGTGGACACCAAAAGTGGAAAGAGCCCTGAAAAGGGCTCAGCAGACATCATACCAAAGGTACTGGTCCTCCCTGAACACACCTTACACCCCAGTAAAACTAGTAAACAAGTGTATATTAAGGGTCTACTATATACCAGGTACATGGTAGGTACTGAGGATACAAGTACAAAGAATGAAGCAAAAAAAAGAAGATGCTTTCTTGATACTTGAAAAATGCATATATTCAAATGGAGGCGACAACAAGTACATATAAAGACATATATTATAAATAAAGTTAATAAATACAAATATATACAGAACAGTTAAATACAAGATAGTGTGGAAGGTAGGCAGAGGTGTGCTACAGCTAGTTCCTACTTGCTCCCTAGAGGAAATTGTTAAATTTTCAGTGTGAGCATTTACACCTCAGAAATTGGCAAACATTACAAATCAGGGCTTGATTTATTATTTTGTCAATTTCTAGACTTAGGAAATTGGTGATGAAAATGCTAATAATACAGATTAAACTTACAAGTGTGTTTTGATCACATTTCTTCTCCCCCAGAGAGCCTGTTAAACATTTTACTAGCATATCCCTGGAGGGAAGATACTGTAAATTGGCAGGATTTGGAAGTTTTGTACCAAAGATGATGAATAGTGATTAAATCATCACAACCATTCCTAAAAAGAATCTGTCAATCAATATCCTATAACCCCACCCATTTCTGTGACTTCTCAGATCAAAACATTCCCTCCCTGCTACCACTCCCCTTACGTTGTCTTCCTCTATTAGAATGTAAGATTCTTAAAGACTGGAACTGTCTTATTTTTTGTTTTTGAATCATCAGAACTCTGCATCATGCCAGGCAAAGTGAAGCCAGTGAAAAGCCAGTGAAGCTTTAATAAATATTTTTTTCTGCTCATTTATTTATGTTCAGGTGCTTGAGGGAAAGAAAATATCAGGCTTTGGAATCAACCTGGGGTCTTGACTGAAACTTTCTGAGGTTTTTCTGTTGACTATTCTACAACCAGCTGTCATTATGGCATTTCTTCATTTTCAGACCCAGCCCTATAACATATATCCTCCTTTATTCTTTGAAACTTCCAATTTCCTTTTAGGAACAATATAGCTTTCGAAATCCATATGCGTCTCATGTGATTCACATATTAAGTGTGCTTTGCCCTCAAAGATTTCCTTGTATATTTTTTCCTCCCTTTGAATATTTAAACTGCATGCTCATTTACTTTTGTTTACCTGTTTTCCACATTCTAATCTTTTTCTGAGTAAAGGTGCTGAGTAGGGTTAGCCAAAGGGCAGTCAAGGTTTTGCCTGGCTGCCAGTAGGGTAATCTGGACTGATTTCTCCAGTTTTTATCCAAAGCAAAGAGAGGAACCGCAGCTGCCTGCTATCCAGGGAAGCTGTCACCTAGTGCTCTGGCTATCTGGGAATTGGTCCTACCTACTATGTGTAGGTCTTATAGTATCATTGCATTTGCTATTTGCTCCATTCAGAAATCTGAAAGAATAGGTAGGAATCTGAAAATTCCCTCAATGTCCCCCTCATCCGTTCAAATTCATCATACCAAAAACTAATCACCCCAAACCAAAAAAACAAACCCTAAAACTGTATGTTGACCATTCTAAGCTTTTAATAGGAGGTAGATGTTCTTAAAAACAAAAACCAGAACCTTTCTTGGCACACAATAAGCACTTATAAATGCATGTAGACTTACAGACTGAGCCTACCTGGAAAACCTTTCTTCAAAGCAGCAGTTTCCAAACTTGTTAACTTGAAACAAGAAAGGACTTTCAACAAGCTGAAGCAGCTTTCCCATAGATAATTTCTTTACAGCTTCCTCCAGGCTTTCTTCCCAAATCCTATTTTATAAAATGGGATAATACTCCAGTCAATCATCAAGGAACATATCTTAGGCTCCTACCATGTGGGGTCTATGATGGGTACTGGGAGTACAATGACAAAAAATAAAGTCTCTATCCTCAAGAAGTTTACATTTTACTAAGGTGAGGAAGGACATGAACACAGGTTAAGCATATACAAATATACAAACATTTCAAGGTAATTTGGGGGGGGGCACTAGAAGCTATGGGAAATGGAATGGAGTCCTGTAGGGAGTAGGGTTTGAGCTAAATCTTGAAGGAATCAATTAATCAATGATCATTAATCATCAGCCATGTGATACAAAGAATGGCCAAAGAAAGTCCCTGATCTCAGAGAGCTCACTAATGGCAGAACAACCACAAGCTGTGTTCAGGATAAATGGGAAATAATTAATGAAGGGAGACATTAGAATGAAGGTGGATTGGGAAGGGCTTGCTATAGAAAATGGAATTTTATCTGGAACTTGAAGGGAGTCAGAAGGCAGAGGTGAGAAGGGAGAATATTCCAAGTATGGGGAATACCAGAGAAAATGCTGAGTGTCTGGAGAGGGAGCTTCTTGTTAGAGGAACAGCAAGGGGGCCAATGTCACTGGACTGGAGATTATGCGGAGGATAAGAAGTAGAAGAAGACTGGAAGGTAGGAGGGGGCAAGGTTGTGAAGGGCTTTGAATGCCAAACAGGATTTTATATTTGATGCTGCAGAGGATAAGGAGCCACTGAAATTTATTGAATAGAGAAGTGACACGGTCAGCTTTGTGCTTTAGGAAGATTAATTTGATAGCTGAGTGAAAGACGGACTGGGACAGAGAGAAATGAAACAAAGAGATGAACCAGCGGAAAACGAGGATTGTGGAAGAATGTTAGAAATATGGAGGACTGCCTTGAAAAGGCACAGAGACAGGGGGTAAACTCTCACATGTGAGGGACAGCAGGAAGGCTAGTTCAGCTAGACTGGAGACCAGGGCTTTTTCTATTTTGTTTTACTGTTTGCCAGCTCTTTGTTCCTCTCACGGTGTCATTGTGGTGGAGTGCAGCATTGAAAGAGAGTTTTCTACATTTGCTTGTTAGAGAGGTAATTGCATGTGAAAGCTAGCTCTCAGACACACATATGGGGTAGACTGAAGGGCCCGACTTGCTGAAGTGAATACAACTTCTAGTGTTTCATAGTGTGCATGCACCTCTTCCCATGTTAGGCCTTTAGAGATCCAGTGTGCGCACCTTTTCTTTCAGGGCTCACTTCTGTACATCATTGCCCATTTCATTACAATATGGAAATTTCCTGGAAAGCAATAATCTAGCAACAGCTATATTTTGCCTGGATCACTAGCAATGAGTTGTTGTTCAGTTGTGGCCAACTTTTTATGATCTCACTTGGGGGTTTTCTTGGCAGAGACACTGGAGTGCTCTGCCATTTCCTTCTCCAGTTCATTTTATAGATGAGGAAACTGAGGCCAACAGGGTTAAGTGACTTGCTTAGGGTCACACAGTTAGTAAGTGTCTGAGGTCAGATTTGAATTCTGGAAGATGAGAGTCCCTGATTCCAGGGCTGGCACTCTATGCATTATGGGACCACGTAGCTGTCCCTAGCCATGAGCAGCAAGAGCCAACTACCTGCAAATGGTACTGGCATATTCTATTTATCTTACAGGGGTGTCATAAGAATCAAGTTGAAGTGTAAATCTGAAAGTACTATATAAATACCAGTTACTATTCTCTCTCTTTCTCTCTCCATACATACATACATACACACACATACATACATTTACACACACACACACACATACACATATATATCCTTAAAACTTTAACAGATTCTTCCACTTTCATGGCTTTTCTTTTCCTCTCCCTGACAATCTCATTCTTCATTTACTTGTATTGACAGCAAACCTTTATACAGCTTCATATTCATCATGCTTTAAGGCTTGAATCCATCTCTGTCACCAGCACATTCTGTGATGAGTCTTGATATATTGTTTGTTCACTGCAAAATTTCAGTATGGCATATATTTTCTTATCAAGGTCTTTTCTTCTTATATGTACAAGAGAAGACTATGCAAATCTACTTGTCTTATACTCAATCACCTTTGTCTTCTACCATTATGAATATTATTTTGAAAAAACTGTGATTTCATCAATATAGATACTTCTCCCAGTCTAAGCTGCAAGGCCTCTGACTGAGTAGATAGTTGCATGAATGGCTGTGGCTTTCCCCCACCCTCTTACCTCCAAATGAGAGGCAAGAGCCAACCTTCCTATTTAAAAATGGAGTCGAACTGAGCAGTAAAGCTGGTCCTTGAGTGACAGACTCATACTCCATCACTCAGTCTTCCCAATCTGGAAAGATCTGGTAGAATTTAGAGTGAGCCACATCTTGCTAGGAGACTTCAGCTGGGACAACTCTGATGTGTAGGATGATTTTTCTTAAATAAGATCTAAAAGTTGCCTGTTTTGTAATTTCCACCCAGAAGGATAAAATAAAAAGTAAAACTTTGTCTTTAAATTGGAATAATAATATTTATGTAACACAGACTTCCCTGGTCCCCACTGCCTGAAGACCAAGAAGGTTCCATTTCCACTCCTTCCCACTTGCACTTCTCTGATACCTGTATGGGGGCTGAGGGTGGCTAAGTTCTCTATCAATATCTCTAATGCCCACCAATAGTGTTCTCTCAATTGTAGGGATGGGTCCTCTGGCACCCTAGTTCCATTTAGCTACCAAGATGTATAAATTTTTACAAAGAAATACATATATTAAGAGATGTAATCCTAAATATCCAAACTTGCTCCCTAATATGTGAGAGACTTAAAATCCTCCCCCCCCATCTCTTGTACTTCAGTCTTTGAGAAAGGGAATTAGGGTCATGGTTTAACTCAGTTCCTATAGAGAAGAGTATCAAGTTCCAACTGCAAAATCTGAATTGGGGTCAGTCCCAGGCATCCTGGCTTCTTAGGGCTTTCCTGTGGGGCATGGTGGCTGCATCCAAAATCTTGGCTTCACAGTTACCATGATGCAAATTCCCAGTTCTAACAGGTCTGGTAGGAATTACTGCCAGCACTTGAGACTGAGAAAAGGAACTGAAGTAAAACAGGGAAAGCAAGGAAAGGTAGTCCCTCCCTCCCACCAGTTCAGTTCGTGGTCCCTGTGCTGTTTACTCTCTATTTAAAACAGAAAAGTATGCAAAGGAAAAAACCGAAACCAATGGCTCTCTCTGTCTATCCTGTTCTCATTACATATCCAGTCAAAGGAAGCTTCTTCCTCTACCTTGCTGGTAGGGGATGAAGAGTGCCTGAGTCTTAGGAGATCTAAGCACGCCCTATGCAGTCCTCTCAGGGTGCCCCATAGCAGGTGATTTGAGCATGTTCCAAAGGCAAACTCCCCATCATACTTATCTGCCTCATCCTGGCTTCCCTTGCATCCTTCAAACCCCAGCTAAAATCCTGCCTTTTACAGAAAATCTTTCCCAAACATTCTAAATTCAGGTTCCTTTCCTCTGTTGATTATTTCCAACCTATCCAGTGTATAGTCTGCTTGTACATAGTGTTTTTGTGTCCTTTCCTCTGTTAGACTGTGAGCTCCATAAGAGCAAGGACTGTCTTTTGTCTTTCTTTGACTCCCCAGAACTTATCTTAGGTTCTGGCACATATAAAGGGCTTAATAAATGTTTATTTACTGACAAAAACACTAAAAAGAAATGTGTGCTGATATTATATAGTATTAATAAGTGAATATTATTAATAACAGCATATGGACATTGTTTTTTAGTGGATAACATTAGGGGAAGGGTCCACCCACTGGTCCTCCAAATATATTCTGTACATGTTGTCCTTGTATCTCTTCCAAGTGTGGTTTTTAATATACTTACAAGACAGTGACTCTGAAATCCTGTTCTGTCTTGTCAAATACTTGACCTGGCCTCACTTGATAACACAACCATCTTGCCTCACTTGCAAGTTCTGCTATTTCTGTCTCTACAAAATTCCCCTGACATTTCATCATGGTGTGAAGATGAACTTAGTTAGGCTTGTTGTGGAAATAGTGTTGTACTTTGTAACAGCAAGGACCCCAACATACACGGGAGGGCTTGTTGTACAGGTTCTTAGATCTGCTTTTCTAAAAGGAAGTCAGCTTTTGAGGGGTCAACAATCACTTTATTCAAGCACATGTATCATTCACTTAATTCAGGGGAAAAAATCTGCACTCTGAACTTTGGAGAAAATGCAGAGAAATAAAGACCAATAGACAGATCCAACTATCTGACCGTACACACGTAATTACCGGAGACAGAAGCACCAACAACTGGGTTTGCAAAGCTGGGGGGCTCCTTAGTGACTACCCAGAGTCTCTTCTGGCCAAACAAACGCTTCCAGTGAGTAAACAAAAACCATAACTCAGAATATTTATACATTTTTCAGAGCCAGAGGGCATCTCAACTCTGGAGAACCAGTGCCTCATTAGATAATAGCAAAAGGTGTGGGCCTTCCTTTAAAACGAATCTCCCCTAATCAAGCTTCCCTTAATGGGCAGGCCCATGAATGGATGGGGAAGATGTTTAACTCTCATTAACATAATTAACATTACAGACTTAGAGTCCAAGGACTTGAATTCAAACACTACTAGCATCAGTTACTATCTATGTGACCATGAACCATTGAACAAATCATATAACCTTTCTTGGCCTCAGTTTCGTCATCTATAAAATGAGGAGGTTGGACTGAATAACTTCTGAAGTCCTTTACAATTCCAAATCTATGATGTTATGAAAAGGCTTTGAACCCTGGCCTAGAAAGGGATGTTCTGTGTTTCATGACTTGGATACTGTTGTTCTTTTCTGGTTCTCCTATTTGTCTACTCTTCAGTGTCTTTTACAAGTTCCTCTTTGAACCTAAGAAAGACAACATGATTTAGTGGACAAGGCACTGGATTTGGGATGAGGAATTAATGGATCCAAATCGCACCTCAGATTCTAACTAGGAGAATCTGAGAAGCCACTTAACTTCTTTGTGCCTCAGTTTCCTCATCTATTAAATGTGAGAGGGGAACACAATTCAGCAAGGTAGCACAGTAGATAGAAAATTGAGCCTGGAGTCAGAAAGACCCGAATTCCAATTTGACTTTAGACACTAGATGTGTGACCCTGGGCACTCTGCTTCAGTTTCTTCCGTAAAGATAAAAGGAAGATAAATGAGATGAGGATAATAGCACCTTCCCCATAGGATTGTTGTGAGGATAAAATGAGATATTTACAAAGGGTTTAGCATATAATAGACACTTAATAAATGATCATCCCTCCATCCCAACTCAATGACCTCTAAAGTTGATTTCAGCTCTGAATCTGAGGTCCTACCCCCTTATCATACCCCAGTGCTCTGTTCTTTTCATACCTCTATCTACCTTCTCCTGGTGATTTCCTTATCTTCTATCATCTATCAGCTCTCCTATTTTGCCAAACATGATCTCTTATGGGGATGACCCCTATTTAATATCCATCCCTCATCTCATTTCTTTTGCAGGATCCTCAGCCCCAGACTAAGAGAATCAGCATGATTTAATGAACAGAGCACTGGACTTGGAATGAGGAATAAATGGATTCCAACCACACCTCAGATACCTCATCAATAACTGCTTGTTATACATCTCCCCCTGGATGTCCCACAGGCATGTCAAACTCAACATGTCAAAACAGAACTCATTATCTTGATCCCTAAAGCCAATCTTCCTCTTAATTTCTCAGTTTCTAACAAGGACACCATCTTCTTTCCAGTCATTCAGGTTCATGACCTTAGAGTCATCTTCAATACTTCATTTTCGTCTTACTTCCTATATTCAATCAGTTGCTTAATCTGTCCATTTCTACTTTCAAATATTTTTCACATCTATTCCCTTCTCTCCCCTCATCAACTATTGCAGTAGTCTACTTTCCCTACATCCAGCTTCTCTCCTCTCTATCCAGTCTTTTACAGACCTGCCAAATTGATATTTCTAAAGTTTGGGTCTAACAATGTCACACCCCTGCTCAAGAAGCTTTAGATTCATTCACATTAACATCCATCCTGCACTCAGCAGAATGGGCCACGATGCCCTATTTGTTGTCACTCCATGCCTTACCACTGTGGTTTTTCTTTGACTTGACTCAGACTGTCTCCCCAGCCTGTAATTCCCCTCTCTTCCTCCATATCTTGGATCTCTAGTTCCTATCCTGACTCATTTTAAGAGTCTTCTCCTTCAAGAGGTCCTGGACCTCTTATTCATCCACTTGTTAGTTTCTCCCCACCCCTACCAATTACTTAACATTTATTTTGTACACAACTTCTATAAACATGTTTTGCCATCCTTCCACCCAAGATAATGTAAGTTCTTTGAGGGAAGGGATGGTTTTATTTTCTCTTTGTATTCTCATTACATAACATAGCATCTGTCATACCATAGGTGCTTAATAAATGTTTGTTGAATGAAGCCATAGGTTCTCCATTAGAGAAATGTATCATCACTTTGACATTTGAGCCTCATAGATTTTTTAATAATTAATTTATTTGTTTTCAGTTTTCAACAATCACTTCCATAAGTCTTATATTTTTCTCCCCCTCCCTCCCACCTCCTTTGCCACAACGGCAGGCAATCTTATATGGGTTCTACAATACATTCTTAAACACATTTTCACATTAGTCATGTTGCAAAGAAGAATTAAAATGAATGGGAGAAACCATGAGAAAAACAAAACAAAACATAACACAAGAGAAAATAGTTTGCTTCATTCTGAAGGTTCTTTCTCTGGATGTGTATGGCATTATGCATCAAGAGTCCTTTGGAAATGTTTTAGGTCCTTACCTTGCTGTGAAGGGCTAAGTCTATTAGAAAGAGTCCTCACACACTGTGGCCGTTACTGTGTATATTGTTCTCCTGGTTCTGCTCATTTCACTCAGCATCAGTTCATGTAAGTCTTTCCAGGTTTTTTTGAAGTCTGCCTGTTCATCCTTTCTTATAGCACAATAGTATTCCATTACATTCATGTATTACAACTTGTGCAGCCATTCCCCGATGGATGGACATTCCCTCAATTTCCAGTTCTTAGCCACTACAAAAATAGCTGCTATGAATGTTTTTTTATATGTGGGTCCTTTTCCCATTTTTACGATCTCTTTGGGATACAACCCTAGAAGTAATATTGCTGGGTCAAAGGGTATGCACATTTTTGTAGCCCTTTGGGCATAGTTCCAAATTGCTCTCCAGAATGGTTGGATTGGCTCACAGCTCCATCAACAATGAATTAGTGTTCCAACTCTCCCACATCTTCTCCAACATTTATCATCCTCCTGTTTTATCATGTTGGCCAATCTGATAGGTGTGATGTAGTACCTCAGAGTTATTTTGATTTGTATCTCTCTAATCAATAGTGATGTATGATTTTTCATATGACTATAGAGAGCTTTAATTTCTTCCTCTGAAAACTGCCTCTTCATATCCTTTGACCATTTATCAATTAGAGAATGACTTGTAAATTTGATTCAATTCTCTATATATTTTAGAAATCAGGCCTTTATCACAGACACGAGTTGTAAAAATTCTTTCCCAGTTTTCTGCTTCTCTCCTAATCTTGGTTGCATTGTCTTTGTTTGTACAAAACCTTCTCAATTTAATATAATCAAAATGATTCATTTTGTATTTCATAATGTTCTCTATCTCTTGTTTGGTCCTAAATTTCTCCATTCTCCATAAATATGACAAATAAACTATTCCTTGCTCCCCTAATTTGTTTATAGTATCAGCCTTTATACCGAAATCATGTACTCATTTAGACTTTATTTTGGTATGTAGTGATGTAGTGGCAGGCATTGATCTGTGCCCAGTTTCCACCATGCTGTTCTCCAGTTTTCCCAGCAGTTTTTGTCAAAGAGTGAGTTCTTATGCCAAAATCTGGGATCCTCGGGTTTATCAAAGAGTAGACTGCTATAATCATTGATTACTGTGTCTTGTGTACCTACCATATTCCACTGATCACCCCTCTATTTCTTAGCCAATACCAAGTGGTTTTGGTGATTGCTGCTTTATGTAATACAATTTGAGATCTGGTATGCATAGGTCACCTTCTTTAGCATTTCTTTTCATTAATTCCTTTGATATTCTGGACCTTTTGTTCTTCCAGATGAATTTTGATGTTATTTTTTTCTAGCTTTAGAAAATAATAAATAAATTAATTTAGATAGAATTGCCATTTTTATCATATTAGCTTGGCCTACCCACAAGAAACTGATGTTTTTCCAATTATTTAAATCTGACTTTATTTGTGCAAAAAGTGTTTTGTAATTGCGTTTATATAGTCTCTGGGTTTGTTTTGGCAGGTGGACCGGCCTCATAGATATTAATGAAAATAATAGTAACAATGGCTAACAGTTATATTGTTTAACTATTGTTTAACTTTTATAGTATTTACCATCAGGCACTATAGTAAGTACCTTTTACAAATATTTCATTTGATTTTCACAACAACCTTGTTAGGTAGGTGCTATATTAGCCCCTTTTTATAGACGAGGAAATGGAGGCATATAGAGTTTTAGTGACTTGCATGATTACATAGGTAGGGAGTCTCTGTGGCAGGATTTGAACTCTGGTCTCCCCAGTAGCAGACTCAGCATTCAATCTACTGTGATGCCTAGCCACCAAGGATTTTAGGAGCCATCAAGATGGACCCTGCTATTTTACAGATAAAGAAAATGAGGCTTTAAGGGAGGAAGTGACTTGCCCATGACCAGGGAAATAACATAATTGGAATTCAAACCCTTGTCCTCTGAACCTAATTCCAAAGTTTCTTCCACTATACCCTGATCTATGTTTCTCCTGGTCCTCTTGACATAGCACTTTGTTTTATTACTCTGTCCTTCATGAAATGAAATATATGTTTATGTTAATTTACATCATATAGGCCCTATAAATTCCATGAAGTCGGGAACTATCTTGTGTATCTTAACTTGTATCCCTGTCTCACTGGCTAGCACAATCCTCCATGCACTACAGAATTTAATAAATGTTTGTTGAACGTATGAATGAATAAGTGCTCTATCACACCATTTTCTCAAATTCATGAATGACTACAAAAGAATAAGTAGCTCTTGGAGCAGAGATTGCAGTTTTTCCCTTTTGCTAAAATTTCTCTGAAATAAAAAAAAAATAAACTCAGAGGTTATTTAGCCCAATAATATACCCCTCACTTGTCTGTTACTACTTGATCTGTGATTTTGGCCTCAGCATTTTTACATTCTTTTCTCTCTTATAGTATCTCAAGGACAAAGCAGATTTTCCTCATCCTCAGTCCTTTTTTTCCTGAGAAAATCTGAGAAAAAAAAATCTTACCTTATTCCTAACTTTACTCTGGTCTAATTTTAGCTTGTCTACTTTTATGTTTCATCATTGACCACTTTTTTCTTCCATCTATCTCCTGGTATATCTTACTAAATCTACAGACAAAGGCTTATTCAGTATCTGCTTTTTCCTTTTTTTTTTTCCTTACGTTACTTTTGTTTTCTTTATAAATATTTTGCATATTTGTTCCTTCATCTCCATTATTGACATAAATTTTCCTTCCTTTTCTTGTCCTATCAATATTTTCCTGTAGATTTGTCTCCCTTTTCCTGTGCTGATTTAAGTCTCTAATTTTCCCTGTATTCTTCACACTCCTTATTGCCTTTATATCTTCTTCAGTATCTCCTATCAATCCTAGATACCCAGAAAGGAGAGCAGCATTTCATACCTTTTCATTATCTTTGTCCTTTCTAGTCTTCATCTTACCTTCTCAAATCTGCTGGCTTTTTCAGGATTAATTTCCATCATAATCATGGTACCTTCTGAGAAATGTACTACCTTTATTCTACATTCTGTAAAAATTGTGCCTAAATATGCATGTGTTTATGTGCACACAGATGCACATACTGACTTCCACTTAAACTTTGCTAGGGGATAGCCATATGACATGTGTATTACTGAGTACATAAAAATACCTCAAGGAATCACTTCTGAGCCCACAAGGACTGGAGTACCAGTCCCTGTTCTGTGCCCAAGGATACAATTTGGACTTGGTTTAGCTCTAGATTGCATGCTTCAGTCTGGATCCCATTTACCCAACAAGAAACTATTTCAGATACTCCTTCTTTTACTCCCAAAAAGGTAAATCAATTCCAAGAGTCTGCTGGTAGATAGACATGCTTCTTTCCTCATATTCACTTCTATTCTCTATTACTGTACTCCAACTCTTGATGCACTCAATTGATCTACCTTCTCTCTCTCTCTCTCTCTCTCTCTCTCACATCTCTCCATCTCCTTCCTTATATACCTCACATATCTAATAGCTGCCTCATGATCTATCACAAATAAACCCAAAGGCTAGATTTTACCACCATGACAAACCTTTATCACCTGCATCAGAAGAATGCATTAATATTCTTTAAATAACAAGGGAGATGGAATGAATTGGGCTTATTTGACCTGAGAGTTTTAATATTTTTATTTGAGGAAGATTCAGAGGATGAGGGGCAGAAAGGATGAATGCGATTGGCATTTGTCAAGCACAGAACAAAAACACAAATTAAAGGAAAGGATCCATCCCCCAAGACCATAGAGAGAGAAAGAAAGATGGCTCCCCTTCTACTAAGCAATCTGTTGGTGTTTCAAAATGGCTAAAATAGTGGCCCAGGCTAAGTAAAAGTTTTCCATATTTCATATGTAATAGGGATGATAGTGCTTCAGAAAAGGTCCCAGGTGTGATCACCTAGGCAAGTGCAGGCACTTGCTACCATGTGCCTTCAGTATCCATCACTTCTGTTGTTGGGGGAAGGAGAAAGGGGGAGAGAGAGGGAGAGAAAGAGGAGGAAGGAAGGAGACAAAGGGAAAGGGAGGAGGGGGAAGAGAGAGGAAAAAAAGAGGGATGGATGGAGAGATTCTGCTTCACCTTCATCACTGGAAAACTGGAGAGAGAGCCTGTAAGGTCCCCACAGTCTCAAAAGAGGGAAAGAGAGAAATGTGGAGACTTTGGTTCTTCCTGGTTCTGTCACCAATCTTCTTTGGTACATCCAACCATCTCTCCTCTTCCTCAATATGAGGTCAAAGGGACAATGGTCATAGATGCCCTTTAATAAGAGGTATGAGCACATCTGTCATAAGAAGGAGCCCAACCTTCACTCCTGCCACAGAGACATGTACAGGGTAACTTCTACACATACACTTTTCCAGCTCCAAATCCATTCCTTGATTTTTCTCTTTGCCTTCATTCTCTTCTTCTTTTCTTTCTACTTCTTCATAGCCTTAGCTTCTACTATTTCTGACTTTTCCCCTCATTAGATACTATGGTTGATTTCCTTTTCTTCTCTGCCTGAAATTATTCCTTCTTCATAGTCTATTCCACATAGACATGTTTATGTACCTAACTTATCCAATGAAAGCTTTCTACAACTTTTTGCCATACTGATACATGGTGAGGGATGGAGTGGGGAGTTGCTAAAAAAAAAATACTTCCAGGCTCACCTCATGCCATTCCTACCACCAAAGCCCAATTTGGTAGCATGATAATTTCATGAAATTTAGGTTAACCTTCATGACCTGCTGCCCTGCTCCCCCCAACACACAGATGGGTAAACAAGCATGCCCTCACACTTCGATAGGCTGCTGAAATGCTCTTGTTCTTGTTCTGAGCTTCCAATTTGGTGACCCTGAACCCTGACTTTGATGTTACTTGACATTCACTAGCTGTGTGACCTTGGGCAAGTCAACCCCAATTGCCTCATCCTAGGTCATCTCCGGTCATCCTGATGAATATCTGGTCACTGGATTCAGATGGCTCTGGAGAAGTGAGTCTGGTGACCTGCACAGCTCTCCCTCACTCAAAACAAAGTCAAGTGCAAGTCATGTCATCATTTCTCTGATGGCATGGTCTTCTTTGGCAGCGAAGGATGAACACACATACACAGGCGTTGTACTGGTTTGGTCTGACTCCTCTCTATCCAAATTGTTGGGTGGGACAATGCCCAAGTATTCCATTGTGCCTTCACTAATGTGCTAAATGCCCCTCCACAGGGAAAATAAAAACATTTAAATAGACTGCCTTCTTTTTAAAAATACTTCAGAATCACAAGATTAAATAATCCTAGAATGCTGGACCTGGAGTGAAGAAGAAGAGTTGGAATTCCACCTCAGATCCTTCCTCGTTGTGTGACCCCAGAAAAGTCATTTAACCTTTCTCAACTTTAGTTTCCTCATCTATAAAATAGGTATAATAATAACACCCTGTTTCATAAAGTTATGGTGAGAAACAAATAAAATAATAAATTTGAAGTACTTTGCAAACCCTAAAACACTATATAAATGTTAATCACTATTGCTGTTAATATTACACTGTGATAAACATATTAAAAGTCCATCTAAAACCCAGTTTCTAATCTTATGGCACTTGTATCAAGAAAGCTGGTGGACAAACAGAAACTTTACAGACACACAGGAGTGTCTATTCTGAAATTACCTAAAGGGTCCTTGGCAGAACTTGCTTATCTTTTAAGGTCCAGCTGGATATGATGCAAATCCTTTAACAGGATCCATTGGAACATTTGATATTCCAACGGATGCAGTTTTCCAATTGGATGCATCCAATAATGTTGGCCTTTTTTTCTTTTTACTTTTTTTATGAAACAGGGGAGATGATTGCTACAGAACGACTCATTTGGAAAGCATTTATTGCTAAATATTGAGGAATTAGCAAAAGAGCTTTATCACATCCAGCTCTTAGTATTAGTCCCACAAAACTAGGACAGTGATTTATATTTCATTCTCATTCACTCCATCCTCGTCAATAATTAAATAAGTTCCCCAGTCACAAAACAGAGTCTAATTCACGTATTTATTCAATAACTATTTCACACTTCATCACAATCATACCCAGGGACCTGATCTTACTGCCCTGCCAAAGCAATGCCATTGGTTACCAAAATGAGGATATCATTCAGAGATTAGCACAGGACCCTCAACCTGACCACGGTAAACTGCCATAGCGACCTAATTCAACTCTTAAAATAACATATAGATGGACAATTACTGGTTGTGAAATACGGCTCAAATGGTGCCTCTTCCTCAACCAGTTCTCTGCTTTCTCAAGGGACTCTCAACTTTAGCACCTTGTATTTTCCATGATACAAAGGACTTAAGTACATTTGGGGAGTTTCTCACCTTTCCAGATATCCCCTCACTCTTCTCCATCCTCCCACAAATCTAAAAACATGGCACTATGTAATGTTCCCTTTGTAAGTATACTGTTAGCAAAACTCAAAAAAGATAATTTCTTATTGGGAGGTTGAATAAAATAAATGGAACACATAATAAAGTCCATAGACATGAACCTGTAAGGGAGTAGCCTTTCTCCAGTTACCTATATGGGTTTAGTTATTTATAGAAATATATTCATTAGGGCTTCCAGCATGCATAGTCTGTCACAGTTCCTCAATATGTCACCCTCCTGTAGTCCTCCTCATCTCCTGGCAGGTTACATAAGTATTTCTAGCTGCTACCCTCATTAAACACTTTGCCACCATGCTTGCAATTTACTTCTTTTCTCCCAGAATAGAGCTCAGACTCAGTTACAGAGGATAGGGCTTGCACTCTGGGGTCTCTCCCTTGCCCTATAGTTCTTACCAACTTCTGGTCTCAGAGAAGTTGACTTAGAAGTGAGGAACACACCATCCCTCTCTAAATTCCCTGTAAGGCTCCAGCACCTGCACCAAATTCAGAAATTTATCCAAAGTCTGATGGCCTCTCTTACCTTGTGCAATTCAATCAAGCATGTATTAAGTGCATGTTATATATTGATCAGGCACTATGTTAAGAAGTGGGACTACAGATACAAAGTGAGATGATTCTAAGCAGGCTCACAACCTCCATCACAGAGTAGTGGCCAAGGAAGGAAGCTTTGCCCCAGACAGAGGGTGGGACTGGGGGTGGTAGATTTAAATAGCAATAGTAAAACTGTTTTGACTGTAGAGATTTGACCTCTAAGACTGGAAGATCTAAATTCAAGTCTTGCCTCTGACAGTAGTGGCTTTGTGTGATTCAGGACAAATCATTTAATCCGTCAGTGCTCTAGGGCAAAAGTGGCAAGCATGCTGCCTGGAGCCATATGTAGCACATACCACTCTGGAATATGACTGGAGCCAGATTAAAATACAATTGGGAAATATTTAACAAAATAAATAAAAACATAAAAGCATAATGTTGATATGTGATTTTCTAAGCACAGAAGGATCTTCATGTTCAGCTTAGGGCCCCCCATTTCTATTTGAGTTTGATAGCACTGATCTAGACACTCTCTTAGACTATAAGATGCAGAGAAGGTGCCAACCTTCTGCATTGGTAAAAGGAGATTCTTCCCCTGGGAGTTCTCAGTAAAAATGAAATCACAGGTCCAGTCCTCCCTATGCAAGAGATGAAAAGTGGGACTGGGTAGAAAGGTGGGAGGAGGCATGGTATGTCTGTGCCAAGAGAGTAGATGCCACGATAACTGTGCTGCCTAGGTCCTCCACCTCACATTTTAATCATTGGTTTCTTAATGATTCCAAGACCTTTTAAATCTTTTTTCCAACCCCTTTACACATTCTTCTCCTCCAACTTGAGTTTTTCCTCTTTCTCCATCTAACACTCAATCTTCCCTTGCTGAGCCTGAACAAAGTTTAAAGAGTATCTTGACAGTGTCTTAAGTGAGAGAGCACAGTCTCTCATTCTATAATCACAGATAAGGTTTACATTCAAAATGCCCTTAAAAGAGGGGATGCACTGACTTAAATTCACACAAAGTTATAAATAACTGGTATCAGACTTCATTCTGACAGCAGGTGTTTGTAGGGAAGTAAGAAGGGAGAAAGCAGAAAGACAGACTTGCTTGAAAGAGGCACATACAACTAAAGGGGTAGGGACTGGGGAAGAAGAAACTGTACCAAAGGGGGAAACCTGAAATAGCAGACAATTCACCTATTTCACAATTTTGCTTACTAGCTGCCATTCCTATAACTGCATCTGTATTTACCTATTTACAGATCAATTTTGAGGGATATGGAAAAATCAACCAATCTCACAAGCAGCATTTATTCCATTTAACAAGCATCTATTAAGCATGTACTGTGAGCCAAGCATTTTGCTAGGCACTGAGGATACAAAAGGGAAATAGCCCCGGTTTTCAAAGAGGCTCCATTCTACCAAATATAAGATGCATGTTTATATAAAATAAGTACAAAGTGATGGGGGAAGGGAAGTCCAAGCAACTGGAAGAGTCAGGAGAGATCTCGTGAAGAAAGAACCTCTTGAGCAGAATACCGAAGTCAACCAGGGATTCCGAGAAGCAGAAGTTAGGAGAGAGAACAGCTCAGCCTTGGGGACCGCCTGGGCAAACCTAAGAGAGGAAAAAATGGAAGTGGGCCAGTTTGTCTGTAATTGGTCTACCTTCATGGGAGTAATGAGAAAGAAGTGTGAAAAGTAGTCTAAAGGACTCAAAACATGAACTAGAGGAATATGTATTTTATCCTAGAGGCAGCAGGAAATCACAAGAGCTAAGGAGAAACATGGTCAAACCTGTGTGTTAGGAATATCAATTAAATAGTAGTTTGGAAGACAGATTGGAGAGGGAAGGAAATAGACTGAGAGAGATGAATTAGGAGACCATTGCAGCAGTCCAGGCAAGAGGTAATAAGATAATCAAGTTCCTTCCAATTCAATTCAATTAATTTAGCAAACATGAATTAGACATCAATATGAAAGATACTGGGGATATAAAATTGAAAAATGTCACAGTCCCTGCCCTCAAGGACTTAACAATTAATATAGGGGTTAGGACATGTTCACCAGTAAGTGTGACACAAAGTAAAATGGGATAGGGGTGAAAGAGAGATCCAGACAAAATGCTTTGAGAAACCTGAGGAGGGAGAATCATTTTATCTGAGACAGGTTGATTAGGTGTCAGAGGGCCCTTCATGGAGGAGATGACAAATGAACTGGGCCTTGAAGAATCCTTGATCTAGGTCTGAAGGTGACCTTGGAAGTCATCTAGTCTAATGCCCCAATTTTACAAATGAGTAAACTGATGTTCACGATGGTTAATGTCCAGTGCAAAGTCATATTTTATTGTTGTTCAGTCATTTCCCACTCTTCCTGACCTGATCTGGGGTTCAATAGGTGGAAATGGGACAGGAAGAAGAGTCTCTTCCAAACATAAAGGATAATATTAGCAAAGGAACATGAGACAGAAGAGGGTAGGACGAGAGTGGTGATACAAGGTGGTCTAACTTGGTCAGGATAAAGAAAATATAACGAAGGATGATTATCCTGGATCTTGAATGTTATGTTCAGGAGTTTAATCCTTATTAGCAAAAATGGAAAGATTATTAATATTTTTGAATAGAGAAATGCTATGCCTATCTTACCTGCAGGCAGGAAAAATATGGTATAGTGGAAGGATTTAAAATAAGAGGACTTGAAGTCAATTCCTTGTTCTTCTACCTCTGTGACCTTGGACAAGTCATTTCTCAAGGGCTTTCATTTCCTCCTCTACAAAATGAGGTGAAACTGTATAATCCTTATGGTCCCATGTGTAACAATGGATCTATTACGATGTTCTAGGCAACATAAAGAGAGGAATTGAAGTATGATGGTTGTAGTTCAGGGTGGACAGGAAGGACTGTATTTGAGACATATCATAGATGTAAGAAATGAAGGAATTGGCAAACTTATTGGAAATGTGGGATAAGTAAAAAAGAACAGTCAAACAACTTTGAGGTTACCACCATAAGTAACTAAGTAAATGGTGATGTTATTTTTTTTTTCTATTACCATTCCATTACAGTAGGTAACTCCCAATCAAGAAATATTTATTACACACTTATTATGCACCAAAAATTATGTTAAGAATTGAGGAAACAAAGAAAGGCCAAAGAAAATTCCCTGTCCTTAGGAAGCTTACATTCTATAATGATATACTATTTTTCCATAAGAAATAATGAAAGGGACAGCTTCAGTGAAACCTAGAAAGACTTGTGTGTATTGATATAAAGGAAACTAAACAGAAAAAAAGAAAACAGTAAGTACAACAACACCAACGTTGTAAAAACAGACAACTTGTGTGGGAGGAGCAGATAAGTTGGGAAGAGGCCAGAAGGGGCAGCAACCCAACTGACCTCTTTCAACGTTCCCCTCTAAACAATTTTAAAATAATGCCTCAAATAAAATTCTGGAGTGTCAGAGCCAACAAAAGGTCAGGGTAAAATATTTTTCCAGTCCAAGACAATGTAGGGGTTAGGCAGGAAAGGTCTGTGAAACTGGGGTAGGGATCAGCCTTGAGCACATATGCACCAGCAGCTGGACTTGGAGATGGCTGTGGCAGTGGCAGTGGTAACAGTTTTGGGAGTTCTCAGCCCATAGACATTAAGCAGGGTAAGCGGTTAGACAAATGGTCAGAAAGATTACAAGGGACCATTTGTTGGCACTGGGTGCACAACTCTGTTGAATTACACATAAATAGTCCTGGGTCACAGTTCCAGGATGAAGAAGAGTTCTTATGGCCAAAGGGGAACAGGTACCCTGGTCTCAGTTCCAAGGCAAAGATAAGCACTAGCACTTGTAGGAACAGGAGAGCAGGGGACCTAGTCACAGTTGCAGGACCCAGAGGAGTGTTAGCACTTGTGGCTGCAGGAAAGCAAGGTTATTGTCATTGTCATTCTTCAATCTCAAAAAGGAGCAATAACATCTTGAGGGTGTTGTCTTAATTTGCATGTGAATTGGATTTAAGTGAAGCAAAGTTACACAAAATCATCAGTCTTACTCTCTCCTTCAGAGTCATTGAAGTCCAGAGGCAAGATATAAGTCAAGATGACTGGCACTGGCCTGGGATGCAATGGGTGATCTTGGCCTTTCTAAATTATGGTTTTTCCTAGGCTTCAGTTTGTCTGAGGGAACACCCTTTCAATTACCAAAGGCTCAGTAAGAATTGAGACAAAAGATAAACTAATTTACTATCACAAAAATATCAGTCTGGAGGGACAGACCCTCAGTTTCTGGCCAGAACAGAAAACAATTGTTATTTACATTCATCTTAAGTCATCATAACCTAAACAATTAGTCCTAAAGGCTTGGGCTAGGAACTGTACCTTCATGGGTACCTCTTTCTAGGTAAAGACCAAAGTGTAGACCTAGAGAGCAAAGACCACATACCACCTTGGGATCTCTGAAAACTTAGAGACCCACCTACTCCCAGAACTAGCTCTGAAAACAGCAGCACAAAAAAACCTGAAGCTTGGGACAATGCCTCCACCCTCACCCCAGAAGGGCTCAATTTTAACATAAGGTTAAAAGTCAATAAATAGTCAGGAAATCTGAGCAACCAACACAAAAAAGACCTGACAATAAAAATCTAATATGGTGACAGGGAGTATCAAGACACAAACTCAGAAGATAACCATGTCAAAACAGCTACAATTAAAGCCTCCCTAGAAAAATGTGAATTGAACACAATCTCAACAAGAATTCCTTAAGAATTCAAAAAGAACTTAAAAATCAAATAAGACAAGTAGAGGAAAAACTGGGGAAAGAAATGAGAGTGATGCAAGAAAATTTTGAAAAGAGAACTAACAGCTTTGTAAAAGATGCATACATGTGTACACGCGCGTGCGCACACACACACACACACACACACACACACACACACACCCCTAATGAAAATAACACCTGGAAAAAACCAGAATTATCCAAATGGTAAAAGTGGCACAAAAATTCACTGAAGAGTGAATTGACCTTAAAAAGCAGAATTGGTAAAATGAAAAAGATGATACAAAAGGTCAATAAAGAAAAGGATTCCTTAAGTTGAAGCTAATTACTCCATGTAACACCAAGAACAATCAAGGTCAAAAGAATTAAAAAAAATAGAAGAATATGTAAAATACTTCATTGTAAAAATAACTGACCTCAAAAATAGAACAAGAGATCATTTAAGAACTGGACTACCTAAAAAGCCATGATCAAAAAAAAAAAAAAAGAGCCTAGACATCATCTTTCATAAAATTATCAAGGAAAATTTCCATGATAGCTCAGAACCACAGGATAACATAGAAACTGAAAGAATCCACCAATCACCTTCTGAAAGTCCCAAAATTAAAACTCCTAGGAATATTATATAGTCAAATTCCAGAGCTCACATGTCAAGGAGAAAATATTGTAAGCAGATGGAAAGAAATAATGCAAATATCATGGAGCCACAGACAGGATCATACAAAATTTTGCAGCTTTCACATTAAATGAGTAGAGGGCTTGGAATGTGATATTTATGAAGGCAAAAGACCTTGGATTACAATTAGGAATAACCTACCCAGGAAAACTAGGCGCAATCATTCTAGAGGAAAATGAAATAGAAAACTTTCAAGTTTTCCTGATGAAAAAATCAGAGCTAAATAGAAAATGTGACATTCAAACAGAAGATTCAAGGGAAGTATAAAAAAGGTAAACATGAAAGAGTAATCATATTGGACTCAATGGAACTGAACTGCTTGCATTCCTATATGTGAAGATGATACAACTAAATCCTAAGAACTTTATCATTATCAGGGTAGTTAAGAGTCACACAGACAGAGCACTCATGTGTGAATTGATGGATTGGGATGATCTCCAAAAACAGAATATAGTAGTGATAAAGAGGGGTGAACTGGGAGAAGGAGGAAGGGAGAAGTAGAATGGGGATAATTATCTTACTTAGAAGAGGTATGCAAGAGGACAGCTAAGTGGAACAGTGGTTAAAGCACGAGTCAGGAGGACTTGAGTTCAAATCCAGCCTCCACACTTACTAGCTTGTGACCCTGAGTAAGTCACTATATTAACAACCACATTAGTTCACAGGGTAGACTGCTAGCACAGGTTCTTTCATCTGCTTTTCTAAAGGAACATGATTTTGAAGGAATACTATTGTGCTATAATAAGTGACTAGCAGGATGGCTTCAGAAAAATCTGGGAAGACTTCTATGAACTGATACAAAGTGAAGTGAGCAGGGCCAGAGATGACTGTACACAGTACCAGCAATACTGTATAATGCTCAACTGTGAATGACAGCTATTTTTAGCAATACAATGATCCAAGACAATTCTAAAGGAATTATGAGGAAAAATGCAGTACAGCTCCAGAAAAAGAACTGATGGAATCTGAAAGCAAATCAAAGAATACTTCTAAATTTCATTTACTTTTCTTGGTTTTTGCTCTGTTGTTCTCTTTTGTAACATGGCTAACAGGGACATATGTTTTACAGGGCTGCACATATATAATCTATATCAAAGTGCCAGCCTTCTCAATGGTTGGGGAAGGGAGAAGGGAGGGAGGGAATTTGGAACTTGAAAATTATTAAAAATGAATATTAAAATTATTTTACATATAATTGAGAAAAATAAAAAATTCTTTAAAAATTTAAGTGATATACAAATGTAAGGTAGTCTTGTTATAAGGTTAGGAAATAGACATTCTAAAAATCAAAAATTGGGGAAAGGGTATCAAAATATTAATTCCATATGATCCATAGTAAAATGAAGATTTTTGTAAATCTTTTTGATATCTTTTTGATCTTAAGTGAAAGTCACATGAATTCACTTTTAATTAAAAAAAGGAGTCTGCTGGTCAATAGAAGGAAAGTTTTTAAAACTTGCTGTGAAGCAACTGAAGATCCAATTGATGTTAACATAAATATGTATCACCTCCAGATAGCATAATTTTCTGATTTCCTTCAACAGTGTTGAGCAGCTGGAGGAGTAGGAGCAGAAAAAGGCAAATGATTGAAAGCAGCCAGCACTGGTTTAGCACAGAAGAAACAAGGGAGGGAGAAAGGGAAAAAAAAGGAAGGAAGGAAGGAAGGAAGGA
>CM053770.1:129892463-129915199 GCA_028658325.1 Potorous gilbertii | reverse complement strand
GTAAGTGCACGGAAGCTTCTGGACAATCTCTTGAGGATCTCTGACACCACTTCTTAAAGCTACTTGAGTAAGAAAAATTTCCTAATGGAAGAGAAGCATAATTTGAAACCAACTTCTACACTCTTTCTTATGTTCTTGTACAAAATTATTTAGAATACATTGAATAAAACTAGAGAGGCAACTTGTCGTAGTGGATAGAGAGCTAGTCAAATCCTTCCTCTAGCACACGCTGCTCTGTATCCCTGATCAAGTAAGTGACTTCTCAGGGCCCCAGACAATTCCCTGGGCAACCATACCAAAGTACTGAAAAATTATGTTATAGAACTAGAAAAAAATAGTAACAATATAATAACTAGTAACAACAAATAGTAGTATAATAATTTAAAAATAAAATAAATAAAAATAATAATACAATAAATAAGTAAATAATAAAATAAAATAAATGATAAATAAAATAATAATAAATAAAAATAAAAAATAGCATAACAAATAATGTCTGGAAGAACAAAAGGTTACGAATATCGAGGGAATCGGTGAAGAAAAACACTATGAAAGAAGGTAGTCTAGCCATACTACATCTCAAACTGTATTATAAAGTGTTAATTATCAAAACAAACTGATACTGGCTAAGACATAGAGCGGTGGATTGGTGCGATACATTAAGTACACAATATATGGTAGTAAATGACCATAGTAATTCTGTGCCTGATCAACCCAAAGATCCAAGCTGTTGGAACAAAAACTCATTAATTTGACAAAAACTGTTGGGAAAACTGGAAAACAGTATGGCAGAAATTAGGCATAGACCACTATCTCACACTGTATACCAACATAAGGTCAAAATGGATACATGATTTAGACATAAATGGTAATACCAAAAGCAAATTAGGAGATAGTTTACCTGTCAGATCTATATTTAAGGGAAGAATTTATGACCAAACAACAGATAGAGAGCATTATGAGATGTAAATGGATAATTATATAAAATATATAGTATAAATTATAAATATAAAAATTAAAAAGTTTTTGCACAAACAAAACCAATGCAACCAAAATTAGAAGCAGAAAAATGGGGAAAAATTTATAGCAAATATCTCTAATAAAGACCTCATTTCTCAGACATACAGAGAACTGAATCAACAGTATAAAAATATAAATCATTCCTCAATTGATAAATATCAAAGGACAGAAACAGGCAGTTTTCAGACAAAGAAATCAAAGCTATCTAAAGTCATATAAAAAATGCTCTAAATCACTATTGATTAGAGAAATGTAAATTAAAACAACCCTGAGGTACCACCTCATACATATCAAATTGGCTAACATGACAGAAAAGGAAAATGACAAAAGTTAGAGGGGAATGTGGAAAAATTGAGACACTGATGCATTGTTGGTAGAATTGTGAACTGATCTAACTGTTCTGAGGAGTGACCAGAACTGTACCCAAAGGGTTATAAAACTGTCCACACCCTTTGACCTGGCAATACCACTAATAGGTCTGTATCCCAAAGAGATTTTTAAAAAGCGGGGGCAGGGGAGAGGATCTATTTGTACACAAATAGTTATAGCAGCTCGTTTTGTGGTGGTCAAGAATTGGAATTTGAGGGGATGCCCATCAACTGAGAAATAACTTAACAAATTGTGGTATATGATTATAATGGAATATTATTGTGCTATATAAGAAATAAAAAGCAGGATAATTTCTGAAAAAATGGAAAGACATATGAATAGATACGAAGTGGGAAGTGAGCAGAACCAGGGGAAATTGTACACAGTAACAAAATCGTATGATGAATAACTGTGAATGACTTAGCTATTCTCAGCAATACAAAGATCCAAGTCAATCCCAAAGGACACATGATGAAAAATGCTATCTGCCTCTAGAGAAAGAACTGATGTCATCTGAATACTGCCCAAAGCATACTGTTTTTTCCCTCTCCTTTCCTTCCTCCATCCCCCATCTCACTCTCTTTCTCTCCTTTATCTTATTATACAAAATGACTAATATGGAAATGTTTTGCATGACTGAACATGTATAACTTGTATCAGATTATTTACCATCTCAGGTAAGCAGGCAGAGGAGGAAGGGGGAGATAGATTTTGGAACTCAAAAAAACCCAAAAGGGAATGTTGTTTTTATATGTAATTAGGGGAAAATAAAATATTTAAAACAAAAAAAAGCCCTGTACCTTGCACTAATGTTGACTGAATTTTTGATATCATTTCATTTTCTTGTAATTTACCACTTCTAAAAGAAGAGTGAAAATAAAATAATCATTGTTAATTTCATTAATTTTACTTGTGTAGATAAAAGGAGTTTACTCATGAGGAATTCCCTTTACTGAATGACAAGAAAACTTTACAATGACATTATTAGAGTGAATGCAAACAAAACTACCCAGAATTGCCACCAAGTACAGCTATATTTTGATTTATTAATGCAATTATAAAAGGTGTCGACCTTGATTTCTTTGAAAAGCATAGTGATTATGACACTTATCTGTTGTGGTCAAGACCTTATTAACATATCCATTTAGTGATTTTAATTAGTTCAAATTTTCATTAGAATAATCATCCAAAATAAATATTCCATACGCTTAGCTCAGATACCACCTTCTACTTGAAACTTTTCTCAATCTTTCCATCTGGTAGTGACCCTCTCTCAAATCCCTTTTTTTTTAAACATAATTTTGTACAGGCAGCTAGGTGGTACAATGGATAGAATGTTGGGCCTGGTGTAAGGAAGACTCATCTTCTGAGTTCAAATGTGGCGTCAGACACATACTGTGTAATTTTGGGCAAGTCACTTAACCTTGTTTGCCTCAGTTTCCTCATCTGTAAAATGAGCTGGGGAAGGAAATGGCAAACCACTCCAATATTTCTGCCAAGAAAACCCCAAATGCAATCATGAAGTATAGTAACTGAACAACAACCAATTAAATTTACCATAAGCGATCTCATACTGCAATACTTTGATGATTTGTGAGGGTTCTTCCTCCAACAGTGCAGATCAAAAACTACCCACACCTTCTTATCCTACTGTGACTCTTGTCACACGATGTCCTCTGGTAAATCTTCCATTGAGGGGGTCACCAAATGTGCTGGAGCCCTTCCTCTAGTTCTCGTGAAATGATATGGGTACCAGTGAGAGATAAGAGTTATCATTTATCTCTCCCTCTTGCTTTCTGATCAGGCCTCCTCCTTTTTCTGATGGTCTCTCACAATTCAGAGATATTTTGAACAAGGGTCAAAGAAAAGGAATTGTCTAGTTTGTAGGCAATTTCCTAGCACACCTCATTTCCCACGCAATTTAGTTAACTGAAGTTGTACTGCATATAGACAAAAGTGGAAAACAGAATCCAGAAAGTGAGCATGTCTGTAAGACACCAGCATGAATAGTTATTAGTCTTCCAATCAAAGACATATAGATCACCTTAAAAGTAAGGGATCCTGACCTGCCATACTTTTTCAGCTATTCACCTGGCTTCTTTAATGTTACCAAAATAAATGTTTATATACTTAATTTCTGTTTAAATATTTATTTTGATATTTAATATAGACATTTAAATACTAAATGATTTATTTTAAAATACATTCCATAGAAAGCCAAAATCTCCAATAATGATATCTAGAATACAGTCAACAAGCCAGCCATTTAATTCAACCAAGAATTCAAAGTGTGGTCCTAGGTACTAGAACTGCAAAAAAGGGGAAATATAAATTCTGCCCTGAAGTAACATTAAATCTGATATACAACAGAGAGGAAGACATGGACAAAGAAAAGCTGTGTATAGAGTGCTAGGAGAAACTGAAAGGAGAAGTCCCTTACACTTAGGGGATGGGATTAGATAAAATATTCTTGGACTGAGCTGAGCCTTGACAAACATTTAAAAGACTTAAATAGAGATGGCAGGTGGATGGGGTGGAGAGGAAGTTCAAAGTAGGTATGGGAAACAGAGTAAGAAGCAGCACAAAGATGGCATGGGAAGGGTCAAGATGGCAGATGGTTCAGTTTGGCTAGAATGTGGTAGATTTAAAGGAGAACAGAATGAGATAAAGACAGAACTAACATTATGACCCAGCTCTATTAGGCAGTATGGTTACTGATTAAAGCAGGACTTGCAAGGAAGTGCTTTATGTACAACTGCAACTGGATATGCAGAAGGCCCAAATTCAAACACAGTAAGAGAAACCAGCTCTTTGAATGACATCCTGCAAACTAGGAAGCATGAAAAGGTGAGCCCAACACAATGGTGGCCTTTAAGACAGACCGCTCATCCGTGTAGTGCTTAATCCCTCGCTCAGCACTGGCAGAATTTAGTAGTAGAATAACAGTCACTGTGTAAAGAACCTCAAAGCTAGTTTTCTCCTTTACCCAGGAGGCAGGTTAGTACAGTGGAAAGAACACCGGATTTGAAGTAGGAGGACACAGGTCTGAAACCTGGCTCTGCCGAGACACTGATCAGAGCTTACTTCCTCATCTGTTTCTTTAAAAAAAAGAAAATGAGAAGACTCATATTACCTTCCCCTCAGGAAGGTTCAAGAAAGACCGTAAATTTTGAAGCATTACATAAATGACAGGCACTGTGATATGAATGGCTGAATCTCTTAAGCTTTGCCCACCTCCTCAGTATAGTACATGCTGAGAATACAAGGAGAAAAAAAGGATAGTCCCTGCTGTCTAGGATTCCATACTCTAATTGGGGAAGACAGCGCAACAAGAGAACTCAGCTGAAGGGTGGATAGAAAGTTCTAGGAGTCCTTAGGAGGTATCAGAGTGTTTGTCCTTCCACCAATGGGCAGGGGAGTGGGACCAAAGGTCAGAGTGGCGAGTGGTCCTTCTAGCAGTGGGTGGTAGGAGAAGAGGAAGAAGCATCATGTCTAGCCAGGAAGGACCTGGGGAAAAGGAAAAGGAAGTATTGGTAGGAAAAGCTGGGTATGGGCAGTCCCATCTGATACTAGATCTGGCTAAGGGGTCCTCCTGTACAATGAAAAGTACACTGGGGTTAGAAAACCTGGTTTTAACTTCCATGTTTGACACCTCTAACTGTGTAGCACTGTTCAACCCACATAGCCTCCCTGTGTCTCTGTTTCCTCATCTGTAAAACAAGAGGTCAGATTAGGTAACCTAAGAGTTCGCTTCTGGCTCTGGATCTACAACCTTAATATATTAGTATTATCTGATAATTATGAACTTATTTCTTTAGCCACACCCATGGAAACAGTGTTACTAGCCATCTTGAAGAGTAAAGACCATATCTACACTCATATCACAGTAATGATATGCTTGGTATGGAAAGCAGCTATAAACGTTAGTGACTTTTTACAAACAACTTACATAATATTGGCATGTGAACAAGCTTACCTATAATTTCACTGGTCAGGGAAAGTAACTCAGAAGACAGAAAATAATTAGGAAACCTCTACTCCAAACAAGATCTGTTTAAGAGTGCTGAACTGGGATTAATATCAGTTATTAAAACAAATGCTACTTATTATGCCTAGTAGCCCTACCCTATTAAGATGCCTGACAGGCACCAAGGGGCCATGGAAGGAATGAAGTATTTGGAGCTAGAAGTTCTGGGTTCAAATATGAGCTTAGTTATAACCTATGTGACCTTGGACAAGTCACTGACCCTCTTTTTGCCTCAGTTTCCTCACCTGTAAAATGAAAGAATTGGACTAAATAGCCTTTGAAGTTTCTTGCAACTTAAAATTTCTGATCTTAGGAAGATTACTATACCAAAATTTAAGTAAATGCTGGTTTCCATCAAAAAAGGAATTCTACAGTTAACAAAGAACAAATGACCTAGTTCAATAGTTCAGCTGCTCATATCCTTTTATGAACAAAATGATGAACTTTTCTGCCATCACTTGTAGTAGTCATTAACACTTTCACCATCTTAGTAATAGCTCAGGCTCTGAATCCATTTTTGAAATGGATTAATTGGTAGTGAGCCAGTTTCCCATCTGATTCTACCTCTGTAAAAGATAATGTTCATTACTATAGGCAAGACATCATGTGACAAAGGATTCATGCAATATTATTTATCACCCTTCTTTTCTTCTTATCTGATGCTTTCTTTCTTTTCACATTTCAGAAGGGGAGATTAAAGTACAGGAAAATTATCTACCTCAAGATGAATGTCTGGTCCTTAAAACTTCTAATTTCCATACTGAATGGCTGATTCATACATGGAATTCCCTAACTAGAAAGTGTGGTGCATATATTAGAAAGCTGTACAGAAACTTTATAGAAACTTGTAAAGTGTGCTATCTCTTCAACAGCTATCCATCCTGAGAAAGGGACATGGTATAGATGGGTGATACAGAAATAATTAGAATCATATATAAAAGTTAAACCTAAGTGCAGGAATTAGAGAGCAAATCCAACATCTATACTCATTCCACTTCTGAAGAAGAAATGAAGGCATCCTTAAAGGAGAAGAAAGCTATGACAGGGGAAATGGAGAGTAAGGTATTACCTATACTAGTCTTTCTTCTCATCTATTACAAATAGATGTAGTTGTACTAAGGTTCAGACTATAAGCTCTTGGCTAATGCTTTTAAAACACAAAAGAATCCTCAATCCATAAACTTCTTGGTCTTAAGGCTTACAGACTTAAAATGCCCTATCATACTAGGGCATTTTACTAATGTTCATTTTACACTTTTCATTTTACTAAGAAAGTGACTATTATACTTCTACTAAACTAAAATGTACACTTTAATGTACATTTAAAATTTTCAGTTAGCTAAAGAAAGATTATGTGAACTAACACTCCAGAGGAAAAATAACCCTCGTTCATCAGAGAATAACCACAATCACCACTAAACCTCTTCTACCTTGACAATATTCCCCAAAACAGACTAATGAACTCAATTGTTTTTGCAACTAATCACTGTAGTATCTTCAGTATTATAATCCAGATTTACTTTTGAAGAAAAAAATACAAATCCTAATTGAGTTTTACAATAAACCTGAAAAGTAAAACTCATCAGTTACTAATCCTTTTATGACAAATAACAAACCTTACAAATTTCACAAAGAATATACAGGCTCCTTCTGATGTCTCATAATGGTATGAGTGCCCCTGGGCTTCTCAAAGATAAGACAACAGAACAGAAGCTTTTCTAAGTCCTACCAAACTATCAGTATGGCCCCTTTAATGAACTTAACTCTTTATCTCCAGAGGAGTATCATGGCTAAGTTCGGAGAGGTTCATTAACAGGCTGGCTGCAGGGTGAGAAGCGTTGGGAATAAGCAACTCCTAAAGACTGAGAAGTGGAGGGAGATGGGGTGTTAGGGGGAGGTGGGAAGGCTACAGTTAGTCACAGATCTGTACTGGTGGAGGGAATATCCACACTGATGAAACCACAGATCCTTGAAGGTATATGCAATATATTTATTTATTAAAGGCACATTTACACCATGAAAGGTCAGGTTGTGCATAAAGACTGATACAATTAGAGCTACTTGATTTCTTCAGGTATCATTTCAACATACCAGACATGGTTGCTGAGACAAACGACCCAGATATTGAGTAGGGTTGTTGTACAAGATGGTCATAGAATTAAAAAAAATATCCAAAGGCACCTACCTCCAAGTATTTCATGAGACTTTGTACTCTTTCATTTATTTCTAAGTTTTCCCCCTCTTCCCCCTAAAATATTTCTGTGAGAAATCACCATTAATTGGAGTTCAAAGTATCCATCTTCATTTTACTAATAACCCAAACCATTTCATTAAGTTGTTAGCTCTTGCCTTCAAACAAAGCCTACCAAAAATGAAAAACATCAGGATTGATTATAGAAAGAAAAACTCAAATTTAGGAATCCATAATATTCTTTTTGAGGGGGAAAGGTTTGAAAATGTTCGGGTTTTATCTGAGTTCTAGCACCATGTTTTGGGAAGGCCACTTTACCTGTCTAGTTTTTGCTATGCAGCAATTTATGATATTATCTGTACATTTCAATGAAACTACTCCAGTTAATATCAGCTCTGTACACTAGAATATTGGCTAGAGCCCCACTGCTACGCCTGTATGAGCTACCATCTCTTCTTTGAAGGAGGACAGCTTCAAAGCTTATTGTTTGAAAAGGTCTGTGGTGCTTGTGTTGCCTGAGGGCAGGTCGTTTTCCAAAGACTTGCTGACGCTTCATTCAGGAAGATACATATTTCAAGATTCAATCCTCTTGTGCTATTGGAAGAAATCTCCAAAATGATCAGGAAATTCTCATACAAGAAAATCTGTTTTCAAGACACATAAAACATTTTTCTTTCTAAAAGGTGATGGCCTTATCCTTGAACTCTAAAATTTAATCAAAGAACAAATGGTTCACATAAAATTTAAAACTTCTATAAAACTAAAGTACAATTTATTGGAGGGAACTAGATTTTAAGCAAAACCCTCCCAACTCCCTCCAAAACAAAACTTAAAAGGGTATCTGCTTATACAAGAGCAATAAAAAAAATTAAATATTTATTTGAATAACAAGTTTTAAGTTCAAGCTGCAATGTTGGCAATGTAGATTTTAACACAGATCACAAAAAGCGTGCACAAAAAGTATTGGAGAAAAGGACAAAATAATGCTCAGAATTATGCTAAACAGCTGCTGATTTTTAAGAAAAACGAAGATCTGTAACCACTATACAAAATATAAAATGTATTAAACACTACCATCCACAGAACAGTCTTTTTATTATTGATTATATTTAAAAATTATTTGTGTAGTTAATTATATACTGAATTGTAAATGAATATTATACATTAATCCCCTTTTGGTCGGCAATTCCTTGCTGCATTATAGCATGTCCAATTATATTGCAAAAAGTTAGCAATTTCCCCCCTTTTAATAAAGAAAACAATTATTGATATTACAGTAAATATTATAAGGTCTACAAATATGAAATGAAAATTTCTCCTTCAACTTCAAAGTGCTTTCCATGCAGAGTTAAGCACTTGCCTTATTTAACTGAGTGCACTACTAAGTTCAGGGTCAGAGAGATGCTCTTGGATCATAAGACTAGACTTTACAAATAAAAGACTGAAAGTAATCATGCAACCCTCTTACTACTACTGGGTATACCCACTGTGTCACCTACCCATTCTGCCTTTCCAGAATACCATTCAAGACATCAAAAAATTATTAGACTTATAATGATAAATATACATGTAATGAAGACACAAACTGCTAAATGACACTACTACTGGTAATGTCTGTGCTACGTGAAAGCACCTTTAAAAAGAGCCTATGCGGCGAGAGATAAGTGTCTAAAGATTCAAAATGAATCAACAGTATTGGATAACAATATAATTCTCAACTCAGAAGCTGCCTCAAGATTAGGTGCATCTTCAGTTAATGTAACAGGAAAAAAAGGCAATGGATTTTATTTTATTAATTGCATCCACTCACAAATTGACCTAAGGTCACCAGATGCGTAGACACAATGAGATTTTTTTTTTACAGTCTTTAATTGTAATGATGATAAAGGAATAGATCTATTTAAAAACAAAACCAAATAGCTATTTTTTTGTCTAGATTAAGAGGTGGCACCAGGCGTGGGATTCACATTTTGGGTGGCCACTTGTGGTGCTACTTCGATGATCCGAGGTTTGTCTATAATTCTGGCTGTACGGTTGCCTTTCTCTACAATCCCAATAATCCATGCTTGGTGACCTTCCCCATATTTGGGGGACTTAATCTCTGCACAGAATCGAGCTGCCTGCTCACGTGGTAAACAGATCAGAAGGCCTCCTGACAAAAAAAAAAAAAAAGATCATTCATTAGTTTTTGACTATTTCTGAGTAACAAAGTATTTCTGTGCTCTTTACCCTCTTCAGCTATTGGCAGAAAAATAAACCAAATTCAAATCAACTTTTCTACGAAGCATGTTTCTTTCATTTTCTATAAGCTGAAACCTATAACTTGTTCTGTCTTTCCTCCTGAACAAATTTTCATTTTATTTAGCTATTTTCTGATGAAATTATAGAATGTGGAGGCTTTCTCTTTAATTATGAAAGCCTTTCATGAAACTATGCAGTTAAGTGTGGTGTGTCTGGGCACCGAGTTATGGAATTTGGGCTACTATCTATTTTTTTAGTTTATCATTAAAATAAAGATGAAACAAAAAACTAAAGTTAATTCTAAATAATCTTCTTCTCTTGAATCTCTAGTTTCCCTGTCCTAATTAAACATCAATAGGGGATCATTCTCACCATCCAAATTCTTGGCTCATACTCACATATGGCTAAATGGAAGTGGAGGAAATAATGAAATCAGACTAAGAGGGTCAACTGAAAATTTATGGTAAGTAATCTCAACTGGATCCTCACTGGAGAGAAGCAATCTTTCTATACCCATAATTGACTTCCTATCCTCTCTCACTCATAACATCCATATTTTTCTTCTCTCTTCCAACATTCTATGGAGCCACTCCCTCCCTCTCTCCTGGCAACTAAAAACATCACTTCATATTTCACTGAAAACTTTGAGGCCATCCCTTTTCCCTCATGACATAATCTTCAATGTCTCCTCCTTTACTTTAGTCTCCAATGACAAGGGAGCCCTTCTGTTCTCCCATGTCCTTTTGCCTATAGCATCCCTTCTCATCTTCTCTAACAGATGCCACCACTCCAATGTTCCATTTACTGTTTCCCTGTCTCTGAATATAACCCCATGCCTCGAAGGCTTTCTCTCCTAACTTCTGCCTTGCTGACTCCACAACTTCCTTTAACATGCATGTAGGAGGCCTTTTCCATTCCCCCCAGATGTCCTACTCTGCATGTACCTTGCATGTACATGTTGTCTCCCCATCAGAATGTATGCTTCTTGAGGCAGGAACTGGTTTTGCCTTTTCTTTGTATCCCCAGAACTTAGCACAGTGCCTGGCACACAGTAAGTGCTCAGTAAATGCTTACTGATTGATTTCATCTCAATTTCATTTTATGTAAAAGTGTCTTACCTTAAAATCTACCTGAAAAAATATTTTCTAGAAATCAGAGTAAATTAAAGACTAATGTAGTCAAGGAACTTAGATCCAGCCCTTCCTTGTTCTAATGCTCTGTCCCTGTGTGCCTGACCTTGGGTATTTACCTCCCCTTTGTAGGCTTCAGTTTTCTCACCTGTAAAATAAGCAAGTTGAACAGAATGATCTCTAAGTTCTCTTTCAATTCTAACATCCAAGGTGCCTATGATCCAAACTAATAACAACCCTAAGATACACCTGGAGGGTTCTTCTTCCTGTCTGCTAGGGTCTGGCCGAAGAAACTGTTTTGGAATCAAGGGCAGTGAAAGAAAGTGATCTGCCTAGCTTTGCTATTCATATATAAACACCATTCCGAATTCGTTCACCCACTATTTTTATCGGATATTCACTTCATTGCCATCCCAAGCTCCAAAAAGAATAAAACAAAGACAAACCAGTCTTTTTTAAAAATTAGATTTCCACAGAAAAAGTAGTGAAAATAACTTTATTAATTCTGAATAGAGAAAACAAAATTGAATTTGCTGGTAGTTTTCTAAGACAAGAACTGTTTAAGTGACCAAAGTTTTAATAACACTACTGCTACTACTGCTACTACTACTACTATGATTCTAATCCTAAATACTACTACTAGAAAAGTTGATGTCTAACATAGCCTGTCAGAATTTCCTAAAAAACACATCATCTCAATGTACCTTGTATCTGTCTTTACATGGGCTTGGAAAAAGAAAAAACAATAGTCATGGTCACAGAAAATAAAACAGAGAGTGAAGAAATAAAGAGGAAGGAACAAGAAGACTTAAAAGATGAAAAAAGTAAGACTAGGAAATGGGGAAAAGAAATAGATGGAGAGGGTAATAACACTAGATGAGTTCTCCAGAAAGAACACAATCTACTTCTAGACCAGTACTATATAGCAGGTGATCATATCTATAAGAAGTATCTGTGGGATTCTAATCGTTGTTGTGTTCGTCCTTTGTTGCCGAAGACCATGACATCAGAGAAATAACAGCATGACTTGCACTTGACTTTGTTTTGAGTGAGGGAGGGCTGTGCAGATCACCAGTCTCACTTCTCCTCCAGAGCCATCTGGATGTCTGGAGATGACCCAGAATGTACTGGGAGACCTTGGCCTTTTGGGCGAAAGCTTTTGCAGACACTTACTTAGGGTAACACTCATTCATTGAATAGGCCTGTTTAAGAAGTAGCCAGAGCATGGCCCCTTTAATAAGGTCAAGAAAAAGAAAGACATCAGGCTGGGAAGGAAACAGCAACAGTTACTTTTGAAAATCACTCTTAAGCCAGGAGGGTCCAGAAGAGCCCTTAGGTAGGGACCCATTGGCTTCCAAGCTTCAGAGTACAGTAGGTTTAAGGTTCTGGGAAAGGAAGAGAAGGAAACCAGCCAGTAAAATCCAAGTCAACTGAGCATCTTTTGGCCATCCAAATTTAGAGAATTTACAACCCCTGAGTTAAGTTCACAAAGAACCATCTTGTGTAATTCACTTAAACTCTCAGGGTCTGCCTCAATTTCCTCATGTGCACAATGAGAGGCTTGGACTAGATGGCCTTTACTAAATCTATGATGCTATGGTCTTTATTAGCCTATACTATAGAAATAGCTACAGGTCATGCTCTTATCTTTTTAGCACCACCCATAAAAGCCATCCCCTTAAAACAACATAATTTTCTCACAGAAAGACATCTAGGAATGACTGCATATTCATAAGATAACTCAGTCATCACAAATCACCTTCTACTTCATGAGAGAAGCTGAAGCACCTTACCTACCTTGCAAAGCCACAGGAGAGGTACATTTAACCCTTAAACAATAAAGAAGCTCAAATACATCTATACTGATCTTTCATCAAAAAAAAAAAAAGTGACATCAAAATCATGTCTTTTGCTTCTACACTGCATAGCTTCCCTGAAGTTTCCACAGGATTTCCTGGTACACAAAGCAATATGCCTCCCCCCTCTTTTTTTTTTTAAAAGACAAATATGATCCTACTGACCCTCATCAAAATGCAGCATGAGTTTTGCCAGCATTAGTGATAAATCTGGATTGAGCTACACTCTTGACTAGTTTTCCCCACCTCTCCAACGAACATTGCCAAAATGCAGAAATCCATATGAATTGTAAGACCAGAGCTATAAGAGTCCAGCTTAGTCACAGCACAGAGTAAAGCTAAAGATGCTGTTCCACCAGAAAGAGAATCGATGTCTTTGATCTCATTAGCAACAGGCAAAATGTGCCAAATGGCCTCACCTGATGTCTCTGGGCAGGTTCCATGCATAAGGCCAAACATGTTTCCACAGGCCTTACTAACAGCAGCCATCTTGGCCAACACTGGAAGATTGTGGATGACAAAGGACACTTCATTCCTCTGTTGCTTAGCAAGATTCTGCGCGTGGCCCAAGATCCCAAATCCTGTGATGTCCGTGGCTGCATGTGCATTAAAAGTGTGCATAAGTCCTGCAGCTAAAAGAGGGAAAAAAATGCCACTAATTATATATATTTGGTTAGATGATCAAAAGACAAAATTTGCCATGTTTCCCCTCAACTCAAAATCCTACAGAGGCTGTTGGACTCAAGATTTCTCATTTGACGTCCACTGGCACAAAATTCACACTCTTTCCTCTATTGTCCCTCTTCAAAAACTAAATAAACAAAACTTCTTGAATCTTGTTTTCTATCTTGTGTATTTAACTTATGAACCACAACTTTAATCAGTAGTAATTAACAGATTATAAATTTGTAAAAGGATTTATAAAAGATTAAACTTCAGGAGATGATAGAACAAAAGATTATATCTAAAACATCTTTAAATGTAAAATAACATAAAATTAAGCTGTTGTTGTAGTGATATCTCCTAAAATAGACTGGAAAAAGGATTTGGCATCAGAGCACATGGATTTTGATCCTTCTACTGCCATGTACTAGCTGTGTCCTCCTGGGCAAATCACTTCCCCTTTCTGGGGGTAAGCTTCCTCATCTGTAAATGAAGAATTTAGGCTCAATTATTTCTAAAATCCTTTCAAGTCTAAATCCTCAGACGACCTTTTAATGTGAATGACGTAGTAAATATAACAGTCCTAATCACTATTATGCTTCAACAGTTCAGGCACAATCCATTCAGTTTACTTCGCCAGGAGTAGAACAGGTTGAGTTACAAATAAGGGATGAGTATGACTTTGTAAAACCTTGACTTGGATTTTATAAGTCTTTCACAATCATCTCTTATACTTATAGAATAATAGATCACAAAGGGAGATATGCTTCTGAAAACAAGTTGTATTGTTTCTTCTTTTAATTTCAACATCACTTCCCTGTCCCTAAATACCCTTGTGAAAAAAGAGTAACATACAGCACAACAAAGCCAGTACAAAGCCAAGCTTGACAATATAAGCTCCATTCAGTGCTGCAAATACTCCTCATCTTTCTATCAAGAGAATCAAAGTGTTTCATCATCTCTCTAAAAGCAGTTCTATCTCAAAAATCTGAGCCTTTACCACACAAAAGTGTTAGGTGTGGCCCACAGGCCTTATCTGACCCGCAGGGCCTGTAGGCCTCTGTGGAGTAAGCTGTAAGTAAAGACTGAGGCGGGAGACAAGATAGTGAAGAACTCTGTTTATTTTAACAACAATCAGTGCTTTTATCTCTTTCCTGACACCAGAGCCCTAAGTGGACCTATCAGCAAATAGTTTGCCCTAATAAGGAAATCCTATACCTACGACCAGTACTGCCCAGGACTGCCATGTAGCCCCTAGAAAGAAAAACATCTTGAGCTTTCTTTGTTCTCCCAGGGCCTGGGAAATGGCCTTGAGCAAAACAGGGGTGGAACTCTTTGTCCCAGCGCCATCTTGTTCATGCCTTACCAGTCTCCCCTCAGTTTACCTAAGTCGTGACCAGTGAATGCCATGCAAGAGTCTGGGGGTTGGCAATTCCCTTACACAAAAGCATATTCTGTTTCATAAAAGTAGACTGAGGTTATTACTACTCAATAGTGAAATGGTAGGTCATGGGATGCAGTCAAAAAAAGTCACCTTTTGCCAACTCTCTGATGATGTGACTCTTTCAACTTAACTGTACTGGTCCATAGGCAACAGACAAACACTCCAATTTGGGGTCTGCACCTGAAATCTTTCCAGTTTGATAGGCTTAGTCGGAAGTAACAGAATAGCCAGAAGCTCTGCTTCACTGACACAGCACGTGGGGGTCATGTCTTCTCCACAAGGAGACATTAAAAGAAGGACACTAGTAGATAGAAGTATCCATTACCAAGACACCAAGTCTATATAGGAAATGTCTATAATGAGGTATTGACTGTATTCTTTTCCCAGTACAAGGCTTCTTCTTAAGTATCTAAATCTCAGCAAATAATCCACATGAAAAACATCATTTGACATTCAAAAAATTTTTTTTAAAACTGTCACTTAATAATTAAAATTTATCTGCCTTAAGAGAAAACTATTAGGAGTTCAGAAAAACTAAACAAGGGGAGAAGAAGATGTTGGGAAGGAGAATCAATCAGGAATTTAGAGTCCTGTAGAAGGAAATGAAATCTTATGGGGAGAATCAAATAGTTTTAAAAAATTAATAGCTAAGATTTATACAGTCTTTAAAATTTGCAAAGACGTTTTACATATATTATCTCATTTGAGCCTCATAATAGCTCTGGGAAGTGGGTGGCCTTATCTCTGTTTTACAAATAGGGAAAGCAAGTCTGAGAGAGGTTAAATTACTTGCCCAGGGTCACACATCTAGTAAGTGTCTAAGATAAGATTCAAACTCTGGTCCTTTCTGTCTTCAAATGAGTATTCTATCCACTAAGCCAAAAAGCTGCCTCTTAGTTAAAAATAAAAAGATAAACTTATTTTAAAAAGCAACATATTACAGTAAAAACAGGGGAAAAGAGAAAATGAGAAGCAGAAGACCAAGTTGATAAGGAATTTCTTATTCCCAAACCTTTTTCATAGTTCTTATAACTTTTCTGAAACTCAGAAGTAAAAGAGTAGAGCTAGGAAGGGTTCTGGAAATAATTCCAACAAAGGCATCACAACAGTGGATATTCCTGAACATTGCACCAGGTGGCCACTATAGGCTCAAATCCTTCCTCCATTATTTAATAGCTGTATGACCATGGATAAGACACTGGCAATCTCTGAGTCGGATAATACCACCATAGGCAAGTACCTCACAGATTACTATAAGATATTATTGCCAATGGGGTAATATAAATAAAGCACTTCACAAACTTTAAAACATTATGTAAAATGTCAGTTATTGTTCTCATTTTACAGGTAAGGATTTCTAATGTATATAAATTATATACATAAAAATTTGTAAAGGGATTTATAAAAGATTAAACTTCAGGAGATGACAGAACAAAAGACTATATCTAAAACATCTTTAAATGTAAGGTAACATAAAATTAAGTTGTTTTTGTAGTGATATCTCCTAAAATACCGACTGAAAAAAGGATCTGGCATCAGAGGACATGGATGTATGTATATAAGCTAATATCAATTAGAAAGTAATGTGTGGGGAAAGCAGAGCCAAGATGACAGAATAGTAGAAATCAATACAACGAGCTTCCCTCCTCAACCCAACTCCTTCAAGTCGATTTAGAAAATGCACTGGACTGAATATTGATGGTGAAATCCAAGGAAAAGGCACAGTTTTCCAGGGTAGGTAAGGACAGAAAGCAGACAGAGAGGTCTGTGGACACTAGAAACTAGGTCTGGCCAGGAATGGGCAAGAAAAGCACTCCAGCATCCGCAGAGCAGCTGTATACCAGGACAAGAGGAGGTCCCAGACCCATACTGGGCACCCTGACAAGAATAGGGGCCAACTGGCAGCTTTTTCATCCCCTGTTCAGTTCCCAGGTCAGAGATCCAAAGTGTACTAATGGGGATACCTGCACCTAGAGGTGGTGTTCTGTGGTAAGGAGTGGCTGCAGGTGCTAGGCTATGTACCAAGCAAGGAGCAAGTTCAGAAGCAAGTAGTAGCACTGTGGCACAGATTCCAGGAGCAGAGTAGGGTCTCAGTCCCAGCTTCCAGCCTAGTCTGAAGTCTGCAAAGAAATAACCAGGGCAGGAATCCCAGACCAAAGGGGAGGCAGCAGTTCTGTCACTCTGAACCATTGAGCTTTCCAGCTGGCTAAGAGACCAGCAGGAGAACAGTTGTTTAGGTCAGCGGCTTAGACTCATACCCAGATCAGGTATTTCCAAGTTTAGACCAGGGGCCAGCAATTAGACTTTGCCCTGGGTCAGAACACTGTGGAAGCACTAAAAGGTCATTTTTATTTGTGTTTACCTTTTCAAACAGCAAATCAGTTTACCCTCAGATCAGTTGGGGACCAGCTTGCAGATCCCTATGCTGACCTGTCCCTGGGATCCTGGAATAATGAAACACTCACAAAAAGCAGCAAAAGGATGATCCCCAAACTTTCTCCAAGAAGTGTCCAGAGTCTAGCCCTGACATGAAGTCCGAAAAAAAGTGGGAACAATAAGCAAAAAAAAAAAAAATCCCTACGGGAAGGGTGGTAGGTACATTCAAGACATAAACCAAGAAGAAAAGAATCTTCTAAAACATCGATAAACAAAGACTCAAAGAAAAGCAAAGCTTGGGTACAAATTCAATTAGAATTCCTAGAAATAATAAAGTGGTTTTTGTAAACAATTATGATATTCTTTTTTTAAATAAATGAAATGAAAGTGCTAGAAGAGAAAACTGAAACATAAATAAAAGCTATGGGAGAAAGAATTGGAACAGAAATGAACAGCTTGGTACACGAGGTACAAAACCTTAGCCAAGCATCAAACTCTCTGAAAATTAGAATGGACCAAAGAGCAAACAATAATTCATAAGAACAAGAAATATTAAAACAAGAAATATTTCCCAAGATTGGGAAAAAATAGAAGAAAATATAAGGCACCTTGTAGGAAAAGTTGCCCTAAAGACAGTGAGAAGAAAAGAATTTAAGAATTAGTGGGCTATCTAAACATCACAATAAAAAACAGAGTTTATACATCAAATTTCAAGAAATCTTAAGAGAAAACTGCCTAGATCTCATAGAACCAGAAGACAAAGCAGAAATAGAAAGAATCCACTAGCCACCTCTTGAAAGAAATCCCCAAAAGGAAAATTCCCAGAAATATCATAGCCAAAATCCAGTGCTCCCAGGGCAAAGAAAAAAATGTAGCCAAGCAGCCTGAAATAAAGAATTCAAGTACCAAAGGATCCACAGCCAGGATCACACACACAATTCAGCAGCCACCACTCTTGGAGTTTGGAATACAATATTCCATACGGTAAAGATGATAGAGGTTTATGATCATGAATAACTTATCTAGAAAAACTAGCTATAATCCTGCAGGTGGAAAAAATGAAATAGAGGATGTCTATGCATTCCTGTTGAAAAGAATAGAGCTAAGCAGAAACTCTGAAGTTCAAACAGAGTAGTTAAAAGAAGCATAAAAAGATAAACACAAATGAATAGCTATAAGAGACTAAACAAAGAAACTGCTTACATTCAAACATGGGGAGATGATACATGTGTCTCCTCTGAGCTCTATTCTCATCAGGAGTCATAGGAGTCTAATTAGACAGGGCCCAGGAGCGGCTCTGTTATGTCTAGATGGTTATAAAAGAAGAATGGAAGGAGAAGGGAAGAGGAAGACAAAGGGGTGGGGGTGGGGGAAGAAAGGAAGATTAGGGAAAGTTCTTTCACATAACTGGAGTACAAAAGCAGACATCATCAATACAAACAGAGAAGACGAAATTTAGGAGGAGCAGCTGACACTTGAATCTTACTCACATGAACTGGTTAAAGGAAAAAAGAATATACATACACATACACACATTTGGTTACAGAAGTACATTTGACTCGACAGGGAAATTGGAGGGAAAGGAGAAAAGGGAGAAGGAGAATGAATTAGAGGGAGAAGAGATTAAGGGAGGGATTAGTTCAAGCAAAACAAACTCTAAAGATGTACAAAATTATTTACAATTCTTTTTCACATGTCAAAGAATGGAAATATGAAGGAGTGCCTATAACTGGGGAATACTACTTTATACTTTACAAATACGATACAATACTATTGTGCTATAAGAAATAATGAAGGGGATCTTTCAGAGGAACCTGGAAAGACTTAAATGAACTAATGCAGAGTGAAATGAATGGAGCAAGTAGAACAATTTGTATAATGACAATAATGTGGAGAAGGAAAAAGAGGGAAGAGAAACTGAGTGACAGTTGCGTTAACAAAAATTTCTATAACTTCATCTATTTACTTCACATATCTCAGAGGATCTAAAAGTAGCCCTTTGTATGACCCCAATTGTCAACTACAATACATGATCAATTCAATTCTATATGAATAAAATGTTTTGGGGTAGAGTTCTTTTAGTTTTGGTTTGTTTTGCTAAATATTAAAAACAAAAGCAAAACAAAAACTTTATTAGGAAGTATTGCTTTGTTATTTTAGAAAGTTGTAACACTTCAAAAATAATTGGATAGTGCTTCGTTCTTGATTCCAGAATTGAAATATGGTACTCCTTAAGTATAAATGCAGGGTAACCAATCAATCAACAAACATTATTAAGCATTTACTATGTGCCAGACTTTAAGTATTGGGAATACAGATGAAAGGTAAAAACAAATGCAGCCCCTGCTCCCAAGAAACTTAAATTTTAATAGAGGAGACAACATGTACATAAAAAAGTATATCCATGACACAGAGCAGATGGAAGTTTACATTACAGGGAACTGGCTATCTGAGGATAATGAATTCCTGACTTAAAATCAAGTTATTATCCTTGCCATGCATTGCCACTCTTCTCTAGAGGCAATCTTAGTATTCTGTAATTTATCTGTTTCATTCACAGTAGTTTTTTTTAATAGCTCTTATCTGGGTGAAGGTCATAATAGCTATATACACAAAACAGTGAAATGACTTTAACAAGGTCACTTAAAATTGCAAAAAAACCCCTTGTATTCCAGTAAAGGTAATGGGAGAAAAACGAATGATGTAACGAATGAGAAGTGTGGAATTATCCATTTACATACCCCCAAGTCAAGGAATCAAAACAGAGTAGTGTTAACATTTTAATTAACTGAAAATTACTATGCAAATATTAGGGGCTGCATGAATTTTTTTCTTTTATTTCATTTGCTTATTTCCTGAAAATTCAAGGATATCTGAAGTATAGAAATTTATATTTGAATGCAAGCTTAGATGTATACTCTTCATTTCCCACCTGATTGCCCTCCTGGATTTCATGATCCTCAGGAAACTCATTATTCTGCAGGAAGAAATCAACTCTGGAGCTCGGTTCTCTGTATTCCCTGCTCCTGGAGTCCTTCCCTTTCTGACTACAAAGGGTGGAAAGTGGACCCTGGAGAGCTCCAACCAGATCCTCTACCATTTAAGGAAGACACTCAGAGAATTCCAATTATCCACAGATGAATTCAAGTCTGTAACTTTCACCTCCTCTGATCATATTCTGCCTCAGCTGCTGGACAATACCATTCTCCCAGTTGACCTCCTCCCTTTCCAGCTTCCTTTTATGTATCTTCCTCCATTAGACAGTAAGCCCTTTGAGGGTAGAGGCTGTTTTTATGCCTTTATCTGTATCCCTAGTGCTTAGCACAGTGCCTGGCACATAGTAGGTGCTTAAGAAATGTTTACTGATTGATTTGTGGATTCAAATGAACTGGTTCCCACACTTTGCAAGTAAGGAAACTGTCACTCTTACTCTACCATCACTCTTTTCAAAAGAGTTAAAGACAAGTCATAGTCTTTTTATCAGTCTCACAAACACCTTGACATTTTGGTCTTGCGCCATTTTGGAAATACATATAACAAAGACAAGGATCTGTATAGCATCTCAAGGTTGTAAAACACTTATACCACCAAGTATTAGAACTGGAAGAAATGTTAGTATCCTCTAGTTAAAACCCATCACTTTAAAGAAAAGGAACTGAGGTCCAGGGAGATGAGACTGGTTCAAGATGCCTAGTTAGTTAGCGGCAGAGGTAGAACCAAACCCAAGGGGTCAGACTCCAAGGATTGGGTTCTTTTTCCAGGGGACTATAACCTTGGAAAATTAGGCAGGGTAAATATCATATGAATAAGGAAACTAAGCCACTATCACAGAGTTAGTAAGTGTCTGAGTCCAGACTTGTAGCACAGCATCATGGGATGTAGTGGTAGCAAGGCCTCCTCTAGTCCCATTCCCCCACTTTACGAACTCCAAAAACAAGGGCTCTTCCTTCTAGCACACAAGTCCTATATATCTAGCTGTCCATAATTCTAAGGCACTAGACACCCAGATCTTACTACACTGTTTTATAAGGAAGTAAATGTTTACATGCTGGTGCCATCTTATTATCAGAGCAGAAATAAATCCTACTGATCCCACAAAAAGTCAGTATACCCAAAACAGAACTCATCGTCTCTCCCATCTCTTTCAAACTTCCCTATTTCATTTCAGGGCACTTCAAATCTACTAGCTTTGCAAACTCAGCATCATCTCATATAGCTTCATAACCATTCTTTCATTCATGTTCTTCTCACATTACTCATACAGCCACTGCCTTAGCTCAGGTCCTCTTCACCTCTCACTGAGACTGCTGCAATAGCTTCCTAATAAATATGTCTCATTTTGTACTCTGAGTGCTTCACCTCTCTATCAGGCGCTGAGTAGCATGTTTCATTAATTGTCCTAACTGGCTTCCCTACTTCAAGTATCACCTTGTGCCAATTCATCCTTTAACAAAACTGGAAAAACGATTTTTCTTAAGCGTAGGTCTGACTATGTCACTAACCTGCACTGGCTCCTTACTGCCTCTGGGATCAAATATAAACTCCTTGAATTGTTTCTTAATGCTCTTCACAACCGAGCTCCAACCTATCTCTCCAGAGACACAGAATGTACCCACTCTGAGTAGGCAGCTTCCTTCTTGGCATTTGTATCCTCTGCTCCTGGCACAGTGCTTGGGCTCGCCTTATTCAACTTTGCTTCATGGAATCCTTTACCTACATCAAGACCTAGCTAATGCATGAAGCCTCTTCCAGCCTCAACTACTACAGCCTTGCCTCCCTAAATTATCCAACGTTTATTATGCATCTACTCTGTACACACTTATGCATTTAGGTGTTTCCTCCCTAGAGAAACATAAGCTAATTGGGACTAGGTGAGGTTTCATCCATGTTTTTTTATCTAGCACCTACCATAACACCTTGCACACAGCAAGTAGAAAAAAGACTTGCTGCCTGAAGTATCAACTCTAACATGTGATATCAGCTTTAGGTAGAGAGATCGTGTCTTATTCAACTGAATAAACATTTACAAAGCAAGCATCTGTGTGCACATCACTGTGATAGGCTTGGGGGAAGACAAAAATTTATACATGCTTCTTGCTTTCATCAAAAAAACAATCTAATAGAACAAACACAAACCACTAGAATACATGACATTACATAATAAATATACTAGGGAAGAGTCAGAACCAAGTGCTATGTGGAGTCAGGGGGAAAGGTTATTGCTGATGGGAAAGAATCTCAGAAGGGCCCATGGAGGTAGCATTTAAGACAGGCTTTAGAGGACAGGTTGGGATTCATCAGGAGGCAGCTAGGCGGTTTAGTGTATAGATCAATGGGCCCAGAGTCAGGAAGACTTGAATTCAAATCTGGACCCAGACACTTGCTAGCTGTGTGATTCTGGGCAAGTCATTTAAACTCT
>CM053770.1:129877110-129891963 GCA_028658325.1 Potorous gilbertii | reverse complement strand
GTGATGTAAAAGCAATTAGTATTAAAACAATTGACTGAATTAATTATTGAGACTGAATGAGAGACATCTTTAGTTTGGGGAAAAGAATTTTAGTCTAACTTTCCTAGAGGCAGGTAACCTCAGGTAAAATTTGGCATTGATGGAAAAGTTGAGGTTTAATGGTAAATTTGATTTTATGATTGTTATTTAAGCAGGAACTAGAACAGGTATAGAAAGACATGTAAGCCACTTAAGACTTGCCTCAAAAGATGATCCTTAGCCAAAGTGAAATTATAGGGATATCTGAAATCTGGTTATTGGAACTTGCTATTTTAAGATTCTATGGGAACTGACTGTTCTTCTGAGTCTAACTCCAGGTATGGATAGCAAGAAAAGTGGTCTGAGCCTCCAATCCATGATGCCAGTATGCCTTTGAGATGCTGGTATGAACTGAAAAAGGTGATCCCATAGGAAGGGTGGAAAATCTGCTGTTCAGTTTGGGCTGAGGTAGGATTCTCCTGACTCAATTTCCCCTCTGACACCTGGCAGACTTTAAGCCTAACTGAATGCAAGTTGACAATCTACTCCTGCCTGGAATTTGCATGAAGTTGGGGAGATATTGTTTCCCTACAATGTCCCTACTCTTAGTCAAAAGGTTTGTAAGCTTAATAACAGATCTATTAAATTATAGATTGTTGGTAGGGGAACATCCGAGGTTAGGTCTAAAACTAAGCTATTAGACTTAGGACTTTAGACCAATAACAATAAGTTAGGGTCCTTTAATTCTTAGTAACACTGTGGAGACAATTAGGTCAAGGATTTGTGAAGTTAGCATACATAGTTATTATTTGTATCTCAGTTGGTTAAGGTTAAAAAAAATTGTGGTCTATATTGTAAATTCTTTAAAAGAAGTATCACCTGATCAAAAGTTGGAATTGTTTTATGTGATATGAACTGTGTTAAAAGTGAAAATAAAAAAAATAAAATAAAATATTTTGAGAGAAATTTTTCTCAGCATGTGGACTTTCTGCCAGGATCCATTTGGACCTAAGCAGAGATTCTAAAAGTACAGTTCCCAAGGAGATGTTTACTTTGGCTAGCACCAAAAAATTTAGAGCAGCATCTAGAGAATCTGTAACCTGAATACTTCAACATTAGCAAAACTGAAACCAGAACAAAAATCTCAGCGGAACCTACATATACATCTTTCCTAGTCACATACGTATAATAATGTTTTATCCTACATGCTGAGGTTTGGGAGTGAGCCACACTTTTCTACTGATTTGTTCTTTGTAGTCTCAGAGAATGGAGATGCTACAGATACAACCATTTTATTTCTCAGCTGAAAGAGAAACTGAGGAAAATTTACCATCTAGCTAAAATTTCAGCCCAGAGGAATGGTGAAAGGAATAAATGGCAGTACGATGCCTGAATTTATTGTCAAGCCCTTCAACAAGGTGACAGAGTTTTGCTAAGAGATCCTCGTGTTCCCAGGATGCAGAGGTTAGCAGATGAATGGAAAGTGACTCCATACCTAGTTGTGTAGAGAAAGAGCAATTTGTCTATTAACCAAATAGCCCCTGAACCCGGAGGAGGACCTATAAAAACAACCCACAGTAATGGCTAATAGGTGACTTAATTAGATTTCTTAATGAAAATGTTCAGACCAATGGCACATATTTCAACGGACTCTAGGAGAAAAAGATCGACTGCCAGTCATGCCAGGCAAAGATTGCCTGACATAGACTCAATTAGAGACAGTTTTTTCTTTTTTGGTAAATATTTTTAAAATAAAATTTTATTGATGTTTTTATTAACAACAACAAAATTTTCCCCAGTGTTCCTCTCCCCTTCTCTTCCCAGAGCCCTACTCCATATAATATTTTTTGGGTTTTGTTTTGTTTTGGGAGTTTTTTTTGCATTTCGTAAAGGTTTATTTGGACATGTCTCTCACTTAGACTACTGCAATAGCTCCCTACTTGTTTAATATTTTTAGAAGATTTAAATTTTTTTTAAAAAAGGATAAAGAAAAAATCAGCAAAATTGATCACCACATTACAAAATCCTGAAGATACGTGCAATATACCAGTCTTTGGTACCTCTCATCTCTACAAAGGGGTGGACATGAGGGTATCTTCTTGCCTTTCTTCTTTGGAATCATGATTCTTTATAATTTTGCAGCATTCACTTTTAATTATTTTCATGTGGTTTTTCTTTCCATTTACATTGTTGTTATTGTCTGTATTGTCTTCTTGGTTCTGTTTACTTTTCTCTAACTCAGTTCACATAGATCCATCCATGCTTCTCTGTTTTCATCATTTCACTGTATTTATCATTCAACATGATATTCATCATTTCTTATAGTACAGAAATATCCATGTTCTGAAATTTATTTAGCAATTCCCTAATCGATGTGAATCTACTATAAGAAACAGGCATTTCAAATGAAGAAGATTGTATATTATACCAACAATCAGTTCAAATTATGGAAAAGGTCTGAATCCAGAGACAGCATCTTTTCTGCCTAGTACTTTAACCATATATTCTTCTAGGGTATACATACATACCGCTGAACATAGCAAAACTGCAAGCCTTCTAGGGAAATCTACAAATGTAGGTTTACATAGGTAACATGATAGTTCTGATGAGAATTGTGATCGGCTCCTACCATTGCCAGCACAGGTAGAGAAGTGGATAGGTTTATAGGTTTCAGGGGAACTGATATTGACAACCAGTGACCAGACTACTTTATGATGTCCTGGGTAAAACTGATGAGTTGGTTGCACACATAGCCGGATGAGCACATTTACGTTTACTCATGTACCTTGAATATTTTTACATACATTCATTGATACAGTTAATAACTGGCCATTTGAGCTTGCTTCTGTTTTATTATAATTTTCTTAATTGCTTTTGTGCTATTATTATACTTGCCCTATAATGACTTTAATCTGTTACCTGTACTTAGTTTTGTTGTTAGCTGTATGCACATAAGTTTTTGTTTGGTGTATTTTGTTATTTAGTGGACCAACTGATGCTATCATGAGTTTAATTTTAATGTTATACATATTTGTTTGTGTTCTATGGATATTCATGTACTCCTGTGACAGGTACATGGACTACATCCTGCATGTAATTTAGACCCGTAGTCACTGAAACAGCCTGTCAAGTGATATTTTGTATTGTACTACATATATATTGAGGATATCTATTTGCTGTGAATGGCACCCCAAGGTAATTACTTGGGATACTGGCTTAATCATATTTATGCTGTTAAGTGCTAATATGTATTTTGATACTATACTGTAGGATTCCGGATGCTTTTGCAAGCCACTGTAAAATGTATAAATAACTATAATAAGGCCTGAATTTGTATGACATTTGAAAGCTTTGAAAGCATTTTCAAATACGTTCCCCTGCTGATCCTTTGTTACAACCTTGTCGGGTAAACAGGAATTTTTGTCCTATTTTTTTTTTTACAGATGAAGAAACTGAGTCTCTCAGGGAGCTCAAATAATTAGCTAGGCCTAGAACTAAGATTTTCTTTCTTTTCTTTTTACATTTAATTTATTTTGTTCTCAATTACATGTAAACAAACATTTTTTTTTAACATTCTTTGAGAAGGCAATTTGATATAGATCACGCATGTGCAGTCAGGCAAAAGCATTTCTCTATGAACCATGTTGTAAAAGAAAACAAGGGTCAAAAACAGGCAAACAAACAAAACAACACCAAAACTCAACCCCCAAAATAATGAGGAAAGTAAAAAAAAAAAAGTATTCTTCAATCTGCATTCAGATGCCATCAGTTCTTTCTCTGGAGATGGATAGCGTTTTTTACTGTAAGTCCTTTGGAATTGTCTTGGATCCTTGTATTGCTGAGAAGAGCTGTCATTATGGTCAGTCATCATATAATATTGCTGTTACTGTGTACAAGAACTAAGGTTTTCTAACTGCTCATCCAGTAGTCCTTTCACTCTATCATTTTATGACCCTACCTACAAGATAATATGCAATAAGCGTTACATTGTATTGCAGAGTTTAAATACAGAAGAAATTAATTTCAGTTTGAGTGATCAATGAAGGTTTCATTAGGAGGGAAGGTTATTATCAGATTGGTAACATTATCAAGTTCACTTCAAATGAAGCCAAGCCATGGGAGTTCAAGTCCTAGGCTTGCCACTGTCAGGCTGTGTGACTTTGACCACAACTGACCAAAATTGAGTTTTAGTTTTCTCATCTAGAAAATGAAAGCGTTAGGGACTAGAACCTGGAATTCTTACCTTTTTTATAAATCATAGATTCCCATGGCAGTCTGGTGAAGCCCATGGACCCCTTCTTGTAACATTTTTAAATGCATAAAATAAAATACACAGGATTACAAGGGAAACCAGTATAGTTTTAAAATATTACTATTAATATATTGTTATAAAAATACATAAAATAAAATTAATTTTAATTAAAATGAAAACATTAATACATTAAAATATTTTTTTAAAACAAGTTCATGGTCCTCAGGTTAAGAATTCCTAGATAGACAATATTTAATGGCCTCTCAAGCAGAAAGATTCTTTATGAGTCTCTGAATGCTATAGAAACTTTTTCTTATAAATCAAGCTTAGTTGTCCACTAAATAACGAGGATCCTTAGCACCTACTTCTGAGAAGTACCTGCACATTCCAGGAACTGCAGATTGTTCAAACCCAATACATTAACAATACCTTCTTGGGTGCTGGGTTGAAAAACAAAAAAGTATAAGTCCTAGGGATTTAATTATTCATTATAATAATGTAAAAAGTGTTTCACAATAGAGCATAGAAATTTCATCAAGACTTTGTCAGTGAAGAATGAAACAATTTCTAGGAAGTGTGTAAAAAATTAAATAGCAAATTCAATATTCAGAAAACCTAGTACCTCTCCTACTACATTTGTGATCTTGGACAAGTCACTTTACATCTCTAGACCTCAGTTTCCTCATCAGTAAAATGAAGTATTTGGATTAAATGATATCTAAGTTTTCTTCCAGTTCTCAATCCTATGAAAAAGTGTCACAGAAATCTTCAATTTCCAAGACTTTGGGAACTTGAAATACAGATATTTTCATCAAAACTTACAGCCAAACTTCATACAACATCAACTTATAACCCAATAACTATTTATAAACTATAAAACAGGAAGGGTGTAGCCTTGTAAGCCATGAAAAGAAATGACATTTTAAGAAAAGTTAATTTTGTTTTCTCAGGTCTCTGAAGCTTAAAAAATAGATGTATCTTCACCCCTGTCCTTCTATGATTCCTTAGCCTTCAGGGGCTATGTGCTTTGAAATTGTCCTTACCATAATAAAGTTTTTCCTTTAAATTTTTCATGGTACAATTTTCTTCTCAGCATTTTCTTGGGTCATTCTCTTCACTATAGTGTAGAGGCATTGACCAACAGCAGAAAATCACCCATACAAATTCAGGTAGTATAAAATGGAAAAGCCATTTATCATGAATACTCCAATATATCTGTGTTCTACTAAAGTGGAAATTCCTTCCAGTGATATAGTTCATAGGTCATCCTTATCTGCCCACCCTAAATGATATTTATCCATTCCATTCCATAAATTTACCACAGGTGGGGGGCCAACCAATGTTCTTGGACTCTTTTAACATCACAAGAGTACCAAATGAAGCATGCACTGGTTATCCATTGCTTTTAATATGTGACTGGTTTATCTTCTATTTTGATCACACATTTCTTTGATAAAATCCTTTACACCATTTCTCCTGTGTAATTCTTCCTTTACAATGTAGCATTGCCAGCTCATGCTTGCCATAATCTTCTCTATTGCTCATTGGATCATACTCAACTTCAAATTGTTGGACACTGGTATGTTCCATGTCTCATTGCCATACAATATCACCACAAGAATATTGGTGTGGGAGCACAGGGTCATTAAAAGAACTTTCCAATTTCTCAAGCAAAATTCAGCCTCTTTTCCTCTTTCTGATTAATTATGGCCAACTGCAGTTTCTTTTAAAGATATATATGTGTATGTATAAAAACATACATGTGTATATGCTGACAGTCAACACCAAGAAAACAGAGGTCCACCACCAGCCAGAAGTACACCATCCATATGTGGAACCATTGGTCACAGTAAATGAAGAAATTTTGAACACTGTAGATAAGTTCATTTACCTTGACAGTACACTCTCCAGAGCTGTCTACATAGATAATGAAATTGGTGCATGGATTGCCAGACTTAGCTCTGTGTTTCGGAGGTTTCAAAAGAAAGTGTAGGAGAGAAAAGGTATTAGGTTGTCTACCAAACTGAAGGTCTATAGAGTTGTCATGCTGACTACACTGGTGTATGCCCTATGAGACCTGGACAGTCTATTAGCACCATGCCAGAAACCTAAACTGCTCCCACTTGAATTTTTTCACGAAGATCCTGAAGATTACCTGGTAAAATAAGATATTAGACACTGAGGTCTTCTCTAAAACTGAACTGCCAAGCATTTAAACTCTGTTACAGAGAGATGCAACTCTGATGGCTGGCCATGTTGCCCAAATGACAAATGCATGCACACTCAAAATATCACTTTACAGAGAACTCATACAAAGTAAGCACTCACATAGTGGTCAGAAGTAGTATGAGGACACTTTCAAGGTATCAAGGAGCTTACAGCTTGATGGGAAGAGATAATACACAAAAGGAAGCAAGAAGGTCTGGGGGAGGGGAGAGACCAGAGGGGACTGGTTTGGGAGTTGAAACCAGGCAGAACAGCAGATGCAGTGTAGAATTGAGCCCCAAGTCCAGTTTCTGTCTTCCATAAAGGAAGGCATTGGGAGGAGTTTGGTACTCCACCCTATAACCTGCCAATCAGAGGGAAAAGAAGGCTGAAGAAGGTAGTGTCATTCAAGGCTTGAGTTGGCAGCATAGAGATGAGATTAGAAAGGATGAAGTTAACAAGGGAGGGGCCTCTTGCTTATGAAACCAAGCGAAGCAGCCAGGTTAGTTACATAGAGAGGAAGGCAAGATGAGACCGGATGGCCAAAAATGCAAAGTGCCCTAATCCAATCAGCGGCATCAAGTAGCTTTTCACAAACTGAATTATGCCTCTTTCACCTTTTATTGGGTGTAACAGGTGACTTTCTAAATGTGCTCCATTATTTTGTTATAAACTGAATTTGACAGAACAAGTTTTACTACTAAATGCCTGTGTTTAATCCAAGCATATTTACACCCTTATAGTGCATTGGTTCCCGGTATGAGGGCATGGGGAGGGCATTCTTTTTTTCTCAATTACATGTAAAAACAATTTTCAACATTGGTGTTTTTTTTTTAATTTTGTGTTCCAAATGTTCTCCTTTCCCTTCTCCTTCCTTGAAAAAGCAAGAGATTTGATACAAACATTCACATTTCTATATTAACCAAATTCATTCAATATTTACTGAGTTTCTACTGAAGACCCAGCACTGTTGTGGAGAATGAAGGAGAATGAAAAGAAGTATGAAATTCTTGTCTACAGGGAGCTTATAGTCTGATTGAGGAGACAGGATATACACAGGAAACATAAATAACAAAGTCTAAGTGCCAAATAGCCTCTTACTAACATTGAATACTCTAGTTGCTGGCTAACATATTGGGAATATTTGGTGTGGCATATTTGACTTTGCCAATCACACAAAAATTATGAAGTGAATAACAGTTTATCTCTAGGACCTTCAAGTATATCTTAAAGCTTTGATGGGAAAATCTCAGGCATCAACCAGTATGAAGGGAAAATTTTGGGAAGCATCAGAATCTCCCTATTGGCCATGAAATTGTACCATGTAGACTTTGGGATACATGGCCCTGACTTTATAAAGAAAGAAGAAATGAAGAGAGGGAAATAGTAGGAGATACAATCCATCTTCATCTTTTCCTCCCAACTTCTCCAAACTGATCTAGAAAAAGTACCCAACTAAGTCTTGATTAGGAAATCTGAGGGAAAAAAAATCATATTAAGTCATTTTTCCAGCCCAGTTCAGCATAAAGAGATAGAAAGAGAGGATTGCAGACCCTGGGAACTGAGTTGAGCCAAAAGGAGCCATGAGGAGCATTACAGTATATGGAGAGGCCATGCACCAAAACAAAGGATTCCAAATTTTCCTGGATAAACTGTTTATGTGGAAATGATACATATGTCCCCCTCAGAACTCTATCAGTGGTCATAGAGGGAGTTTAATTAAACAAAGGTTCAGGGAGTAGTTCTATTGTGTCTTGATCTTAAAAGAAAAATGGAAAGGGAGAGGAAAAAAACTACATTGGGTGGGTGAGAAAGGAGAGAAAAGGGATGGGGAAAATTATCCCAGGGTATTCCAGTATAAATCTATAAAAACAAGGCAAAAGAAGCAAGGGGCATGGGTGACACTTGATTTTACTCTCATCTGAACTGGTCAAGGAAGGAAAAATATAAACATACACAGAAGCACAAAAATACTCAGGGAAACTGGAGTGACAGAGGAACAGAGAAAGAGAGAAATAAGAGGGAAGGTAGATTAAGGGAGGGATTAGTCCTAAGCAAAATAAATTGTAGGTATGAACAAAAATATGGCAGCTCTTTTTGTGGTAGCAAAGAATTGGAAACTGAGGATGGGAGGGAGTTTCCCATCAACTGGGGAATGGCAGAACAAGTTATGGTCTATAAATGGGATGTTTTATACTAGTATGCTATAAGAAATGAAGGAGAAGGCTTATATGAGCTGATAAAGAGTGGAGAAGACTAGGAGAATAATTTATATAATGACAGTAGTATTGCAAAAATGAATAACTTTCAAAGACTCTGATCAAAGAAATGACCAACCACAATGTCACAGGGCTCCTAAAGCTGCCCACTTCCTGATAAAGAGGTGAAGCATTTAGAATATAGATATATAGATTTATGTGTGTGTGTCTGAATACACACATATATTTAATACATATTAACACAGCTAATGCAGGGATTTATTTGCTTGATTATTCATATTTGTAAGATTTTGTTTTATGTTTTCTTTTGCATTTAGGAATAGGAGGGAAGACAGGGAGGAGAGAAGGCAGATTTTTGGTGATTAAAAAAAATTTAATTGAAAACAAAAAGATAGAAGTGCCTTGAAAATGGAGCCAGATATGAAATAAACAAAGAAAACTAAAGTCAATTCCAACTGTGTGAACAACACAGCAGAAACTCTCGAGACAGGAATGATCATCTTGTGTGTGATAGGAAGGAGGATAATCCTTTCCCTAGGGTACATTCTCTACAACACCGGCAAGAAAGACTCAGGGCAATCAATTCCAGCATGTGTTCGTTAGCAATAGCCTGCAGCTGGCTGATGAACCCAGCTCTTCCTTGAAAGCAATATGCCTGAATTCTAGCCAGGTCCAGCTGCCACCATTTCTCTTTGAAAAGACTACCAACTGACAGCCTCTCCCAGAGCCTTCCTCCTTAGAGACCTACCGGTCAGAGAGATGGCAAAGGGATGTCCTCCAAGGACTAGACTCATAGTAGCACTTCTGGTGGTTCCATGTGGGAACACACACCACAGCCAGGAGGAATTTGGAAAGAATCTTTAGGGATTAGGGACGACCTGGACAGAAAGCAGAAGGAATTAGGAAGCAGGTGGTGTTTTTGTCACTGTTGCCAAATGATGGTAGGGAAGTTAGAAGTGAAGTGAATAAAGGATAAAAAGAGTGGTGCTGCAGAATGAGATTTGGCTTTCTGGACAATATCTTAAAGTAAAAGAATTAAGAGATGGGCTCCAAGCCAGGGATGGAGTTCGTGTAATATGATCTGCGGAGGAAAGATTTGCCTGGAGACTGGCTGATCTAACTATAAAGCCTTAAAACTGAATAAGGAAGGAGAAGAAGAAAAGCCCCAGATAGAGCTGTTTGACAAGATAAGCTGCCAAGCAGAGGGTTAATAATAAATCACAATAACAAGAGAGAGTCTCAATTCATTGGAGACAATGACCAGGAGAAGAGGCAGAATCTAGACACATAGCCCTGGATGTTTACACAACAGTGCACGGAGCGGGGGTAAACAAATCCAGCTCTAGATCTCAAGGAACAGAGAAATAACCACAGACAGCTCAAAGCTAACTCTACGGGAATATTGATTAGCATACAAACCATCGAGGGTGAACACAGAGGATACAAGTAATGCCTGCGCTAGTCAGGTCTGCTAGGCACCCAAATCTCAGGCATCTGTCTTGATCCATGAGAGACAAAACAACACCTCTGGTAAACACAGGCAATCCTAGGTCTGTCCGGAATACAGACTAGGTCCAATCAGCATCTAAGATTGCATATTACTATTTAATACTCTGGACAACAGGGGCAGCTGGAAACTTTTTCAAATGCACTGATATACCCAGGCAACTCCCAAATAAACTACTTACAAATAAGGAAGCAAAGGAAGCAGACAGGGTAGGTAGAGTTCCTTTGAAGTCAAGTGGGTAGGGGCTGATTCCTGCACTTATAGATCTATTAGATATTATGGCTATTTCTGTCTAATTCCTCCCTCCTTCCAATTCAGGAAGGGGCAAGGTCTGGCAGGCATGTATCAGTGGGTAATAAGCCAAATGAGCTAGAAATCTTCATAAAAAGTAAAAGTGACCTTACAAATACCATGGAGGCTTGACAGAATATAAATCACCACAGGATTAGAACAGATTGGATAAAAGATGGGTAATAGCTAATATTTACATATTGCTTTAAGGTTGGCAAAGCACTTTACATGTTATCTCACTTGATCCCTGCAGTATCCCTGGGAGGAAGCTGCTATTATTTTTTTTTGGAAGCTGCTATTTTTACCATCATTTTACAGATGAGGAAACTGAGACAGACATAGGCTAAATGACTTGTTAAGTCACACAGCTGGTAAGTGTCTGAATTCAGTTTTTCCTGACTCCAGGGTCAATACTCTGTCCACTATGTCCCCAATTGCCTTATGGCATGGCACCGTAATATTGTAGATTTAAAAAACATAAATTTTTTTGGAAATTCAAGAACATGAGAGTGATAAAAATGGTGGAGAGAGTTTCAGTAATGATTAAAGGAAGGCAAAGCAGAAGAGATATCGTGGGGGCAATGTATGTTACTCCCTACCCACCCATATAAGCAAGTTTGAAGAAATTAGATGACAAATTTCCTGATGAATAAGAGAAAGGAAGGAAAAAGGAAGGAAGGAATGAAAGAAGGAAGGAAATGAATTTATTATATAATATCCATAGTATATATTACATATATATATATATATATGTATATAGCTATTATATGAAGTAGAGAAGTATATAATGGAGAAAAAGAACTGTAGGCCAATAACACCATAATCAGCTCCCATGGATTTATTTATCATCTCTATTCTGATCTACTTACCCAACCCTAACTTCTCTGCTACCTCTGGTCTTGTATCTCCAACTGCCTTTCAGACACCTTGATACAACTGGCCTGGGCATCCTCTTAAACAGACATCTTAAACTCAACAAGTCCAGAGTTAATCTCACCTTTCCCCTAACCCTCGGTCCCTTCCTAATAACCCTGTTATTGTGTGGATACCACCATCCTCCCAATTCCTCAAGCTTGCAACTTAGATGTCATCCTTAATTCTCAAACCCTCCCCCCACCCATATGTCCAATCTGTTTCTAAGACCTTTTGATTTCACCAAGGCCCTGTCTCTCAAATACACCCCTTCTCTTCTCTGATACTGCTACCCCTCTAGTGCAGACCTTCTTCATCTCATGCTTGGAATACTGCAATAGCCTGCTGGTGAGTCTGCCTACCACAAACCTCTTCCCTTTCTATTCTGTCCTCTGTTCAGTCTGACCATCTCACTCCCAGACTTAATAAATTCTGATGGTTCCCTATCACTCCAGGATCAAATACAAAGTCCTCAATTTGGCATTAAAGGCAGTCTACAATTTAGCCTTTTCCCCAATATTTCCAGTATTCTTCCATATTCCGTTCCCCCATACACTCTTTGATCCAGGGACACTGGCCTCCTTGCCGTGCTGTGAACAAGACTCTTCTCTCAACTTTGGCCATTTTCTCTGTCTCTCATTCCTGGAATGCTCTCCTGCTTTGTTTCTCTGCCTCCTGGTTTTCTTGGCTTCCTTCCAGTCCCAACCAAAATCCCACCTTTTACAGAAAGCCTTTCCCAATCACTCTTAACTTTAGTGCCTTCCCTCTGTCAATTATTTCCCATTTATATAGTTTGTACACATTTGTTTGCTTTTGTCCTCCTATCAGCTCCTTGGGGGCAAGAACCGTCTTTTGTCTTTCTTTGTACTCCTAGAGCTCAACACAGTAGCTGGAATATAGCAGACATTTAATAAATGTTTATTGACCAACTGAATGAAGTGAAGGAGAGACAATCTAAGAATTATTGGGGCTACAAGAAAATCATGACCAAAAAAAGCTTGGATACTATATTTTAAAAAATCACAAGTCAAAATGGCTTCATATATCTTTGAGCCAGAGGGCAAGTGAAAAATAGAGAGAATCCACCCATCTTTTCCTGAAAGAAACCCTTAAAGGAAAATGCCTAGAAGTTATAGCCCAAATCCAGAGCTTCCTGGAAAAATAAAAAAATAACATAAGGAACCAAAAAGATAGAATTCGAGTACCAAGGAATCACAATCAGGGTCACATATGACTTGGTAGCTACTATTATAAAAGAGAGGGGATTGAAATATGATATTCCAAAAGGCAAAAGATAAAGACATCCAGTCAAGAATAACCCATTTGGCAAAACTGAATATAATCATACATGGGGAAAAAAGGGAACTTTAATGAAAAAGGGTTTCTCAGCATTTCTGATAAAACACCAAAACTGTCTGACCACTTTGAAATGGAACTTTAAATTTTCATGGGAAGCTGAGCAGAGTGGAGCACAGCCCTGGCCACATGGCACTGGGAGGAACAGGACCTGAACAGACTTCCAGGAAGAGTTCTTAGCAGGGAAGATCTCAGATACATCAACTCACAAGCAACAAAGAAAGCTCCAAAGGTCACTGGGGGAGAGCTTTCCCAGCTGGGCCAGAGGGAATGGGTTTCTCTAGCAATAGCCTCAGGCAATGGCAGAGGCCATGGCAGCAGACTGTAGACAGCTACAGTGGCTGGGAAGCAACCTGGATCCATTGTTCAGGCAGCTCAGCTTAAAACTGCTGGCTGCAGGGAACAGTTGATCTAAACCCTAGCCCTGAGTGATGGCCTCACCCCACCCAAAGCCCAGGGGAACCAAGCAGCTGAGTCTAATCTCTTGACAAAGGATTCTGAAGTCAAGTAACTGGCTAGGAAAATGCCCAAAAAAGGGAAAAAAAATAAGACCACAGAAGGTTACTTTCTTGATGAATAGTTGTCTCCTTCCATCCTTTCAGATGAAGAACAAGGCTTACTGTCACAGGAAGTTAAGACCCCCTGCCTCCAGGGCCTCCAAAATGAATTTAAAGTAGGCTCAGGCAATAGAGGAGCTTGAAAAGTGACTTAGCAGCTTGCTAAAGGAGAACCAAAAAATGCTGAGGAAAATAACACCTTTAAAAAGAGGCCCAAAAAGTCAATGAGAAAAAGGAGGCATTAAAAAGCAGAATTAGCCAAATGGAGGAGAAGTTTCAGAAGCTCACTGAACAAAATAGTTCCCTGAAAGAGAGAATTGAGTTCAGGGAAATGGATGACTATGAGATAAACCAAGCAGTTATAAAACAAAACCAAAAGTTTGAAAAAATAGAAGATAATGTGAAACATCTCATTGGAAAAACAACTTACCTAGAAAATAGATCTAGGATTTAAAAATTATGGGACTACCTGAAAACCATGATCAAAAAAGAACCTAGACATTTTCTTCCATGAAATTATCAAGGAAAACTATCCTGATATTCTAGAACCAGAGGGAAAAATAAATATTGAAAGAATCCACCAAACACCTCCTGAAAGAGGCCTGAAAAGAGAAACTCCTAGGGATATTGTGGCCAAATTTCAGAGTTCCAAGGTCAAGGAGAAAATACCATAAGTAGCTAGAAAAGAAACAATTCAAATATTATGGAAATACAATCAGGATAACACAGGATCTGGCAGCTTCAACATTAAGGGATCAAAGGGCTTGGAATAGGATATTTCAGAAGTCAAAGGAACTGGGATTAAAACCAAGAATCACCTACCCAGCAAAACTGAGTATAATACTTCAAGGGAAAAAAATGATCATTCAATGATACAGAGGACTTTCAAGCATTCATGTTGAAAAGACCAGAACTGTATAGAAAATTTGACTTTCAAACACAAGAATCAAGAGAAGCTTGAAAAGGTAAGCAGGAAAGAAAAATCATAGAAGGCTTTCTAAAGCTGAACTGTTTACATTCCTACATGGAAAGAAAATATTTATAACTCTCGAGATTTTTCTCATTATTTGGGTAGGTGGGGGGATTGTACATACACACACATGCACACATATAGACAGAGAGTATAAGTTATGTTGAATCAGAAGAGATGATATCCACATGCAAAAAACGATATAAAATAAAAACTAAGGGATGAGGGAGGAAAATACTGGGAGGAGAAAGGGAGAAATGGAATGGGGAAGGCTATAACTCATAAAAGAGATTAAGAAAAATCTTATTCAATGGAGGAGAAAAGGGAGAAGGGGACAGGGGGAAAGTGAAGCTACTCTCTCCACATACAGCTTATTAAGGAGGGAATAACATGCTTACTAAATTTGGTATGAAAATCTATCTCATACTACAGGAAAGTAGAGGAGGAGGCGACAAGTGGGGTGAGGGGAATGATAGAAGGGAGGGCAAATGGGAGAAAGGAATACCTAGAAATAAACACTTTGGGGAAGGGACAAGGTCAAATGAAGGAATAAAAAAATAAGGGGG
>CM053770.1:129865594-129877010 GCA_028658325.1 Potorous gilbertii | reverse complement strand
TGAGGATAAGGGAAAGGTGGGGTGTGATAGAAGGGAGGGTACATTGAGGGAAGGGGTAATCAGAATGCAAGGTATTAGGGGGTGGAGGGAGAGGAGAGATGGGGAGAAAAATTGGAAATGTTACAAAGTGATGTCAAAGCAATTAGTATTAAAACAATTGACTGAATTAATTACTAAGACTAAATGAGAGACATATTTAGTTTGGGGAAATGAATTTTAGTCTAACTCTCCTAGAGTCAGGTAACCTCAGGTAAAATTTGGCATTAATGGAAAAGTTAATATTTTAATGGTAAATTTGATTTGATGGTTGTTATTTAATCAGGAACTAGAACATGTATAGAAAGGCATGTAAGCCACTTAAGACTTGTCTCAAAAGATGATCCTTAGCCAAAGTGAAATTATAGTGATATCTGAAATCTGGTTATTGGAACTTGCCATTTTAAGGTGCTATGGGACTATTAAGTGAATGTTCTTCTGAGTCTAACTCCAGGTATGGATAACAAGAAAGGTGGTCTGAGCCTCCAATCCATGATGTCAGTAAGCCTGTGAGATGCTGGTATGAACTGAAAAAGGTGATCTCATGGGAAGGGTGGGAGAGTGACTGTTCAACCTGGGCTGAGGTAGGATTCTCCTGACTCAATTTCCCCACTGACACCTGGCAGACTTTAAGCCTGACTGAATGCAAGTTGACAATCTACTTCTGCCTGGAACTGATATGAAGTTGGGGAGATATATTTTCCCTGCAATGTCCCTTCTCTTAGTGGCAATTTCCTATAGTCAAAAGATTTGTAAGCTTAATACCAGATCTATTAATTATAGATTGTTGGTAGGGGAACATCCGAGGTTAAGTCTAAAATTAAGCTATTAGACTTATTTAGACCAACAACAATAAGTTAGGGTCCTTTACTTCTTAATAATAGTGTGGAGACAATTAGGTCAAGGGCTTGTGAAGTTAGCATACATAGTTATTATTTGTGTCTCAGTTGGTTAATGTTAAAAAAAATTGTTTGTGTTCTATACTGTAAATTCTTTAAAAGAAGTATCACCTGACCAAAAGTTGGAATTGTTTTATGCGATACGAACTGTTAAAAATGAAAAAATAAAAACAAAAAAAATTTTATCACTGCTCTATCTTCCAAGTAATTATCCCTTTGTAAAAGCTAGTTGATATTAAGTTGTAAAATGGGCCAGGGACCATAGTTAATGATAGAAAATAGTGAGGAAGACATAACTAGTTTGGGCCTTAATCCAATAGCATTGGAGAAAAGACACTTCAAACCCCTCAGGGGTACTCCTAGAATCTCAAGGGGGTGGTTGTAGCTGCTCTTGTTGGAGAGTGAGGTCAGAGAGATAACTCAATACATAATTATATCCATACATGTTGTCTGCCTTGACAGAATGTACCTTGATACCTCCTTGAGATCAGGCACTGTTTCATATCTTATCTCTGTATCTACTGTAGTACCTAACACAGATTGGGGGTTTAATAAATGGTTATTGATTGATTTGTTTTAAAAAAAAAGAAATGGAACTTTAAGAATCAAGAGAAAGAGAGAGATTCTCACATTTGAACTATTGGAAAGTACAATACAAGGATGATTTGTTCACAGGCTAATGTGCAAAGAAGAAACAGACATCTTTGAGAATCCTAAGTCACAAAGCACTTATTAAGCATTTGTTACATTCTAAGCACTGTGCCAAATACTGCGAATGCAAAACTCCTCTCCTCAAGGAGTTTACTTTCTAATGGGGAAGATCACACTTAAAAGGAATCTGAAATGTGGTGGGAGAGGGAGATGAAACTACCTCATGCAAGGACATGATAGAAAAATACCAAAAAGTCAGCAGTGCAAGCTAGACAGAAATGAATTTATGATTGGCATGGGCATCTTTTCTAAAATGGAGGTTCTGAGAGTAACCAGACAGAGAGGGGTGATGGGATTTAGGGTGCTTACAATGTGAGAAGTAGTCAAGGGATGACATGAACTTTCAGGGTGAAGGAATTTCTGTGGCATGGAAGGGAAAGTCCAGAGACTCAAGAGTGCAACCAAGAGCAATATCTTCAAGGGTCGTGGAGAAAGTTAAATAAAATAATCAGATGGACTGGGAATACTTTGCTGGTTTTTAGAAGAAGCTGAAAATGGCAAAGATAGGGGACTAAACTGGGGAGAAAAGGAGAAGGAAGAGGAGAGAACTAACAATTTCACATAATAGGAGTTTATTCAAAGAGGAGTATTCAAATATAGAACATAGAATTCACTCAACATGGAAATAAGTAAAAATAGGGAGAGGAGCTTTGAGAGTGAGGACTAGACACAGGAAAAGTCACAAGACACCCAGGCTTAAATGTCAGAAGGAGGATTGTGAAGGTGGTGTTAAAAGGAAAGGAAGAAAAAGGAAAAACCTGTGATCAGAAGAGAGATATAGGGAAGAGTAGTGGAGCAGAATTGTTTGGCTTCATTTAATACATGAAAAGTACTAGGCATGCTACTCTTTTACTATATTCTTTTTCTTTGTAAATGGAGGTGGAGTCAACAAGAGGGAAAAGTATAAGAGGATAAAATAAAGAGAAATAAAGAAGTAATAATCTTAACCATAAACATGAAGGGGATGAACTCACTCATAAAACTGAAGAAGCTAGCAGAAGGGATTAGAAGGCAGAACCCAACAACATGTTGTTTACAAGGAACACACTTGAAACCTAAGATTCACATGAACTTAAAATGAGAGGCCAATGTAGAATCTATTATGCTTCATATGAATTAGAAAAACCCCCAGAATAATCATAACTTTAGATAACAGTAGAAAGAGATCAACAGAGAAACCACTATCAATCAACAACAAAGAAACCACTATCAATCAATACCAATACTTGTTTGTATATACATATGCACACATATATAAGGTATATGTATATACCCATAAATATATATGCACTGAATTGTATACTTTCTAAAGGGAAAATTAATTTTCAGGGAGAAAGACAGTAAAATCATAATATTAGGGGACCTCAGTGTGCAACTAGACAAATCAAACAAGAGAGAAATGAAGACCTGAATAGGATATAGGAATATTGGAGATTTTAGAAATTTTAGATCTCTGACAATTCCTGAATGAGAACAGAAAGGAATTTACATACTTCTTAGCTTACATACTTTAGTTAACAAAAATTGATCATGTACTGGGACAAAAAACTTCACCCAAATGCAAAAAAGAAGAAATACTAAATATGCCTTTTACCATTGGTCATAATGTAATAATCACAAAATTATTTCCAATAAAGGGCCATTAAGATAAAATTAAGACTTAATTGGAAATAATCTAATTCCAAAGAATTGACAAGTCAAAAACAAATAGTAAGAAAATATTTTAAAATCTCATTAAAGAAAATAATTATAACAATGAGAACTTATGGCACTTGTCTAAAGCAGACCTTAGAAGAAAATTCAAATCTTCGAATGAAATAACAAATAAATAAATGGAAGATGCAGCTAAAAAAAAAATTAGAAAAAGCAATGTCAAAATTCTTCAACTAAATGTCCAAAGTAGAAATTCTAAAAATCAAGGAGATGAAAAAAAATTTGAACATAAAAAACACATTGAATTGATGAACAAAACTAGGAAATTTTCAAAAAACATTAATAGCAAATCTGAATTTTAAAGCCAAATTATTCCTATTCTAAATTTAAAAGACATCACAATTGAAGAGGAAATAAAGGAAACTAACAAAAATTATTTTATCCAAATATATAACAACAGAACTGATAATCTAAAGGAAATAGATGAATACTTTCAAAAATACAATATATCCAGATTATTTATTATTATAATATGTCCAGACTATTTCAATAATCTACTTACAAAAACACAGTATATCCAGATTAAATGAAGAAAGAGATCATTTCAATAACCCAATATCAGGAAATTAAATTGAATTACTCATGTATGAACTTCAAAAACAAACAAAACTCAGAACCAGATAGATTTACGAGTGTTTATTATCAAACATTTAAAGAACTACTCATTCTAATATCTTATAAACTGTTTGCAAAAGTAGGAAAAGACCCTTCCAAATTCTTTCTATGATACAAAAAATGGTTTTGCTACCTAAATCAGAGAACAACAAACCAGAGAGAAAGTTATGGACAAATGTCTCTAATGGAAATTGATGCAAAAATTTTAAATAAAATAGCCTACAACACATACAACTGGTTAGATTTAACCATGAATGCTGAATTGGTTTGATATAAGTTAAACTATAAACATAATAGACCACATTAATCATAAAAATGGTAAAAAAGCCAAAATTATATCAATAGATGCTGAAAAGGCTTTTGACAAAATCTAACACTCCCCTACTGTTAAAAAACAATAAGAGCCATAGTTGTAAAGGGACATTTCTTTAATGTGGTACGTATTATCTAGCTAACATCAAGAGCAAACATTATATGGAATGGGGGAAAGTTCCAACAAGAAAAGGGGTAAAGCAAGGTCATCTATTATCATCACTACTATTTGACATAGTGATGGACATGTTAGCTACAGTAATATGTAACAAGCAATGTAATAAACATAGGGAAAAAACAAGTAAAATTATCACTTTTTTCGGGTGATATGGTCTACCTAGAAAATTCTAATGTTATCTAAAAATTAATTGAATAAGCAATTTGGCAAAGTCACAGGATAGAAAATAAGTCCACAGAAATAATTAACATTCCTATACATGGTCAACAAAACACAGCAGGTGCTGAAATTCAATTCAAGGACAATATTTTTGCCTTTCATCATAATCCTAATACTGAAAACAGTGCCCACCTGGTACATAGTAAATGCTTAACAAATGCCTGTTGAATGACTGGTTGGTTAACATTCCAAAATATCTTGCTAGGTTAGGAGCTGGGTAAAATGGCAGCGTGCTCTGATAGTGCCAAAACTATTGTTAATGAGTTCCAAATCTAAATGGTCATTTCATGAGGAGCCGCAGCCATGCCCCCTTAATTATTGGCTCTGTTATCTCTCTTACCTCTCCAGCACCCTTTATATGATGACTTCCTCCACTAGAGTGTAAGTTCTCTGAAGGTAGGGACAATCTTTTTTGCTTATCTTTGTATCCCCAGAACTTAGCACAGTGCATAGTAGGTAGTGGTGGCTGTCCTTGGTTCTCAAAGAGGACCAAAATGACATCACCATGACAAAGTCAAGTTTCAATGTGCCTGACTGTGGCTGATCAGACCAGTACAAGCTTGAAATGCTCTACCACAGGTCAGGCACAAATAGTGCATGTGAACATTTGGGGTGGTTACTCTAAGTTTGCGTGTCCTACGATTCCTTTGAACTATTTCAATTCTGCTTTGCTCATAGAGCACAGCACCTTCTCTGATGTGGGCACGCCACACTGAGCAATCCTGTGCCAGTGTCTCTCATGTCACACAATCAATTCCAAAGTCCTTGAGAGAGACCTTGAGAGTGTCCTTGTTTTACTTCTTCTGACCACCATGTGAACGCCTGCCTTGTGTGAGTTATCCATAAAACAGTCTTTTTGGTAAGCATATGTTTTGCATTCAAACAACATGGCCAGCACATCGGAGTTGCCCTCTCTGAAGCATAGTTTGAATGCTTGGCAGTTTAGTTTGAGCAAAGACCTCAGTGTCTGGTAACATCCTGCCAGGTATTAAGCATGTAATAAATACTCTTATCTGTGATTAAAAAGTTATGAAAATGCAAGGAGTTATCAATAGCATCATAATCTATATTTCTTAGAAATGATTAAAAAGTAACAAAGAGTAGAATGTTTCAAAGGTTGAGGCAGGGGGATATTAAAGAATGTCTCCTCCATCCTCTTACTTTTTTAAGGCAGGACTTAGGACTTGGGCCACAGGGATAAAAATTTGACCTTATCGTAACACCAGGGAAAAAGATGAGCAGGGATGAGATCAAGATTGAGGAGGTGGGGGTATAAGATTATGTTCAAGTCTGGAGGACAAAAGAAAGACAAGTGCATGAAGTACCCAAGTATTTTTTAGGTTAAGCTTTTACACTCTCCTCTTTCATTCTCGTCAAGAGGCTTCTTAAATCCCCTTCACTTTCTGCCATCAGAATGGGATCACCCACATGTTGGAGATTTTGGTATTTCTCCCTGCAATCTTAATTCTGACTTTTGACTTATACAATGATCTTCTGCATGATGTGCTCTGCATGTAATTTAAATAAACAAGATGACAATATACAATTTTGTTGCACTTCTTTTCCAATCTTAAACTAATCAGTTGTTCTATGTTCAATTCTAACTGTTACTTCTTAGCCTATACACAAGTTCCTCAGGAGATAAGTAAGATGATCTGGTAGTCCCATCTCTTTGATGACTTGCTACATTTTGTTATGATCCGCACAGTCACGTTCCCTGAAGACTGGACCTCGGAACTGTCTTGGCCTTTTTCCACACTTGGGAATTTACTCTTCACCTTCAGTTCTTGTTCCAAGTGACATTTTCCAGAACAGTACTGATCCCAGCTGGATGCCAGTCCCTTTCTTTCATAAACACACACACACACACACACACACACACACACACACACACACACAGAGATGCCCTGTCCCAGTTCCCTGTTCTTTAGTTATCTGGCTAAGTAGTATATAGTTATCTGGCTAAGTACTACGGTAGTATATAGCACATGTACTGCCAATCCAGGCAGAGTATGCTTCTACTCTCCTATACTTCACCTCTTTTTCTTAAAGAAAGTAGAGCTGAGTTCTGTCACTTCTCACAGAATGTTATGGTGAAGGGAATGGAAGATGGGTATGCAGACATAGTCTTCAGCAACAGCAAGGGAATTACTGGTGAATCCAAGAGTTCAAGTCCAAGGAAGTCATACTACACCCCTGGAAGACTATGGAGATTGATGGCGTAGTGCTGACTGAATGTTTTAGGGAATAGCCTCCTTTGCTGTTCCTTCACCAGGTTGTTGCTTCCTTAGGGTTCTTCATGTCTTAGCTTGTGGAGACAACTGAGAACTTTATCTGTTGTACATTATTATTATTTCAGAAAGTTTTGAGAGGGTGTGATCTGACATAATGCCTAGTCATCCTCTTGTTGGTCATGTTGAAGGTAGGATTTTTGATGCAACCATAGGATCTACTAAATTCACAAGTTCACTTCCATCCTGGAAGACTCGTTCACCTCATACCAGGAAAAAACACAAAGTGACAGAGGTAATATGCTCACATCCATGAGGGCCAGAGGGACTGCTGTGCCTCTACCTGAATCTTGGGATCGGCTCTAAGTAGTCCTGCCTCCTTGAAGCTGAAAGGAAGAGTGATGGGTTTTGCATGTCCATTCAGTTCCAAATCAGCAATATCTGAACCATCAGTTCTTCTGACTCCATAGGCAATTAGGAGACTTTTCATCATCACAAATTATAAGTTCTTCAGTCAAACCTGGCCAGAAAGGGACTCTCTGCAAATTTCTACATGGTCACTTGGAATGGAACCAGGCAGGGAATATCTGTGCACACTTTAAGGGACTTTCCCTCATCCATCCACCCAAAGACCAAGCCACCTCTTATTGTAGGAGTAAAGAGAAAAGGATGAATCCCTTATTTCCCTCTACTGCTTATTTATTCTGTATTCCAGCAAAACTGTATTACTATAATTCCCCAATATAGTCTTACCTTCTTTGGCCTACAAAAAATTGCATATACCATTGTATATGCCTGGCGTGCACTTATCCTCTCAGCTAGAGGAGACACCAAGCTTCCAGAATCTCTTATGCCACTTTTTGATCTCTCTTATAAACTTAATGTGATTCTAATACTAGTTTCCTAAGAGTTTTCTTCTACATGGTAAAGTCATTGAAAGCAGGGCTATGTCATTAAAAAAAAAACCCAAACTTTATATTCAAAGGATCTAGCATATATTAGAGACTTAATAAATGTAGGCTGAGCTGAATTAAGTGGTAAAACTTGATGACTTCTACTCAACTTTATTCATCCATTGGCTAAAATACAGTAACACAGGAATTACTGCAGGGATTATTAAATATGTAAAATTAAAAGCCATTACCCAATAGATAAGTGATCAAAGAATATGAGGACAGTTTTCAAAGAAAGAAATCCATACTCTCAATAGTAACATGAAATAATTTTCTAATGAAGAGATTATCCTGTTTTCTCATTTTCTGTCAGCCCTCAGTCAAAAATTTACTCATATTCATCTAAAATTCTAAATGTTTTGGATCCAGAGCTGGTCTTGCAGAAGTCTTGTTTCATTTCTTGCCTAGAACATAGAAGGCATTTAGTAAATGTTTATTGACTGAGTGACTGACTGATTTCTTGGTCTTTCCTTGGATAGTTTTATTTGTTATAAGAAGAGCCTGGTTAGAGTTGGCCTTTTCTTCAGGATCCTTGAACTTCGTCTTTCCTCCTAATCACAAAGTCTTGTGTTTCTTTGAGATGCTGCCTTAGTCCAAAACACTCCAGTAAGATTAAGAATGGAACAGAATACATGAGTTTTATGCTAACTCTATACATTTTCAAGTATTTTAAATTTGAATTTGAAAATAGTTTAATACCACTACAATAAAAAATTCTAATTTCAAACTCACTTTCAAATTAATTCAAAAGCATTTATTAAATATCTACTATATTTACCAAGATGAGCTAATAGATATATGTCTTGGGCATAAAGCATTACATCAGAAACAAGTTAGAGAAACAAGGAAGAAATTACCTTTTGGATCTATGGATAGAGGAAAAATTCATGAACCAAAAGGGGATAAAGAAGTTCACAGGAGATAAAATGGACAAACTTGACTACATAAAATTAAAATGATTTTGTATTTGCAAAACTAATATAGCTAAAATTAGAAGAGACAATCAACTAGGGAAAAAGTCTTGGTAGTTTCTTTTAAAAAGGTCTCACACACAGGACATATAAAAAACTGATTCAAATATATAAAACTCAGAGTCATTTCCCAATAGACAAGATATGAATGGGCAGTTCTCAAAGGAAGAAATCCAAGTTATCAACAAGAACATGACAAAAATTTCTTGAAATCTAGCAATTAGAGAAAACTAGTAATTACAGAAAATGGTAATTAGAGAAATTCAAATGGAAGGAACTCTAAGATTCTACCATATAGCCATTAGATTGGCAAATTAAAAAGAAAATGACAAATGTTGGAGGGACTTTGCGAAAATAAGCATATTAATGCACTACTGGTGGAGCTGTGTAACTGGTTCATTTTCTTTTCTTTTTTTTTTTTTGTAACTGGTTCATTTTCAAACTATTCCCCAAAAGTCTCTAAACATACCCCTCGGCTCAGTTATGTAACTACTAGGTCTCTACCACAAGAGAACAAAAAAAATAAGGAAAGGAGCCGTAAGTATAAAAAATATTTATAGTAGTTCTTTCTGTAGTGAAGAACTGGAAACTAAGGGGACACCCATCATTTGGGGAATGGCTAAACAAATTACAATATATGTATGCAAATTACATCATAAGAAATGTTGAAAATGACAATTTCAAAGAAATCTGGAAAGTTTGTATAAATGGATGCAGACTGAAATGAGCAGAACCAGGGGAACAATGTGTACAAAATGAACACTGTAAAGGCAAAGAATTTTGAACAATAACATGACTAACTCTGATTCGAGGTAACTGATGATGCAGATGATGAATGAGACATTTTTGGACTTTTGGACATGGACAACATGAGAATTTGTTTTGCTTAAGAACACACACATATGCATATATATGCATATCTATAATATACATACACATACATACACATATATGTATATACACACACATACACACATGTATGTATGTGTATGTATATATGTATATGTTACAAGGGTTCCCTCTGCCAATAGTGCCTGGCACATGGTAAGCACTATGTAAGTATTAATATTATTAATTGGGGAGAAAAAAGTGTCTAGTACTTATCAGATACAGTGACAGGCACAGGGGATATAAATACAAGAATTCTCCATTCTACTGTAAGGAAACAATATGGATGCAGAAATTTAAATACAGAAGATAAATAATTTTCAGGGAGAGGATATTAGCACCTGGGGAATCAGAATAGGTTTTCTATAGGAAGCAATATCCATTTGAGCTCTGGCAAAAGATAGGATTTCAATGAAGCAGAAGCAAGAAAGGAGTACATTCAGGTGGGAACTGGAATGTGGCATGTAGAGAACAGCTAGGAGACCACTTTGGCTGGAATATGCACTGACTGGCAATAAATCTAGGAAGAATCGTGAAGGACTTTTACAAACCAAAGAGAGAAGTTTGCCTTGGACTTTCAGAAGCAATAGGTAACTACTGGAATTTCTTGAGCGGGGAAGTGATGTGGTCCTATTTGTCTTTAAAAACATCACTTTGGAAGTGATTATTAAAGATAGATTGGACTCAGGGAGCCCAATTAGGAGGCTATTATAATAGTTTAGGTGGGAAGAGCTAAAGACCTTGTAGGTAGAAAGAATTTATCACAGAGGTAGAATGAACAAATCTTGGCAGCTGATTGAATGTGAGGGGTGAGAGACAGAGAAAAGTAGAGAATGATTCCAAGGTTGAGGACCTGGATGACTGGAAGATGGTTGTGCCTTCGAGGGAAATAAGTTAAGAAGAGGAATAGATTTGGAGGAAAAATAATAAATTCTATTATATATATATATATATATATATATATATATATATATATATATATATATATATATATTGAGTTTGAGATATCCATAGAACATGCCCCCTAGAGAGATGCTAATGTGGAACTGGAACTCAGGAGAAGGGTAGGGGTTAAATGACCAGATCTGGGAGTCATCTTTATAGAAATGACAGTTGAATCCATGGGATCTAATGAAATGGGAGAGGGAGGAGGAAGGGAAGAGAAGGAGGGAGGGAAACAGAGGAAAAGAGAGAGACAGAAAGAAGGAAAGTGGAAAGGAAGGAAGGAAGGAAGGAATAAAGGAAAATAGGGTCCAGTCTTTATACAAGACGTGGGCTGAGTGAATTTCCTTTGCATCATGCCTACTTAAAAGGGTTATAAGATATTTAAACCAACTTTAAATTGGAATTCTGAGTCACAGCTCTGACCTCTTCCATATAAGACTTGGTTTTAAGCCCTACCTTAGGCACTTACCCAGGGGATAAAAATAAAAATAAAAAATAAAATAAAATTAAAATTAAAAATAAAATCCCCTAGGATTTGTTCTGTGAAGTACGGATTCAGTCAAAGGGCTGCACTTGAGGATCTAGAAGGCCATACGTGGGCTTGAGGCTGCAGGTTCCGCAACCCCGGACTTACTGGTTGTGTGACCCTAAGTAAGTGACTTCACCTTTCAAATGAAGTTATATTTGAAAAAGCACCTACCATGTTGCCCGGCACTTAATAAATACGTATTCCTTTTTTTTTTTT
>CM053770.1:129781113-129865094 GCA_028658325.1 Potorous gilbertii | reverse complement strand
ATAGGTACCTCCACTTTCTCATCTCTTTCTTCTTAACCCCTTATAATCTGACTTCAGACATTATTATTTCACCAAAACTGTTATCTCCAAAGTTACTACTCTTAGTGGCCAAATCTAAAACCTTTTCTTGATCCTCATGCTCCGTGACCTCTCTGCAGCCTTTAGTACTATTGATCACTCTCCTGTCTGATGCTGTGTACTGTCTAGGCTTTTGGGACCTCACTCTCTTTTGTCTTCATTCCTGTTCGACTGCTTCTCCAGATCACACCTTCTAACCATTGATGTCCCTCAGGGTTCTGTACTGAGCTCCTACCACATTACTTCTCTTGGTGATCTCATCAGCTCCTGTGAGTTTAATTACCATTTCTGCTGCCGATTCTGAAATCTACCTTTCCTGCCCATTTCTCTCCTGACCTCCAGTCTTGCGTCTCTATCTTGCCTTTCAGAATCTCTAACTGGATGTCCACTAGATAATTTCAGCTTAATGTGTCCAAAACAGAACTCATTATCTTTCCCTCTAAATCCTTTGCACCCTCTCTCCTACACCTGCCCTATCATTTAGAGGGCAACACCACCTTCTCAGTCTCTCAGGCTTGCGCTGTAGGACTGCATCCAAACTTTTGTTAAAGCCTGTTAATTTCACCTTTGCAACATCTCTCAAGTATACTTGAATCTCTTCTCTGACATAGCTACCCCTCTACTGCAGGCTTTCAGCACTTCACACCTGGATTATTGCAATAGTCTGCTGATGGTCTATCTCAAGTCTCTCCCCACTTGGAGCCATCCTCCATTCAGCCACTAAAGTGATTTTCCTAAAATGCAGGTCCAATAATATCTCTTCCCTACTTAGTAAACTCCAGTGGCTCCCTGTTGCTTTTAGGATCAAATGTAGAATCTTCGATTTGGTATTCAAAATCCTTCATAATCTTCCCTCTTTTTAATCTTCTTATATCTTATTCCTTGACACGTACCCTTTGATCCAGGGACACTGGCTTCCTGGCTGTTCCATGAATAAGACATTCTATTTCTCAGCTCTGGTCATTCTCTCTGGTTGTCCCCCCCATACCTAGAATGCTTGTCATCTTTGGTCCAACTACTGAACTCTCTGGCTTCCTTTAAGTCCCTAAAATCCCTCCCTCTGCAGAAAGCCTTCCCCAACCCCTCTGAATTCCAGTGCCTTCCCTCTGTTAATTATTTTCTATTTACCCTCTATAAAACTTGCTTTGTATGTACTTGTTTGAATGTTGTCTCCCTCATTAGATTGTAAGCTTGTTGAGGCTGACACTGTCCTTTTGCCCCTTTTAAGTATCACCAGCATTTAACACAGTATCTGGCACAAAATGGGTTCTTAATAAATGTTTATTGATTGATTGCTATATGCAACACTGGGAAGCTGTCTTAAGAGAGGCATCTTTGTCCTTATTATCAACAAACCAAGAGAGCTGGGGAGCAATAACCCCATGTTGTATGTAGGGGAGAGAAAAGAGTGGCCTTAAGATTTCTTAAGAAGGAATCAGTTTTTTAAATGAAACCCAGTGTCTTCTTTGTTATTTCTATCTCATTCACCAATACATTATACCTTATCAACAGTAATCATACTTATTAATTACTCTCTACTATGTATGGTTGACTTTGCTAGTTATTGGGAGAAGATACAAAATATGACATAGTCCCTGCCAGTATGATAGAGTGTAGCTCGAGCACCCAGTGATGATCAGCCAGTCAGTTGATCTCTCTGGGCCTCAGTTTCTTCACCAGTAAAAAGCTGATCCCTTCAAGTCCCTTCTAAGTCTATGATCTCTAGGAACTTAACATATTGATAAGATTTTTTTACAGTAAAGTATAGTGTTAGAACACATTATTTTTGTTAACAGAAGTATTACTGATCTAGGTACTTTATAAAACATTACAAATGATACAGTTCTTATCTAAAAAAAATCTTAGCTCTTAATGATTCTAAATTCTCTCTCCAAACACTTGAGTACTGTCTGTATGTAGAAAACATAAAGTAATAAGGTGACCTAGCCAGGGTTAGAAAGCAAATGAGTGACTGTGGTATGACTGGAAGTCCTTTATGCTGCCTCATCTTTTGCACATTCTTCTATCTTATGCTTAGTTAGGAGAAAACAGTGTACTTTCTTACTACAAAGGACTTGGAAAATATTGATGAGATAAAGCAAGTTAAAGAAACCTTTTACCATGAGAAAATTCAATATGTTTTCAGGATAGCCAGGATGAAATTAGTAGGTTTATTTTATGCATTATTTGTATCACTGTAACTAGCATCAGAAATCAGTAACTTCATGTGTGTGAAGAGGAGTAGAGGGAGTTCTTTCTTTTTTCTATTTTGCAGCAATAACTCTGACTCTGTTTTCATTAGGAGATGAAAGCATGGAAATTAAAAAACAAATTACAGGGATGAGAAGATTACTGAATGATAGCACTGGAAGAGTCTATCAGCGTGTTGGCAAAGAAGGAGAAAAACTAAAAGAAGAACCCCAGGATTTAGACTTAATCTGGGCTCAAAGTTTGAATTCTTCCACTGAGGTCTCACAGAGCCTCCACCCTTCCCCCAGTGGTACATGGAATGAGCTACCATCCCAAATTGGCCAATTCCCAGGGCATTATGGAACCCGTTCAAAAACTTTCCAGAGTCAGTCCAAACCTACTGGAGCATCGAATGGTATGATCTTAATTTATGTTCTGATTTTCATTGTTAAACTTCATAGTATGTATATGTGGTTTATTTGTTTGGGTTCAATACAGTAAACCCTTAATCACAAAAATCAGCCAAATCATTTTAGAGGAAGGAGAAGTCTCAGAGTTATAATTGAAGATGCCCCAGCTATACTGAAGTCCAAGAATGTTTTTAACTCATTGTTTACTTAACTAAACTAAGTTAGAAGCAGAGAGTGTTTAAGCTATTCATGATTCTAATCTAAAAAACACCTATAGGGTGTAAAACTTCTAGTTTGTGGGATTTATAACATATGTATACACACACACACACACACACACACACACACACACACTGTATTGTAATGTAATTAAAAAGCATTGAAGAAGTACAAAGTAAAACACTATGTGCACGATCCAAAGAGGAAGGTGATTTCTGATGGAGATGTGTAGGTGGTGTTCAGGAAACTTCATAGGGAAGCTGGCATTTAGGGAATGGATGAGTAGGAATTCCATGGAAAAAAGGGTGCATTCCAGGAATAGGGAGCAGAGTGAGTCAAGGCAGAAATCATTCCCTCACATGCATGATAGAAAATTGACCTTTGTTCTCAAAAGAGGCTTCCTAGTGAAGTGATATATTTATATTTCCTTTTGCTTACTCCTTTGTTTTTCTGTAATATCAGTGTAGTGTGTGCCAGTGATATTGAATTCATGGCCAAGAAAAGGACTTTATAACCCTAAGTCCAAAGTGGCACCACTGCTTTTATCTTATTCATCCACTACTGAAACAGCAATCCATATTTTACAGCTTAACTTCATTAGCATTGAAAATAATTCACTTAAAGAAAAATTCACATAATTATAGTGTGCCAATTTTTTTCATGACAAGTTTTGAAAGAATGTATATGGGAAATAATAACTAATATTTCTTTACATTTTAATATCCCATCCATTGATATATTTCCTATTTTCCTTTATGTAAATTATACATTGTTGAAGCCTTGATTTGTACAGGTAGAAGACAAATTAGAATGTATTTGAAGGGAAAGTGCATTTTCAATTTCAATCTTCAATGAAGGTCCCAAAGATATTTTTTCCTTTTGCATTTTATTTTTATTAAATTCAGGTTTTGTAACTTGCTTTTAAGTATCCTTCATGAAAAGGAAAACCTTAATCTGTTCTTGCTGTTTAAACATTTTTATGGTGTTTCTATAATCTTTATTACTAGTTTAAACACAAGAAAAACTTCTTTAAAGACACCTGGTGATGAGACAGCAAGGTTGTATTCATATCTTCTCTTTCAGCTGTTATACAAACCAGTACCAAATTCACATGCTGGCTTACTTCCAGGATGGATGGAGATGGCTCTTTAAAGACTCCTCCATAAAAATAAAAAGTCAGTTCTCTTTAAAATTAAAAAATGATTTATAACAAGTTGGAAAAGGTTGCCTTTGTCCTCTAAAATTGACAAAGACTGTACCTAGGAACAGTGATTATACTAAATGACTAAGAATATTCTTCTATAAGATGGTTCAAACTCTGTTGATAGGAAGAAATGATTTTTAAAAAATTTAAATATTCTTTTTATGTATGAAGTTTTTGTAGGTCCTTTTCTTCATAATTGAAAGGCAAGATCTCATTTTCCATTTTGCAGAATTGACAGTGAATTTACATTAGTAACTTTGTTTATAATTAATAGGAGTTAACACATGAATTTCCCATATACCAATGTCAAAACAGATTTTTTTTAGCATTTATTGTATGTATACTTTTATCAGATATATTATCTTTTATTAGATATGTGTTGACTATAGGTATCTCATTTAAGTCAAATGTATTTTTTGAGACTTCACATGTCAGTTTGCTACAATTTTGAATCCTAAGATTTCCTGTGACTCAGAATTTAAAAGTTATTTCAAGAAAAAGGTAGTTTCTACTCTGGTGAGCTTTTTAACTGTATTCTTTAGTCAGGAGAAGCTATGTGGATTAAAATTTATGTGGTAGAAATTTAATTATATATAATATGTAAGGTATCAGTCAATAAAGGCCTAGGTATTTTTCATACTCTGCCTTTGAGAATGGTGAGTATGAATAGTGACATCAGAAGGATTTTCATAGTAGGATTGAATTGTGCAGTTTTATCACATTGGCTGTGGAGAAAAGTTGTAACCTGTCAGGAAAGGGAATAGAGGAGAGTTATGTGAAATAAAGTGGAATTAAGTGATGATTGAGAGAAAACTGAAGGAGATAAAGGTAGAAGTGTAGAATATCTTTATCAAGTTAAGGGAATACTATATACCTACATTCTTTCTCCCATACAGCTATAACCCCACCTTTCATATTCTTCCCTATCCTAGAACAAACTCTCGGCTTTTATTTTACCCGCTGTAACTTGTATTGTGAGGTATTATTTTTAGTATTCAAACTATTTTTGAGTAGTCAGATTCGCATTTAATTCTTAATATAAACCTTTATTGCATATACAACTACCAGTTCTTTGCAAGTCTATTCTTCCTTAGAGTCAGTTTTTTTTATGCATAATACAGTGAGAGTGTTTATAATGAATTTCTATGCTATTGTTATCGTAGATGAACTAGTCTGACAATACAGAAGCCTGCTGTGAGGTTGCATTGTATTCATACTTGCATCCACTCTTTGCCAAACCACGAAGCAGCATGTATCTTACAGTATAGAAGTCTCTATAATTGGATAAAAGCAGACCCCAAAATTCAGGTTGTGAAAATTATTGGGTACATTTTCCTTAGGCATGGTTCCATAATAATAGTATATGCATCCAAATCCTGTCAAGATACCCTTTTTTGTCTCCGTAAATTCTACTTTTTGGTTTGGAGTCTGTCGTGTTTTTTTTTCATGCTTAGGAGACCTTCCAGCAGTGAATTCATCAGTTGGATCAAACTGCTGCACTTGTAACTGCCAGTCAACCTTGCAGGCTATTCTTCAAGAACTCAAGACCATGAGAAAATTAATGCAGATTCAAGCAGGTACAAAGATAATGGCCTCAAACCTAGTTCTTTCAACTTTTAATGTGCATCTGACATCTTTAGGAACAGATGTTTATTGTGTCTTCTTTATTAATCCCTCTCACCTTGCTTTCTTATGGTGTTCCTTCATGTTATCAATTTTATTAGCTCTTTCTGCCTGTGTAATCCATTCATTGTTTAGCAAATCAAACTTACTTTTTTCTTGATAACAATGTTCTTTTGTCTTTATTTACTGCATGTCATCCTGAGTTCACCTACTTCACAAGTATTAGTTTAATTGAATTTCTGAATATTTCTTCTAATGTATTTAATATTTTTATGTCCATTTACTCTTATAAACCAATAGTGATATTCATTCAAAGAAGGAAAGAGCATAGGGGCACCCTTGCTCATTACTTCTTGAGATATTTAGGTTCAGGCCTTTATATATTTTCTTAATCTAAGTATCTGAGAGACAAAAGGGACATCTGTAGCCATCTGAAACCTGTTACCTGTATAGGAATTCTCTTTTACATTTACTGTCCCAGAAATCACTTTAGACATGTTTCATGCCAAGTTGTCTGTGAATATTTATATGGCCCATAGAGAAGGCCCTTTGTTTTGCTTCACATATGTAGCTGCCACCTAGAAAGTATGGGTTCTAGTGGTACAAAAACATATAGGAAGAGATGAGGGACAAAAAATAGTGGGCCTCGTTTATCTTTCCTCTCATTATTGCTTATTTCATTGGTATCTAGCAGGGAGACATTGTGTTCTTGGTGGTTCAGAGAAATTAATTTGTCTGTATTCTTTTTTGAGGTGACTCTTTGTTATAGTTTCCTGAGGCATTAAAAGGATGGGAGATTTGTATTTGGTCATAGAGCCTCCTCAGTGGTGGAACTCTAGAGTTCTCAGGATTTTTAGTTCTTAATTAACACATCAGTTATATTTCCCTTTCTTTACAATTAGAATAAAACAGAATTACATTAGTTATAGAGAAGTTCAAGACTTTCAACAAGTCATGAAATATCTGTTTTGTCACGGAAGAAAGAGCTTCATATTAGCCCCAAGAAGAAAAATGGAAGAAAAAAAGGGATGTAAACGTGTGGCATTACTATTATTTTAGAGTTTTAGTGCTGATCAGGGAAGGATTTTATTTTTTTGCTCGCTTGTAGAATAGTAAGATATTTCACATTTTTTTTCTATCCAGTTTTAGTGAATTTTAGTAAAATCCTAACATTTAGTGATGTGGGTTTGATTCCAAAAGCTTATTGTTTAGCATATTAGCCATACATGGTCATATGAACTAAATTCTACCTTTTAAATGGGTAACATTTTTGAGTATTTTGTTTTATTGTGGTTAAGGATAAAAATTTTTACTCAATCTGTTTAATAATAATATAATAATAAATAAAATATTTCAGAAACAGCATGGTAGGTAGAAAGTTGACTAGACCAGCAGTTAAAAGATTTGGATTTAAATCATGCCCCTGACACTTCCTGGCTGTGTGACTTTGGGCAAGTCACCTAATCTCAGCCTCCTAATCTATAAAATGAAGACAATAGTATTTGTATTACCTGCTTCTTAGGACTTTTGTGAGGGAAAAGCTCTGTAAACTTTAAAGTGATGTATGGAAATTATCTTAATAACCTGGTGCATAGTTAATGTCTCCTGAAGTAGACTTCAGACAGAAATAACAATTACTTTTATACATGTAGGATTTTTTTCTCAGAAAGTACTTTATTTGCATTTTAGTTTACAAAATTCTCATTTAAGGAAACATAAACATGAAAATATAGTGATAATTTTGATGTTTCAACTCCTTGCTATTGAAATGACAGTACACACATTATAGTTCTCTAAATCCCAAAAACCTTTGCACCATAACTGGAAAATTGCCACCTGGTCACCAGGTTTTCTTTTCTGATTCATTAGAGGTTAGGATGGTAAATTATACACCAGAGCCTCAGGATTTTATGATGACATTGATTGTTTAGAAGATAAAACAGAATTAATTGTTCTTATTTTCTTTAATTAAAAAAAAATGTAGACCTTTATATTGTATTATAGTTTGCCTCCTAGACTTAAACTTACACTCTATTTTTTAAAAGTTCTGATTCTATTCCAGGGAAAAGATGAGGGATAGGAGTCAGTATTAAGTTTGGGAGTAGGCGATTAAACTGTATCTCACAATGTAAAGTGAGCTGTCAGGTTGGAACAATTCCTCAGCACCTCAAATCAGAACAACTTCTTTGTGAAGAATTCCCCCAACCAAGGCAAGTCTTAGGGACGAAGCAGGGCAGTGGAAAGAAAGCTGACGTGAGAGTCAGAGCACCAAGATTTTTCTGCTACTTTGTTCTCTGTATAACTATGGTCAAGTCACCTCCCCTCTCTGGCCTTCATCTTCATCATCTGTAATATGAAGGGATTGGACTAGATGACTTTGAAGATTCTTTTCATCTCTGTATTTCTGTTCTTAACCATTGTGATAATTGTCTGAGTAACCCACTTTACTTGATGTATGTAGACGTAGCACAGACATCAAGATAAACTAGGTAGGCCAGTTACTATAGTCAAGATCAATAATTTGTCCGTTTCTGTGCCTCTTCTTGGGGATGAATTTTATTTTCCAATCATTGGACAGAAGTGACAAAGATTTTTTTAGCTTGATAGGCATTCTTTAGATTTCGTATCATTTATTACAGGCATGCCCAGTAGTCCACTTAGCGGTGTTTTGATGCTTGAGGGAATAAATAATGATGTATGGTAGTTTTCATTAAAGAGTTTCAAAATGTGTTACAAACTTCATTATTTTTTCGGAGCAAACTTGTAAGGACTGTAGCTGTCATACTTTAATTCTTCAAGTATTTAATATTAGTAGTGTTTTACTTGTGTGGTATCTTTTATCTTTGGATTTCAAAGTGTTTTATAGCTTGCATTAATTCATTTAATAGTCCATGAGTTATAGAAATATTGTTCCCATTTTTCAGATACATTAAACTGAGGTACAGAAAGATGAAGCCATGTGGACAGAACTATGAATGTGGTAGATGCTTGGGAAATAATTTATTGAATGAATTTAATAAATCAGTAACAAGTCCTAGGTTTAGATTCTGCCTACATGCTCAGTGACAAACGTCACTTGTAAAGTAATTTCCAACTCATTATTTTGCTGAGATCTACAAATCATATCTGCCAGTACAGCAGCACAGAGTTACCACATTTGCGTCTTTACCAATCATGGAGCCATGCAGAGAGCAGCTGATTAGTTAAACAAAATGCTACCATTGAAATGTTCGTGGAATAGTCACAGTAGTGATGACAGCAATAATACCTGAGAGCTAGTACTTGAAGTCTTACAGATCGTTATACGGAGGATAACCCTAAAACATAGACCACATATATATTCTTACCGTTGTTTTATGTTTGAGGAGCAGAGGCTCAGAAAAGTTGTGACTTGCCTATGGTCTCATGGCTAGTAAATAAAAAAGCTATTACTCAAACCCATTTATTATTTTGATTCCAGATTCACTGCTCTTTCTATTACATTGCATTGAGTATTTATGCTGCAGAGTATTATGGGTGTATACTTAAACTAAATTCCTAGAGTGATTCTCTTATGTATTAGATAAATCTCACTTATAAAGACATTTTAAAATATAATACTTTCTTTTTAAAATATCTCATAATTGACTCTTTCCTTATAACTTATAGCACTAGTAAATTCCACTTTAGATATTTCCTGTGATATTTTTCTTGAAAACCGGTAGCAAGATTTTTTCTCTTAGGTGGCTTTTCTCATTTGAAACTTTCTTTGGCAGCATTCCAGAGCTTGCATTAGATAACCATCAGATTTTTTTTTATATTAGCTTTTGTGTCCAGCTCAAAGTTAATTTTGTATTTTATTCCCTTAATCCATGTTGCCCTGCCATATTTGAAGTCCTGATGTGAAAGTGCTTCTTTTAGCATAAAATTTGTAAAAGAGTAGGCAGCTTGATGAGAAGTTTTAAATTGAGTTGGCATGTGCCTTTACCATACTTCTGTGTGTTTGCAGTTGGAAGTCAAAACAGACAACAGCCTCCAGTTTCCCATCTATGCTCCCAGAGAACAGCTGTGTCCCGAAAAAGAAATAAAAAGAAAAAAGTCCTCTCAAAGATCACTGAACCTCTTCCTCTGAACAAGAAGCCCAGTGTGACAGAGAATGAAAAGCCAGCCATTACCTCTGAACAGTCTGTTCTCCAGAAAGCTGAACGCATCCCAGCTGAGGAGAAGCATGTTTTAGGATTTGGCATTGTTCTTGAGTCACCATCTTCAGATGTAAGTTGATATTTAATACTATAGAATCTGTGATGTAACTTGAAATAAATTTGTAACACTGACAAGTTTCCCTCACCAGGTAGTACAAGATACACATGGGGAGGAGTCAAAAGATGACTCATTATACTTTTGAATAAAACAGGACAAATTATTGATACATTTGAAACACTAAGATAAAGAAAATAGAGGTTGTAGGTAATTTTTTTTTGTTTGAAATGTTCCTTTCCTCATATTTTCTCTCTTAATAAAGTTTCTGTTTTCTTATTCTTGAAGGAAAGAGGGTAATTGATTTATTTTGTTGGTTAGGATAATGACATCTAGAAAAAAACTCCGTTGTAAAGAACCTTGATCAGTAATTTCTTTTACATTTTTAATTTTGAAGTGGCAGTTTTTAGTTTTCCTTATCGCAGAGAACTAAAAGAACATAATTAAATCCTTTTGTAGAAGAGCATAAATGAGCAGAACCATGCGGATAAGGTCTCACCTTTCCAGAAAAACAAACTAATAATAAAAAGGAGAAATTGTGCTAATTCTGTGTTATAGATACAAGCTACATTGCTAATTAGGTTGCAGTTTCTTGCCATTTATGTAATAAGAGGTTAATGTTCTTCAGAGGTTTTTCTATTTTAATATTGCTAAAAATGTTGTTACAGCTGTTGATATTTGATGACTTGTAAGTGTCCTACCGACCACATTTTTACTGAGTAGCTAAAAGCTAGCTCTTTAAAAATATTTAATATTTATAATTGATGTTGTATTTACAGTACTTGTTCGTACATTTGTGTATTCTGAATCACACATGCGATGACAGCTCCTAAAGTGAACAGTAATGAATAGTCTTTTATTACAAGATTATCAGACTGTGGCCTAACGAACTTGCTAAGAATTACTACAAAATTTAATAATGACCTTACACCTTTAAAACACATCCAAAATAACAATTTATTTCTTATCTGAAAGTAATCTGTGAACATCTTCAGACCCCTTTTCAGTTACTTCACTGCTCCCTGGTGTATTCACTGTCAAAGGAGAGGTGAACATATGCCATTTTATATATGTTTACAGCAGAGCCATTCACCAAAGGAAGTCATCGTCTGGTGACCAGTCCCCTGGTGATGAGCTTCTGTGCATTTAGTTAGATTGGTTTTTAGATGACAGATTTATCATCTGATGCTGAGGCTGGATATGAAGCTTTTCCAGGTTGGTAGAAACCCTGACTTTTCACCCTGTTGTAGTAACCTTCATGAATCAAGGCATGCCACAGTGAGGTATTGTATTATCATGGTAGTTCTAAGAATTGCTCAGACCAGTTTTTAGACCATTGTTAATTTAATTTCTGATAGTATTCTCAGTGCATAATCTCTGACCACAAGCAATAAGTACTGAACTGTTTCTGTTTTGACATTCTCACTAGAAAAGAATGAGAGCAGCTGAATGAAAATCCAAAATTGATTTTATCATGGGACCAAAGGCAATAAAAAACATACTTTTCATAAGATACTTTGGCCATCTCATCCTACACCTGTTTAATTTTTTACACTTACATTCCCAAAGCCTAGCATGGTGTGAGACACTTAAAAGGTACCATTTTTATGACTGATTCATTGATTGATTATATTTATTTTGAATTTAAGCAAACAGACCATCATGAAGAAAAATGAAGCTTATACAACAGTATGCATTGCAGAGGAAGTGATGAAGTAGGGCATTTTTATGAAGAATTACCAAGTTAAGTCATTGTATGCTTTGATGTATAAGAAGACACCAAAAACTGTTTGAAATTATGTATTTTGTACATATATGTCTAATCAAGACATGAAAGAAGCCAAAGGCTTATAGACTAATCAAAAGCCTTAGCCATGAATATCATTAATACTTGAAGAAGAAAGTTGGGAAGTGTGGAAGAAATTGCTCACCTGAAAAATGAAATTTATTATATTATATTAGACAGAAAATAAGTAATCACATACATAGCAATCATTTCAATTGTCTTAATGTAAGTAAGACTACTGACTAGTTAGAGACGACATTAAGGAAAAAAGGATCAAGTGTGCCATATGCTCTTGTTAGCTGCTCCAGCCAGCTTGATTTATTTAAGTTGTCATTAGTGAAAATGAGAAATGAGTAAAAAAAGAATCATCTCTAACTTTATCCTTTCCTGGAGACATAAACTAATGTAAAATAGTTGCTACAACAAAAAAGCTGATAGAATTCAGAAACTTAATCAAGTTGGTGTGCTAAGTGTATATGTGGTACAAATGAAAAAGAAAACAATCCCTGCCTTCAAAAAAGCTTACTTTTTGCCGGGAAATAAAACATACCTATGGAAAAGTATAAATACAAAGTGATTTACAGATGAAGAGAATGTAAGAAATAGGGGCATCAAGGCAAATTTCACAGAAGGGCATTTGAATTAAGTGTTGAAGGACAGCAAAGTCTGAGGAACAGACATGAGGAAACAGTACATTTCAAGGAAGGGAGCTAGTCTTTAAGAAGGTATAGAAGTGAGCAAAGCAGCGTCCAATTTAGGCAGTAATAGTAATCCATTTTGAGTGAGATGTACTATATACATATGAAGGTGAATAATATGAAACAAATCTAGAAAGCTTTGGTAGAGCCATATTTTGGAGGATTTAGATGTCAGGCAGTGATTTGTATTTTATTCAAGAGGTAGTAGGGAACCACTATAAATTTTTGAGGAAGGGGAGTGGCATGGTTAGAAAAGGAAAGACTACAAGTAAAAACATGAGTGGAAGGCTGTTATAGTCCACTTTAAAGGTGATAGCATCTAAACTAGGGTAGTAAATATAGGGATAGAGAGAAGATAATGGATGTAAGGAATATTGTGAAAATAAAACTCCTAGGATTGAGGAACATTGGATTTGGCAGTGAAATAGAGGGAATATTTAGGAACTCTGATTTTGTGCCTTGTGTGACTGAGAGGATGATGGTGTCCACAAAATAAGTAGGAGATTTATGAGGATGGGTGAATTTAAGGGCAAAAAGAATCAGTTCTTTTTTGATTATGTAGAGTTTGAGATGTAATGGGATATCCAGGTAGTGTCCAGCATATAACTGATGATTCAGGAATAGAGTTTAAAAGAGAGATTTGAACTGGATGAAAAGAGTTAGAAGTTAACAATATAAAGATGTTACTTGAACCTTTGGAAACTATTGAGGTCATCACAGAAGAGAGAGGAAGGAAGATAAGTGGGGATTAATACTCATGCTTAGATGATGGGAGATAGATGATTTTGCAGTAAGGAAACTTGAAATTGACCCAATATACTCTGTTCTGGTTCTCTTCACTCCTTTATAGTCACCTTTGCTGGATCTTTGATTAGGTCATGCCTTGTATCAATGAATGCTCTCCAGGACTCCAACTTGGGCCCTTTTCTCTACACTATTTGTCTTAGTGATTTCATCAGTTCCCATTAATTTAGCTATTGTCTCTGTGCTGATGAATCTCATATCTACTTGAGCCCACACCTCTTTCCTAAGCAACAGTTCATTTCCAGTTGCTTATTGGAAATCTCAAGCTGGATGTCCCATAGACATCTTAAACTCAACATGTCAAAAACTTAATGCAGTGTCTTTTTTCCCAACCATTTTTTCTGTCTTTCCACCTTCTCTGTTACTGTTGAAGAAACCACTATCTTCCCAGACTTTATTTACAAATTCATTGTCTTCCGTGATTCCTCCCTCTCCCTCACACCCCATATACATTATGTTGCCAAGTCCTGTTGATTTCTCTTTCATAATATCTTTATATATACTCTCTTCTCTCCTCTGATAGTACTATTACCCTGGTACAGGTCCTTATCACCTCACATGTAAAGTAGAAACATAGCCTTCTGGTTGGTCTCCCTGTCTTAAGTCTCTCCCTGCTACAGTCCATCCACTCAGCTGACAAATTGGTCTTCCTAAAGTGCAAATCTGACCCCATCACCATTCTACTTACTTCTGTTCAGGAAACTTCAGTAGCTCCTTGACTCTTTCAGGATCAAATGTATAATTTTCTACTTGGCTTTTAAAATCCTTCATAACCTCAGAGCGTGTGTTCATCCTTCGTTGCCGAAGAAGACCATGCCATCAGAGAAATGATGACATGACTTGCACCTGACTTTGTTTTGAGTGAGGGAGGGTTGTGCAGCTCACCAGCCTCATTTCTCCTCCAGAGCTGTCTGAATCCAGTGACCAGATATTCATCAGGATGACTGGAGATGACCTAGGATGAGGCAATTGGGGTTAAGTGACTTGCCCAGGGTCACACAGCTAGTGAGTGTCAGATATCTGAGGTGAGATTTGAACTCAGGTCTTCCTGACTCCTGCACTGGTGCCCTATCCACTACACCACTTCGCTGCCTTTCATAATCTAGTCCTCTTGTACTTTTCAAGTTTTCTGAGAGCTCATGTCAAATTCCTCTTGAATTGAATAGTCTTGAATTGAATCTTGGTTTACCTCACCTAGCTAGCCTTTTTATATCTAGGTTCCCTGTTCAGCCATATTCCTTCCTTTTCCTACTCATTAGATTTGTATCTCCTAAGAATTTCATCCTTGAAAATTTCTCAGAGGTGACTTTGTAGCATTATAGGCCATATGAATTTACCTATCCTTTCCTTGAATCTGCTTTCCAAAAATCTCAAGTGCATGTTGAGTACATCTGACTTTACTCTCCTTTATTATAGAACCTAAAATGACAGTTATAGTTACTTCCCCCTAAGGTTCTCGTCATTTCCTCTCCAGCAGGTAGTTCTTTCTTATTGATCAGATTTAGATCCAAGTTAGCAGTTACCCTCACTACATTACTCTCCTTTTGAAGACTTAAATTGTCACTGTCAAGCCAATAAATTATTAGCTGCTCCTTTTTTTTGTCCAGATAATCGAAGTACCTCAACATTACTATATTTTGCCTTTATGCCAGGCTTGCATTCTGTTTCTTGAATTCTGAATCTTTTGTCTCTTTCTGTCCAGTTGGTCTTAACAGTATCATTTACCAATATCACACACTCCTATTTCTCTTAATCTTCACCCAAATAATTTCCATCATGTTTTCTTTACTCTGGTCCTTTGGACTAGGTCATGTCAAGGGAAGGGAATATGCATTTATCTAACACCTGCTATGTTCCAGGCCCTGTACTAAGTGCTATACAAATATTAATTCATTTGATCCTCACAATAACCCTGTAATATAGGAGCTGTTATCATCATCTCTATTTTGTAGTTGAGGAAACAGGCAAACAGATTCAATGACTTGGCCAGGGTTGCATCGCAGTAGGTTTCTGAGTCTGCATTTTAACTCAGGTCTTCCCATCTGCAGGCTCAGTATTCTCTTTGGTGGGCCACCTGGCTGCCTGTAGCAGCTTGTTGAGTATATTTGCTTAACATACTATTACATTTTAAAATTCAATTTAAAAAAAATACGATTCCACATTCTCTCCTTTCCCCCTTCCTTGATCACTGAAAAGGCAAGAAAAGTAGAAGCCATTGCAAATATTTATAGACATGTAAAATGAATTTCTGTGTTAATCAGATGTCATTTCCCCTACCAAAAAAAAACAAAACAAGAAAAAGATAGAAGAAAATATGCTTTACTGTCTACTGTGAACTCATTAGGGCTCCATGTGAAGTTGAGTCGCATGAAAATAATTAATATGCTATTCTTAAAACCACCACTCTCCTGCTCCATTTATCTATCTTGGTTTTGTTGTTGTTGTTTAAGGTATAATCCAAAGCCAGAGTCCATCTATGGGTTTCATACCTCCAAGTGTCGGTGATATCTGTGACTTCTAATTTTTCTCATGGCATTAGAAACACTGGTTTACTTTGATTTGATTGTTATCTAAATTTTTTTGCACTTGCATGTAGATGTTTTAAACAATAAGTTTTATTTTTGGTTTCTTTCTTTGATTTTTATCTCCTTTTAATTTCCAGACTTCTCTATTATCATTTTTCTAATCTTCCCCTTCACTCTTTGTAGTTTATTTTTATTTTCTATTCATGGCATCACATATAGTCCTTTTTTCTGTTCTTTTTTATTTGTAAATGTTCGTATTTGTCCAGTTCATAATAAAGTTTTTAAAAAACATACCCCGATATAACATTTTTGCTACTGCCCATTAGTTTAATGATAATGCTGATACAGGCTGCTTAGTAAATGCTTTATAATAGATCACAAACTGCTTTACAGTTTTGGGACCGAAAATAATGGAAGAGGGCCATTTATACAGGAGGCAATTCTTTGTGAAAACACAGTATTGTTTGTCAATTTCCTATGACTAGAAGAAATTTAGAAGAAATTTGGGTTTAAAATTCCCCCAAAGGAAAAGAACAGGAATGGCACACCACTATTAAAAGGAGTAAGGATCTCAAACTCCTCTGCCTTCTGGTTTACACAGTGGATTCTTGAGATGAGGGAATTAGAGAGAATAATAGCATTATAGTTGTTTAGTTTTTCAGTCATGTCCAACTCTTTAGGAACCCTACTTGGGTAAGGTCCCTCCCAAGGTCATGGAGCATATACCTGAAGGATTAGACCAGTCTCATCTGCCAGCTTTGTCCTTTAAGGACTGGCTGAATGACTGACTGGGGCTGGTTCCTGAATGAGGAAATAGAAAGGGAAAACCTTAATCTTAATTTAATAATTAGTTATTAATATAATAGAAAAAAGTCACTTTTCTCAGAACCATACCACTCCAAACTATTGTGCTTGTCTGTTCCCATGCTGTGGAGGAGCATTGTTTATCCAGTTGAGTCAGATTCTTCATGACCCCATTTGGGATTTTCTTGGCAAAGATACTGAAGTTTGCCGATTCCTTCTCTAGCTCATTTTACAGGTGAGGAACTGAGGCAAACAGGGTTAAGTGACTTGCACAGGGGCACACACCTAGTAAGTGTACAAGGCCAGATTTGAACTCAGGATGCATTGTAATGCTCTCCTGTGAAGATATCAGTGCTTGTGAGGCTGTCAGCAATGGTTGTGATAAAAGAAGGAAAAGGAGAAGCATATTACTGGATAGCTACTGATTTACACACATAGTACAAATACCATTCTGAATTCTTCTTTGTACCTACTCACAGACTGTTCAGGTCCTCAGCATCTATCACCTAAACTATGACAACAGGCTCTTAATGTCTTTGCCCTTTCCAATTTCTCCTTTTAGCACCAATCTATCCTCCACAAAACTGCCAAGATAATCCTCTAAACCATAGGTCTGATCATGTCACTTCCCTGTTAATCTTTAGCAGATTCTAGGAAAAAGGATTCCTTAGTCAAGAATATAAACACCTCCACAATCTGGCCCTAGTTTGCTTTAACAGCTTTATTTCATATTATTTCCCATTACTCACTTGTTTTAGTTATATTGAACTTGCCATTTCTCCCCACTCTCTCTGCATTTCCATCTCAGAATCCTTTGTCATCCTTCAGTGTTCAGTTCCCATCAGTTCGTTGAAGACTTCTCTGCTTTGTTTCTAGTGGTCTTTCCCTCCTCAAATTACCTTTTATTATTTTTTTAAAAACTTTTTTGTATGTACATTATGTTTCCTCAGTGAAATGTAACCTGGTCCAGCAACTTTATTTTTATTTAGCATAATGTCCTGTGTTTAGTAGGTATGTTATAAACATTTTCTCAATTAGATGATCAGATCTATGCCTCAGAAATATAATTTTGGCAGGAATATAAAAACTAGCTTTTAGAGCTTAAATAGAAAACTTTTAAAGAGGCTGTGCACAAAACATTGAAACTGAGAGATACTTCTGAGGCTTTCTAGTGCAACCTGAAACAGTTCAGTAATCTTCTCTCCAATATTTAAACCAAACCAGACTACTAGCCCTTTTCCAAACTTGATATGTTATCTTTTATTTAAAATTATTTTAATAAAATTATTTATAATAAATTAATAAAATGATAAAATTATTATAATAAAATTATTTATTTAAAATTGTTTTCAATTTTCTACAATCCCCTCCATCCTTACTCCTTCCCTGAGACAGCATGCAGTCTTATATAGGTTCTACACTTGCATTCTTATTAAATACATTTTCACCTTAGTCATGTTGTATAGAGAATGAAAATGAATGGGAGAAACCATAAAACAAAACAAAACACAAGAGAAAATAGTCTGCTTCATTCTGTGATCCAATTTCATAGTTCTTTCTCTGAATGTGGATGGCATTTTACCTCAAGAGTCCATTGGGAATTTTCTAGGTCTTTGCATTGCTGTGAAGCCCTAAGTCTACCAGAAAAATTCCTCACACACTGTGGTTATTGCTGTGTACAAAGTTCTGATACGTTATCTTAATATGTGCAATAGGGTGGATTGGTAAATTATGCCTTTCATAATCTTCCTCTTCTTTCAGTGCTCAGCTAAGATTCTACTTCCTCTGTGTCATCTTCCTTAATTGCTTCCTCTAGCTGAAAATGCCCTCTCCAGAGCACTGTCTACATCACTCCCTACTTTGAATTTACTTATCTGTGTATCTTTATACTCCAGAAGCAAGTTCCTTGAGGGTTAGGTTTTAGGTAGTGGACAACTCAGTACCTGGCACATATTAAATATTTAATAAATGTTGAAATGAATTTAGATCTTGAGGATGGGATGTAGAAACTGGAGTAGATCATATATTTATTGGGATAGAGGTGGTCATTCTACACTTGGCAGTTGAGCTACTCTGAGTTCTCTAGAGCCTCCTGCAGTACTGCGGTTGCAACAGGTATGATTGCTGTGCTCAAGAACAAGGATGGCATTATCAGTGACCTATTCAACACCAACATGGCCACCATCACCACCTCAGCAACAAAAATTGGTAGGACACTTGAAAAGAGAGGAGAGAAGAGACAAGCCCAGACCTACTCTTTTTAGATTAAAGCCCTATTCGTTAGATTTACAAGAATTCAGGAAAATAAATTTTACCAGCCTTTGTTCAATACATTTCATTTGAGCCAAGAGTCCATCGTTCCTATATTTTAAGTCATAATCCAGAAACCCATATCCTATTTTCACATTCCATCTTCTTAACTAGTTCCATACTTCTTAAATACTTTTTTCTTCCTAAACTTTTGCTTTCAATTGATACTAGTAAGAAAAGCACTACCTGTGCCCCCAAGGTTTTCATTTCTTCACTAATACGTCATAATTCTCACAGATGATTTTAAAGTTGTTCCTGACAGTATTATTTGTATCTATATGAATCTCGAGAAATGAGAAATAGTCAGAAGGTATGATAAGTCTTGGGAGGTTTTCAGTCATGTCCTAGACACATGCTGTTGTTAGACAATAGACCTCTCTATTAATCATGTCAACAAATAGTTGTATCAGGTCTCCCTGGCAGGAAGTGAATCACCACTATTATTTGTGTCTTCTTTTTTGACTTTTACTGGATGAATCCTAATCTGATGCCTTCACATCCATGTGAATACATACCATTATTCCTTGGGACTCAAGTAACTGCTGCTTTTTTAGGGTATCCAGTTCTGTCCATAACAAACAGCCTTATAGCTCTTATCTTGCTTTAAATGTTACATGGCCCTTCTTCCTTTTCCCTTCTCTGTCACAACCTTATGCCCCCCAGCCTTTGGACCCTTATCAGTATTCCTTCTCTGTCTCTTCAGTTTCTTTATCTTCTTTGTTTTTATATTGAAGACCTTTGTCATTTTTAAAAGGAATACTCCATGCTTTTTGATAACCTGGAAAGTGGAGAGGCAGTCTACAAATTCCTTTACTTTTTTTTTCTTTTGAGGAGGATTACTCTGCACTTTGAGCATAGATAGTAGTTACATTACTGTTTCAGAAAGATAATTGTGCACTTTATATAGGTCACTGCTCCATACTTGCTAGAAATCCTCTGTCATTGTTTTTCATCAAAATCTTTTATGATTCCGTAACACTGAGTATATTATCATTTCTTCCAAGTGGCCCTACCATTCATTCATTTTCCTGTGGCTGGAGCTTTGATGTTACCTTTGGCTTTTTCCTCTCTTATTTCTCAAGTATCCAATCTGTTGTAAAGTGAGTCTATCTCTATTATGTATCTCCCAGTCATTTTCTTTCCCTATGTTCCTACTACTATTACTCTAGCACTGACTCTTATTGCTACACATTAGACTGTTTCAAAAGTCTCCCAACAGTCTTCCTAAGTCATCCTTTATGCCCCTCTTATACCTGGCTTGCTAGTATGTGATCTTGTCCTAACACTTTTTAGCTCAAAAAATGGCATTGTTAGTGCCTACCAGGCAAAATTTGGATTCCTTTCCATCATGTGAGGGTCTCATGAATGCACACAGGTATTATTTGGTATTGTGGTTATTTGTTTAGGTGCCATATCTACCTACAAGACTACATAAACTCTCTGAGAGGGCAGAGACTAGACCTTGTTTAAACTATGTATTCATGACAAAGCAGAGAGCCAGTCCTGGAACCGGGAAGATCTGGGTTCAGGTTCTGCTTATGACATATTCTTTATTACCCTGGGCAAGTCTTAAAATTCAATAATCTAGGCAGCTCTCCAAGACCATGTGTTACAGAGAAAATACTGATCTACCTTGATAGAAGTTTCTTAATTATGAAGTTCCCTGTGTCAGTGATACCATAAACCTAGGTTCTTTATCTTTCCCTTAACATCAAGTAGGATGTAGAGAGAATTTTATATACCTGTAAATAATTTGTGTGATGGTAAAGGTGTAATGTCCAGTTAAGCCAGCAAGATAGGATAGGAGCAACTTGCAAAGAGCTTTAAAAGATAAACAGAGGAGCTTATATTTAACCTAGGAAAAAACTAGGGAATTGGAATTGAGTAAGGGAGTAACATGGTTAGAAATGCTCATAAGGAAATTGCTTGGCAGCAGCATTTAGAGTGGATTAGAGTGGTGACAGACTTGAGTCAGGACACCAATTAGGAAGCCATTGAAATAATCTAGGTGAATGGTGGTAGAGACTTGAACTAAAAGGGTACCTGTGTGAGCACAGAGAAGCAGTCAGGTCTAAGAGGTGTTGTAGAGGTGGATTTGGCAGCTGATGATGCATGTGAGGTTAGGGGAAGCATACTAAAAGACTAATAAAGCTGAATTCAGGTATGGTGTTGAGCAGGGAAAGAAAATGTCCTACTTACGATCCAAAAAATGAAAAATTTGCCTGGATTCCCCTACCTTTGTGATATTGGGCAGCTCTTTAACTTTTCTGGTCCTCATCTGTAAAATAAGTTTGAATAGATAAGATGGTCTTCAAGTTTCTTTTCAACTCTAAGTCCTAAAATTACCTATAGGTGAGGGTAAACCTATGTGGTTTTTATAATATTTATTTTATAATATTTAAGTGAGCTATTATTGTTTACTAGTTTGATTTATCAGTATCTTCTTAGTAAGAAACATATGGAAAAGGCTTTTTAGATATCCATGAAATATTTAGAGTGAAATAGAGTTCACTGACTATTATATTTACCATATGAAAGTTTTAGCATTCAGATTTTATTTATGTACAGTACATGAAGAATGTGCCTATTGCTTCTTTACTTCCTGATTCTTATTTACTAACAGGCTATTACATTTGGTAGAGTACTTTGAACATTATCTGTGAAAGCTCAATTAGACACTGATTATCTTTGATTAGAAAATCACTTGCTCTTAAAGAAAAGCAGAAATCAGCATTTTATCTTCAAATTATGCAATTAATAGATTGATTTGTGTTTTCAACAAAAAAAATCTAAACTAAAATAAATGAATGGAAATATTTTTAATAAATACTTACTATACACAAAGCACTATGCTAAGTACTGGGGATGCAAATAGAAAATTTAGACAGAACTGCTTTCGGGGATCTCATATTCTAACGGGAGAGACAACTCTTGTGGAAGGTTTTAGCTATAAGTCCCATGGAAAGATCCCATGATTCTTGGAGTGCATTAGTAAAGAAGATAGTAATGCCTGTGGAATTTGTTTTTAATGATTAAAAAAAACTATATCTGTTTTTGATGATGAACTATTTGACAATCCCAAGAACCTTGGTGGAAAGAATTTTCTTTTTAGGTCTTCAGTAGCTGTGGCTGTAGCACTTGCAGAAGTGGTTACATTGACACAGAAATTGCTTGCCAGATTGATGATCATACACATGAAAAATATAATTAAAAAATAATAACATTAGGTAGTTGGTTCTGTAATTGCAATGGGGAATTCTGTCTGTAGCTCTTATGAACATGAATAGGAATTTCCTGTTTTGTTCCTTAAGAAGGAATAGGAAATGAAATCTGTTAGTTGGAAACATGCACATTAAAGTCTAGGTATATAGAGGCAATGCTTTCTCAGTTCATTGACCTCTAGCTACAAGTCCCCTCAAATCAAGAGGAGCTTCAGAGTAGGAAACAAAAATAGACTGAAGAAAAGTTTCTAGGGAATATTCTTTTTTTAAAAATTAATTTATTTGTTTTCAGTTTTCAACAATCACTTCCATAAGTCTTAAATTTTTCCCCTCCTCCCTTCCTCCCTGAGATAGCATACAATCTTAAATGGATTCTACACATACATTCTTATTAAACATATTTTCTCTAGGGAGTATTCTGAGCACAAAAATGGGGAGGGTATCTAGGATTGGGTATTTGGGAAACTGGGCTTCCAAAAACATACTCTGTAGGGAGATGTTACAGCCAGAGCTGAAAAGGGACATCAAAGGAGTAAAAACATATTTCCGTAAAGAAGGATCCTAGAAGTGTTTGGGGAAAATTTTAGTTTTGGGAATGGGCAGTAACTGTTTATCCCATTCTCACCTCTAATTAAGCTTGTCTAAATAGTTCTTCATCCATACCTCCCAAATCTACCTTCTCCTGATTTCCATGTTTGTTACTGTACCATCATCTTCACCATCTTCTGACTCCAGATAATTTTCCTAGTCTCATAGACTTAGAACTTAGAACTTTAATTCTTTTCTCTGTCTTGTCCATTACTTCCATTCAGTCACCAAATTTTGTTACACATAACTCCTGAAAGTCTTTCTCATAATAATTCTCTTTTTTCAGTTTTTTTGTTTCATAAACTATAGGCTCTCATTACTTTCTACCAGTGCTGTTGTAATCTATTAATTTGTTTCCCTTCCTTTAGTCTTTTCTCACTGTAATGTCACTTACAATTGCTTTATTAATCTTCCTAAAACACTGTTTTCAGTCATCTTATTTGTGCTGCTGAAAAACATTCAGTGGCTCCCCATTATCTAGAGGCATTGTAGTATAATAGAAAGAATACTGAACTGAGTCCAAAGACCTTTTTGTCCAGAACCGTTAGCTATGTTCCCTTACACAAATTCTTCTCCAAAACTCAGTTTTTGCTTAGATAAAAAATGACTTACCTCATACAGTTGTGAGAATCAAAGCCTGTGAAAGTGCTTTGAGAACTAAGGTGTTGTAAAAGGATCAGATAGCATTATTGTTACCACATAATAAACCCATACTCCTGGAACTCAAGACAACACACAACTTGGTTCCAACTACGTTTTCCACCTTTTCTCCTTCCTCTCTAAATTGTGCCAGCCATTGATATGCTCTATCTCCCATCATTGTACTCATTCCTCATTAGAATATGAGATCCTTGAAAGCAGGTTCCGTCTGAATTTTCTCTTTGTATCCCCAGTGCCTTAGCATAGTTCTTTCTGCACAGTAAACATTTATTAAATGCTTCCATTCATTTATTTTAGTTTAGAAGGAGCAGTCATTCCCTTTGATCTTAGTGTTCCTTCTACCCAGTATGTCCATATTTTCCTCTTCATTAAATTCTAGCTTAGTTCTTACTAATTATGTAGAATTCTCTGACAATCAAAACCCATCGTGAGCTGTTTCTTAAGAGACTTGTAGTATACAATTTTCTGTACCATTTATTTGTTGGTATGCTGTTTCTTATGATGCTATTTTTGTACAAATATACATAAACACATGTCTATACATATGAGTACACATAAATAATTATATATACATACACATGTATAAATGTATGTGTATATGCATGTGTACATACGTGTATATATATATATGTATCTGTACACATCTGTGTATGTGTATCTCTATGCACACACACTTGAAAAACTTACATTAAGAAAAAAATCATTCTGCAGAGATGAGGTTAATGCTCATTAGAGCTATAGGGATGTGTAGAATAAATGGATCAACCAGAACTGGATGAAATTAAGTAAGGATTCATACATATGAATTTAAGCAGAATTTGGTAGGGGGAAGGACAGATTTAATGGAGATGAAGTGAGAACATTTCAGATGCAAGGAATGACATGTGAAAGTTTGGAAAGAAATAGGAAATGGCTCACTTACTTTACTGTAAATGTACTATAATTCTTATTCCTGAAGTAATAATTTTCACTAAAGTAAGAAAGAAGTCATTTTGTACTCTGGGATGCTTAGCAGAAATAAAGTAGCTTTTAATTTGTTTATTTGAATATTGCCTCTACACCTACTGCTCCAAAACCTCATGACCACATGAAGATGACACTAGGTTTATTTTAGTGTATTAGGGAGTCTGGATTCTTAGAAGCTGTGGTAGCGTTTACCTTATTGGATAGGTTCTGAGCACAATCCTAATATCAAATTATGTCTGCTTCCCATGACCAGCCTAAACTAAATCTGGAGAGGTTCATTAACGGTAAGCTGACCATTGATTGATGAATCCTTTGGCACCCATAAAACAAAGAAAAATTAAAAAGTAACCTTTGGTTTTCTGTGTTTTTCTTCCACTTCTATTATGACAGTGGAATGTTCTCCTTCCTTACTTCAGCCTTTTTGTTTCCTTGACCCACCTCAAATCCCAACTTCTTTAAGGGTCTTCTCCTGTCCCTCTACGCATCTACTGGTGCCTCTAATTATGCCTCTGAGTTTACCCTCACTCTACTCAGGATAATCTCTGGTGTGTATCTAGTTATGTTTTCATCTTTATCTCTCTCTTTAGAATGGGAACTTCTTCAGGGCAGGGACTACTTTTGCCTATCTTTTTATTTGCACCACACCTTGCACATAATTGCTTAATAAATGCTTGCTGACTGACCGACTGATAGAGCAAAGGAAAAGGAGACAGTGGTTGCTAATCATTAGTTTTTCATCTGTAAACATTAACTTTATTATTAGTATTCTAAATTTAGGATTGTTGTCCAGTGACTAGCTAGTTTATGCCTTACAGGAGAAACTGAATCATATCAATCTTATCATGTTCTCTAAATGAATCCAAAAGACAAAAGGAAATTGTATGTAAATGGAAGGATGGCATGCAGTTTCTCCTGGGAGAGACGATTAAAGAAATTGGTGGAGATGGTTTTATTTATTATACATCCAATGACTGAGAAATGCTTTATTTTCATGGGATAGTTAACTTAGTGAAATGCTCATGATTGGCATTGAGCATCAGCATTAGCTCATGATCACAGTAAGAGCCCTGTGAAAGTTAATTGCAGTTTATCAGCTTCTTTTGCAAAGGATAGCAAAGTAGACAGATTATGAGAACTTGATAAGAACTGTCCAAATGCATATACTTTGATTCAAGTTGGTGCAAAATATATTGAAAAACAGGAGAAAGCATGTAACTAGGGAAAATTCTTTATAGCTATTTCTTCTGATAAAGGCCTAATTTCTAAGCTATCTAGGGAAATAATTCTAATTTATAAGAATGATCATTTTCCAATTAATAAATTGTCAAAGGATATGAAGTTTTCAGAAGAAATGCAAACTATACTAGCCATAGGAAAAATGTTCCAAATCACTACTAATTAGAAAAATGCAAATTAAAGCAACTCTATGATTCCACCTCATGCCGATCAGATTGAGAAAGTTGACCAAAAGAGAGAATGAGAAAGGCTGGAGGGACTTTAGGAAAACAGGTACTGCGAACTAGACCAGCCATTCAGGAAAGCAATTTAAAACTATTCCTAAATATTACTAAATTGCACATAATACCCTTTAATCCAGCAATATAACTACTAAGTCTGTATCCTGAAAGGGTTAAAGAAAAAGGAAAAGGACCCAAATTTACAAAACTATTGATGGTAGCTGCCTTCTTGGTGGCAGAAAACTAGAAGCTAATTCCTCATCATTTGAGGGATTGCTTAAATTACAGCTTATGAATTTATTGGAATACTGTTATGCCATAAGAACTTATGAAGGGTATGAGTTCAGGGAGGCTTGGAATACTTACATAAACAAGAACTTTCCCCCCAACCCATCCCTCTTCCAAACTTTTCTGTTACCATTCAGAGCACCACCATCCTTCTCACCATCCAAGTTCACAGATTTGATGTGATCCTCATTTCTCTTACTCAGCTCAATATCCTGTACTGCATCTCTTACATATGTTCCTTTCTCTTCACCCACAGCCATCAGTCTGATTCAAGCCCTCCTGTCTCACCTGCACTATAGGAATAGCTCCCTGTTTGGGTTCTCAGTTTGGTTTTTGGTTTCGCTATTCCAGCTGAGATTCCGTGTAACCACCAAAGTAATTTTCTTAAAGTGTGTTTTACCCTATCACACATATTCATTCAATTCCAGTGACTCCCTATTATCTCTGTGATTATGTATAAATTCCTGTCTGGCATTGAACGCTCTTCACAGTTTGGCTTTTCCTTCCCTTTCCATTCTTCTTTCATCTTACTTCTTCATCATGTACTCTGTAGATCAACAATACAGTTAATATTGTTCTCCTTGTTCTTTTTCATAGGGCACTCCATCTCCCCTCATCATACCTTTGCATTTGCAATCCCCCATTCCTAGCATCCTTCTCTATCTCTGTCTGTTGGAATCTCTGATTTCCTTCAAATCTCAGATCAAGCACCACCTTCTATACAAGCTTTTCCTACTAATGCCACTAATTGCTAATGACCTCTGGGAAACTACCTTTGTTCACTTTGTATATGTTCTGAATGTATATTCTGTTTCCCTTGAGGGCAAAAACTGTTGTACTTTTCATATCTCTAGTGGTTAAGACTTAGAGTAAGATTTTTGTGAAAGCTAACATAAATATCAAAAACTTAGTTACACTTTCAGTTCAGTAAACATAAACGACATTGCAGAGTCCATCCAGCCTGATGGTAAAAGAAGGCAGCTTCCTTATAATTCTTATCTCTAAACATTTGTATGAATTGATTCAGAATGAAGTGAGCAGAACCAGGAGAATAGTTTACGCAGAACAACAGTGTTATAAAGACAGCTTCGAAAGACTTAAAAAGCCTGATTTGTGCAGTGACCATCTAAGATTTAATGATTCAGACTTAAGGTGGAGAATTAGACATAGATTACTGGGCATGACCAGTATGAGAATTTACTTGACTATGCATATTTGTTACAAGGGTCTTCTTTTTCTTTTTCTTTCCAGTAGAAGAGAGGAATGGAGAAAAGAAATGCTTATGAGTTAAAAAACAAAATAAAAAAATAATTTTTGAGCTGTATGACATTTTAAATGAAGTTACTGTTAGGGAAAAGATGTAGTTAAAGTAATAGAAGTTGCCCTTTTCTTCCATGTAGTACCAGTTAATTATCATGTGCCCAGCTGTGTGTAAGGTGTTAAAGAAGGTCCAATTCTTGTTCAGTAGTTTATAACCTAATTTTAATTATTTTAAAATTATCTTAATGCCATTTTTACTTAATTAGGCATTTCAAACAAATTTTCTATTATCTCTTAAAATATTACATGGTTGTGTGATTTGTAAGTTCACAGTGCATTTAAACAATATATTAAAAATCAATTTAAATTTTTTAACTTAAAGCAAACCCTAGTTCAGTCTTGACATTTACCACTTAGTTAACTTGCGAGGAAAAGATTTTTTTTAATTGTTGAAAGTTTCTGTTGACATAGCATACAAAGACAATTTTCATGGGCCAAATTCTACCATATCCTCCATAAAGGCCAGTTTTTCCTGTTCTTGAATACTTACGTTTGTCAATGACTTCAGCATGGGTACTCCTTTCATCAGTGCAGGTTATAATTCATTCATGCCTTTTCATTCTGTGTAATTCTTGTTTCAGTCTTCCCATAAATATTCCACAAGGGGCCCTACCATTAGGTGGAGTGCCTTCCTCTCTTGGGACTCCATGCCATCAAGCATGTCCATTGGTTATCTTAAAAAGAGGCACATGAATCCAGAATTGTTGCTATATTCTTGCTTATTTTTTTTTTGCTATTAATAAGATCCAAGATTTGGTTGTTCAGGGTATTAAAGGTTCAGTATTTTTGTCAAGGAGCAGCTAGGTGGCACAGTAGATAGAGTGCTACACCTGGAGTGAGGAAGACCTGAGTTCACATCTGCACTCAGACACTTACTAGATGTATGGCCCTGGGCAAGTCACTTAACCTTATTTATCTCAGTTTCCTCACCTGTTAAATGAACTGGAGAAGGAAATGGTAAACCACTCTAGTATCTTTGCCAAGAAATCCACAAATGGGGTCACAAAGAGTTGGATGTGACTGAAATGACTGAACAACAATATTTTTGTCAAGCCATTACTATTTCCTCCTCCTCCTTCAAACTGGATATCCAGTAAGCATCTCAAACTCATCATGTCTGAAACTGAACTCATTATCTTTCCCACCAAATCTCTCTTCCTTCCAGATTATCTCATTATTGTCAAGGGCACCACCATCCTCCCAGTCACCCAGGCTTACAACTTCAATATCGTCTTCTGTCAAACTTTGTTGTTTCTTTCACAACATTTTTCATATAACTCCCCTTCTCTCCAGTCATACAGTTAGCAACGTAGGACAGGCTTTGATTACCTCTCTCCTGTGCCATTGCTGTAGTCTTCTACTGGGTCTTCCTGACTTGAGTCTCTCCCTATTCTAGTCCATCTTCCAGAGTTGCCAAAATGTCTTTCCTAAAACATGTGTCCCTCTTGTGACTGTGCTTTTGTACCAAATGTCCTTTATGCCTGGAGTGCCCTCCTTCCTCACCTCTTGATCCTAGGTTTCCTGGCTTTCCTCCAGATCAAGCTTTAAAACCTGTTTTCTATAGAAGGCCTTTTCCAATTCCCTGAATCCCTCCCTCCTGCCAGTATTCTTTGATTACCTTCCATTTACACTATCTACTTTGAATACATAGTTATTTGCACATTGTCTCCCACATTAGAATGGGAGAGTCTGTTTTTCCTTTCTTTTCATCTCCAACACTTAGCACACTGATGGGCACATAGTGGGTACTTGTTGACGTATTGATTACGGATAAGTCGTTTTATCTCTCCGTGTCCCAGGTCAATCCCAGATGTTGTAGAGGAGTTTCCACAATGTAGTATTTTATATTTAGAAAGTCAGAGGTCCAGAACACAACCAAAACAAAGTCAGATTCCTTAGGGAAAGGTGATCAGCCTGTGTCAAAGTCTGTGCTTTTATTTATTTCCCATTTTTTAGCATCAAGAACTTAAGCGGCCAGATTGCATTTGCCCAAATGACATTACATTACCTTTTCTATTTTTAACCTTTCTAATTTGGTATTGATTTTCATCTTTTCTTTTAAGAAAGTGATAGTCTGACTGTATACAGATTGCTGATTTTGAGCAACCCCTACATCAAATAGCCAATTTGTTAAAATAGAATTACTTTTATTTTTGTGATAATATTTAGTATGTGCCATGTCTGATGTTTCCCAATTCTCTTCTCAAAGAAATTACTCATGACATATAGATTCTAGGCTACAGAATAATCTGTAAGCCTTTGACCTCTCTTGTTCTTGAGCCAAAATTAAAAATTTTTTTACTTCCTCTCTTATAACTACCTTTCCATTAAAGTTACTGTATTAAGATATATATATATATATATGTGTGTGTGTGTGTGTGTGTGTGTGTATAGATAGATATAAATATTTCTTAGTTGTAGAGTCCTAGTGACGTCTTAATAGAATTTTATCATTTCCTTATCTTTTTAACAGCATGTAAGCTTATGCTCATCTTGAATACCAAATGACTTGTGATGTTTCTTGTTGCCCTTGATTGATAAATAATAATTTCTTTATTTGCCACTCTATGGAGAATCTATCAGCATTCCTACCATTTAGCTGTAACTTTCTTTTGTTTTCTGATTTCATTTTTTAGTGAGAATGTCAAGATTGATATTATTCAGTTGCTCTAATAGGAGTGCTTCATTTTTGTGCCATGGACCCCTCTGCCTGTCTAGGGAAATCTGTGGACCCCTTCTTAGAATAATATTATTAAATGGATAAAAGAAAATGCATAGGATTACAGCGGAAACAAGTTGTTTTGAAATAGATACCAAAATATTTTTAAAACCTAGCTAATGGCACCCATATCAAGAACCCCTGTTATTCTGCTACAATGTTACTATTCAAAGATGTCACACTTAGAACACTTGTAGCTAAGTTAATGCTTGTAGATAATAATGATGGTGACCATAATCACTGCCTTTATACGTGCCAGGCACTGTGTTAAACGCTTTATAAATACTATCTTCTTTAAGAGATAATCCTAGGAATTAGATGTGAAATAACTGTCCCCATTTTATAGTTAAAGAAATGGAGGTAAAAAAGTGACTTGCTCAGGGTCACACTACTAGCAGATGTCTGAATCTAGACTTGACTCAGGTTTTTCTGACTTCAGAGGGCCATTTTGTGGATTGTCATGGCCCCAAAATTCATGACCCAGTAGCCAGGCGTGCCTCTCCATACTTCGCCAAATTAATCCTTGGAAAGTAGACCTAGGCTGTTGCTACACTTATGCTTGAAACATCATGGCATTATAGGGCCTGCCAGAATACCCCATGATGTCACCTGTCCTCTTGAAAAGACAAATAAGAAGCCTTTGAGAACTCATGTTCAGCTTCATACTCTGATATAACTTAGAAGTAGGGCTTTACGGAGGATGGTTTTTTCCTTAAAGACAAAATTTCAAAGATAGGGCTTTTTTTGATTCCTTCTTGTTTCACTTCTAATATGAAGCAGATATGCCACTTGGGGGCAGATAAATAAGGAAACATTTTAAAAATTAATTAATTTCTAGTTTTCAGTGTTCACTTTTATAAGATTTTTAGTTCTAAATTGTCTTCCCCTTTCTTCTCTTCTCCCCTGCTCAAGATGGCATGTTGTCTGATAGAGGCTCCACATGTGCATTCATATTAAAGATATTTTCACATTAGTTATGCTGTAAAGAAGAATTAGTACCAATGGGAGGAACCAAGAGAAAAAAAGAGAGAGAAAGAGAGAGAAATAGTGTGCCTCGATCTGCATTTAGACTCCATAGTTATTTTTCTGAATGTAGATGTCATTTTCCATGATGAGTCTTTTGGAGTTATGTTAGATCCTTGCATTGCTGAAAAGAGCTAAGTCTATCAAAATTAGTCATTAAACAATGTTACTGTTACTGTGTTAATGTTCTCCTGGTTCTCCTCACTTCACTCACTATCAGTTCATGTAAGTCAGGAAAAAATTTTAAAGCATAGTAGTTACATTTAAAGTACATCAAGCAATGGTTTTCACATGGTTTGTACAGTACCTCCTTTTATATAAACTACCCAATTGTCAACTGTTTTCCAATTTCTCAAATATTTTATATTTTGTCATGTTTAGTCATGATACCATCAATACAATTTAGAGCTGGTAGTGGAAGTGGCATTCATTTAAGTCCTATTTCTGACACATACTTGCTATGTCACCCTGGACCAAGTCACTAAAATTCATGACGCTCTGGGCCAGTCTACATCGATAGAAGACATTTCATTATTCGAGAGTTTCTCATTGATGAAAGCTATGTCAGTCCCCATCCCTATTCTTCTCCACAAAATTTTGGTATTGCTTATCATACAAATAGGGTTTTCCATCGATAATCTAATGCTGGCAGTGTATTACCTTTTATAAAACTGACTATACAATTGTGTCTGTCTAAATGGAAGTTTTCAATATCAAAATTGGCTTAATTTCTCGTAATTTTCTTCCACATTTTCAAGTGTCAGATCTCTTGACTCCTACAACTGACACTTGGAGTTATTGATTTAATTCTTGAGTGAAGATGTAAGGAATGGGTATACCAAGGGATGGTTAACAAGAGGATATTTATCTCTCTCTCTCTTGAACCTTATTTCTCTTGCTTTTGCTGAGCGTGGATCTAACATTTAGGTCCAAAAAGTTATACAAATATGAAATGAGGAAGAGATCACTAGATGGCAAGTTATGTGAAAGAAATCTGGGGTTTTAGTAGACTACAAGTGAATCAAAAATGCAACCCCAAAAAAGCTAATGTGACCTTAGATAGCATCAAGCTTTACAAAGTTCAGAACAAGGTATTAGTTCTGCCTTGTTTATTTCATTTTGATGACTATTGGAGTACTCTAAATAATCACAGAAGTGACCTCAGAGGCTACTGAGGACTTTCTGTGTTATAGACAAATCGTTATTCAACCTTTCTTTGAGGACTCAAGTGATGTGAAGTCACCACTTTGTAAGGCTCCCTTTTCCATTTTGGGTTAGCTCTTAGGATGTTTTTCCTTACACCAAACTTAAACTTTCCTCTTCACAATTTCTTCCTACTATTTCTAACTGTAAGAGACAGCAATCATTTCCTACCCACCTTTGCCATCCTCTGGCCCAGTTTTCTCTTCTTCAGGTTGTGCTCTGCAACAGTCTGACCACATCTTTATTCTCGTTTTCAGTTATGACCGCCACATTTTAGGCAGAACTTTAATAAACTGGAGTCAGACCAGAATGTGAACGAAGTGGAGGCCGTGGCATAAGCATCATCTAAAGGAACTAGAGATGTTTAGCTTGGCAAAACAACCTTGGCAGGTGCTTGGTAGCTCTCTTTGTCTGAAGGGTTTTGGAAGAGGATTTCATTGATCGACAATTCTGCAATAATGATAAAATTTTAAGAAGCACAGTAATAACTAACACTCACATAGCAAATACTACGTGCTAGATGTCGTGCTAGGTGTTTTGTAAGTTGTTCTCTCATTGGATCTTTGCAACAGTCTTTGGAAGTAAGTTACGATTATTCCCATTTTTCAGATGAGGAAACTGAGTTAAACAGAGAGAAATGACTTACCCAGAGTCACAGCTATTGTATGTCTGAGGCTAGATTTGAGCTGTGGTCTTTTTGACCCTGGACCCAGAGCACTAGCCACTGTGCTTTCTGGCTGCTTCTAAGAACTAGGAACAATGAGTGGAATTTGCAGAAAGGCAAATTTAGGCTTTATAAAGGGGGGAAAATCCGCTAGGAATTAAAACTGTCCAAAAATGAAATGGGTTTCCTTAGGAGGGAGTGGGTTCCAGTTCCCAGAAGGTTTTCAAACAGAACCTAACATTACACTTGTTAGTAATATTGTAGTAGAGATTCATTTTTGTGATGAAATAACTTTCCAACTCTGCATCTGTGATTGATGATAATACTCCTTCAGGTAAGAAACCCTAACATCTATTGAACTCTTTCTGAGACACCTTGGGATCAGGTAAATCATTTCTTCTAAATCTGATAGAGCATCTCCAGAACAATTTTTTTGTTCTTCCAATTAGAACAGGAAGTAGATGCCCCCTACTTTACAAGAGAACCTGTACGATAGAAACAACATTCTGACCGTAGATCTTCTGTCTTAAAAGACCCCGACATCTTGTTTTAGAAACTCCAACAGAAATCAAGGGTAAATTTGTTATAAGGTTCCTTTTCTTTCCTTATATGGCCTATTAACAACTCAGAGAGTAACCTTGACTCTTTACATTTCTATTTAGAACAATTAAAGCAATGCCTGACTTCGGCTTAACTCAGTAATAATTCATTAAGATGGCTCTGGGGAAATGAAGAGGAAAATAATGGGGGCTCTGTCTTCAAGGAATTGAATATCTAATTAAAATCTTTAAAAACTTAAAATACAACACAGATGCAAATAAGTAAAACATAAGGAACAGTCTAATGGGGCAAGAGAGAGATTTTGAAAGTGCACAGAATATTTTATAGTAAAAACTTTAATGAAGAGCCTATTTAAATGAAGCATTTTTCTTTTTGATTTCTGAATTTGTCATTTGTAAAATGTAAATTGATTTATATTTTTAAAGTTATGGTAGGCTAGCCCTAGTTATATTTTGACATATTCAAGTTTGAAACAATTATAATAGGTTCTTGTAATATAGTTTTTTAGCATGTTTATTTCATAGTGTCATCAAATTATAGAGTTAAAAACAATCTTAGTAATCCATTTTAAACACTTCTAATAATTAAAATTAAATATGCTTTATTAATTTTTAAAATTAAAAAAATAAAGATCCACAGAGTATAAATGGTTGTGCAAATCATACTAGAAATATTTATATGCAGAATCTTGGGATGAGTCATATATAGTTTATGGGCATTTCATTAAATAGTAACATTTTGTGATGTACAAATGTTCAAATAGAGTATTCCAATAGGATAAATACACTTTTTAATATGATATTTATGTTCTTTTGGTAGCCAGAAGTGCAACTTGCTGAAGGCTTTGATGTATTTATGCCTAAATCTCAGCTGGACTCTATATTGTCAAACTACACTCGCTCAGGAAGTCTTCTCTTTAGAAAATTGGTGTGTGCATTTTTTGATGACAAGACTTTGGCAAACTCCTTGCCCAATGGAAAGAGGAAAAGAGGACTCAATGACAACCGGAAAGGACTAGACCAAAATATTGTGGGTGCAATAAAAGGTTGGTCTGCATCATTTTATTTAATGGGTTTTTTGTTCATTTCTTTAATTTTATTTTTATTATTCAATAAGATTTATCTTGAAAAAAATGATAAATTAACAGAAACAATAGTCAATTAGGTTTAAGAGCTAAATTGTAATCGACAAAGCATTTATGAACTTTGTCACTCCTGACTCTAAACACTCTCACTGGAGCTGATTATTTGCATGGTGAACTTGTCTGTTAATATATGATAAAGAGGCAAATGAGCCAACTGTAGCACCAAATGGGTGTGTGTGTGCGTAAAATCTGGAACTTCCTGTAATGATTAATTTAATATACTAAATAATTACTAATTATGAACTTGATTAAAATACTTTATTTTCATAGCTCTTTTATTTGTTTTAAGAATTAAAGTTGTGGCATATTCTTAAAAAGTAGTTGAAACTAAATATTATACATTCAGGATCCAAAATTCTTTTCCCCAGGTTAATGCTACTTGGGAATGTTTAAGGTGTTAGTCTATGAAATAGAGTTAGGCACTCTTGTTTGTTTTTGACCTGTATTGATGCCTCATTGTCCAAGAAAAGTATCTTAGCACATGCATCAAAAAACATGTGCCTTTTTGCCTTAAGTAATTTCTTGAATATATGGCTATGATCCATTGTCTTAACGATGGAGAAGCGTGTTTCTGGTGAATTTATATAAACATGTAGCCAGCCATAGCCAATTTCTTAGCTCAAGTCCTTAGAAATGTACTCGGTAGCAAGGATCTGCTGAAGAAAATCATCAAGCAGTAGGTTTAAATATTTAAATGTAACTTGAGAAAAGATTATAATCTAATTTTTAAGTAGGAGAAAAATCCATGAAAATGAAATTTTGGTTAATATATTAACTTAAAAGAGAATAATTGATAAAAAAAAAGAATTTATTTCATTGTTCTTCCGAACCAAATGTCCCTGGAATTGGAACTACAGGTGTATACAAATACATAATACACTTGTGGCACAGATATTCTGTCTGTATAACACACATATGAAGGATATACATTTATATATTCTTTCCTCTGCAGTCATCTTGCAAAATAAATTAATTTTATAGTAATAAAAGGATATGTGAAAATTGACTATTAATTTTGCAAATAGAAAATGCTTCTCAATAGAGTTAGTAAGTGCCAGACACCCAGTGTGTCTCTACCATAACTTGCTTTGTTTATTGCCGAAACTGAAACCTTTATTAATACATAACTTCTTATTCTCCATCAGAATTTTTTTTTTGCTTAATTAATGTGACAGTTAAGTTGTAGTTAATATGACAAGCTGCAGAGATGACACAGTCTGTTCCATTTCAGGACAGAGTGGTGCCGTCTGGAGTGACGTTGAAAATAGGGTTTTACTATCTGAAAAATGGTCAATGATGTAACTACAATTTGCTGAAGGAAAGATGGGCCCTGTTTCAATTTAAATTTGGTTGGGATCTCCTGAAAACTTTAAGGTCAAATCTGAAAATGCTTTTTGTTGCTGAAGCTTTTAAATACCTTGAAGAGTAGCCAGAAATTGTTTTAATTTTCCTTTTTTTCAGGACAGTATATTAACATTATTAAAGAGATTGGAAATTAGGAACCATAAATGATCATGGCCTATTTTAAAAGCAGGATTTGAGATATCCTAATAATGGATAGTGGATGAAATTTTTCATTGCAAGTAGACAGATACAGGTTTTTTTTTCTCATCCATTTTAGATGGAAGTATTAGACAGTATGCAAGTGTTTGGAAAAGGTACATTATAAAAGGAATATCAGATGTGCCTTGATTCTCTCAACTTCCCATTCCCAGGCTTGAGATTAGAATAACCTCAAGACATTCAGCCTTGACAGTATTCATCACAGTGAAGTATTAAGGCAATTGTCCAGATAATTCAGGCTTGGGAAACAATTGACCCAAAATATTCAAGTAATGGGAACAAATATAGTTTTTATTCGAATTATCCTGATAATATCCTTAAACCCCACTTAAGTTTGTAAACACAGCATCAGTAAACTTAATTCCTGAGGTACACCAATTATTGTTCTAGCTTGTCCTTTAGTTATTGCCTATGCCTCAGTTTTTACACCACGATAGTAATATTCTCACCTCTACTCAATTTATCTTAAAAGTTTTAAAAACAACTTTCTTTACAATGTTAAGATGTACCAACTAATAAATACTGATAAACATTTTCTTAAAAAAAGTCATATATAAACCTTCATCCTGTTTTCCTAACACTTGTGTAAATGTCCTGTTCAACTCATTCAGCTATTATTAACTTAAAGTTGATTAACTTATATATTATATGATAGGTTATTTTTTTAAATTCATTTATGCAAAGTTTTTCTGGTTTTTCTTAGGGATAATATATATTGGTAGGAAAGAAGAAGAAAGTTTATTCTTCAGCTTAAGTCTACTATATCAGATAGGTCATCAGCATTTATTGGAAGCTTAATGGGTTTTTTTCCATTTATGTAAGACCATCATTCTATCACAAGTCTCTTCTATCATTATTTGACTTGTGATTTCAAAAGATTTTATAAACATCTAAAAACTTAGCAATTCCATACAACATCCTTCAGAGCACAAAGCAATATTATTTTAACAGTTTGTAGCATACTGAAACTGAAGAACACAAAAGAGTTCCTAGAGACTGACTCATCATATCACCACAAATCAGTGATAAAGCAAACAGTGGCATTTCATTTTTTAGAGGAATTTTAATTTTGTAGGTAAAGTAGTGAGACAGAAGTCTGAAGTAGTAAATGTCTTAGAATGCATATAATTTGGGACACAAGTTGGTTAGAAAGGTAATTGTATTACTAATATTGGTTATTAATAATCCTAATTACTGAGTTCATTTTATTTTGAGAATTTAAATTCTTTGTAACTTAAATTTTTTTTCTATTTTATACTTCATAATGTATTTATAAATATGTATTTATAATGTTGATCAAGGTGATAATTAGTAAAGGAACCCTTAATCAGTCATTCTCACCTTTGTTCTTTGCAATTTAACTTTGGAAAAGAAATGATTATTTCATAATTAATTCATAACATAACAATTACATTATACTTATTTTCTTATCTCTATGAAATCTTTATGAGATTGATCTACAGATGTCCTTGATGAAGGCATCCTTGATGAAAACATGAGAAGGTAGAGGAAAGCTTATACAAAATGCACCAGGCCTCATATTTACAGTTACATAGTTAACTCAGAAGTACAGAAAAAAAAGTTACTACTGCTTTTACTCTTTGTTGATCATAAGAACCTTGACTTATTAGTGCAAAACATACCTTTAAATGTTCTCCTCTAAAAAGGTGTCTCTTGTGATATCAAAATTCCTTGATAAATAAAACAACAAAAATAATTCATTTTATTTGGCAACCCTCTGATTATCAAATGAGGCATGAAACAGGAAGATAGATATTGACCAAAAGTATTTGCCTATATTATGGAAGATGTCCATCACAGAATCAAATGAAAGAGAAATTCATTCACTTCGAAGTTAAACTCCTCCATTTGCTATTTGTGGTTGCTATACTGATTTCATCAGCCCTAGAATACTATGAAGAGCATCCTGAATGAGGTCAGCAGCCACTCCAAAGAATTTTGCCAAACATTTTACACAGGAGAAATGGCTGTTGTCCAGGCTATGATACATAGGTAGCTGGACATCTCATTAAGTTAGCTGATCAGTATGTATCTCGGACAAAGAATGAGGAGGTGTTCTGTGTGTTGTACCTATACTGTAAAGGAGGAAGAAAGAGGATTGGAAATTGTGTATTGTTTTCAGGAATCTTAGCTGCATAGAGTCCATGGAGTTGACTTTGGTTCCTAGCATAGGCTTTGACCCTGACCTATTCAGAATGTGTGCTTCTTGAGCAGTACTGAAATAGTCTCCATGGTACATTTAGTCCAGATTCTTTTCTTTTTAGAGATGTTAGCAAGAAAACAATTTGCTGTGGCTATGCTCTGGGAATCTGTTTTCGTATGATCATGGAGGAATAACGGTATGATTGCCTGCCAGAGCAAGGATTACTCTGGACTCAACTGTTCTTTGGCAACTTGAGTTTACCATCTTGAAAAGCACCTCAGGCATGCAGTGTTTTTTTCAGTTGATTTTTTTCAGTTGATATTTGCTTTATTAATTCCTTGAAAGATTACTTCTAAACCTTTTTAGTGTAGAAAAAATTATGAGATAATAAATGATTTCTATACAATGAAGAACATTGCTTCCAAAATTATAATAAAACATATAGACAGGAGCAAACAATTTTGTATTAAAAATCTCAGGAAAAAAGGGTATGAAAAAATCTACATGGAATTGCCACAAGTTTATAAGAATAGGAACTATTTTTCGGTAAATAGGTGGTCAACGAACATAAATATGTAGTTCTCAAAGGAACATAAATGATCAGCTCCTTAATACTGTAAATAAAATAGGACAAAAAGATGAATTAGTAACTGTTTTAAGAGGTTTATAATTTGGGACCGAAATTATTCGAGAATGCAATTGTAATTATTATAAATATTCTTAATAATGATAATAATAGACAACTAGATGTCTTAGGGGACAGAGTATTGAATTTGAAATCAGGGAGACCTGAATTGAAATCCTACTTTAGACATTTATGTTACTCTAGGCAAGTCACTCTACTTTCATATGAGGTAATAAATATAAAACACATCATAAATCTGAAAACACTGTAAAATACTAGTTATTATTATTTATATTAGAACAGTTAGAGAAATAAATATAAGTTAAAACAACTCTATGGAAGCATCTTACACCCATTCAACTGACTGAGATGGTAAAAAATGATAAAATTTAGTGGTAGTGAGTATTTGAGAGAATCATTTTGGAAGATAATATCTAGGCTCTTTTTTTGATCATGGCTTTCAGGTAGTCCCATAATTTTTAAATTGTTTCTCCTGGATCTATTTTCCAGGTCACTTGTTTTTCCAATGAGTTGTTTCACATTATTTTCTATTTTTTCAAATTTTTGGTTTTGTTTACTAACTGCTTGGTTTAACTCATAGTGTGTCATTTCCCTGAACCCAATTTTCTCTTTCACGAATTATTTTGTTCAGTGAGCTTTTGAACCTTCTTCAATTGGCTAATTCTGCTTTTTAAAAGCTCCTTCTCCTAATTGGCTTTTTGGACCTTTTTTCCAATTGAGTTAGCCTCTTTTTAAAGGTGTTATTTTCCTCAGCATTTTTTTAGTTCTCCTTTAGTAAGCTGCTAACTTGTTTTTTAAGGTCTTCTATTGCCTGAGTTCAATTTAAGTTCCTTTGGAGGCCCTGGAGGCAGAGGTCTTAACTTCCTCTGACAGTATGCTTTGTTCTTCCTCATCAGAAAGGATGAGGGGAGACACCTGTTCCCCAAGAAAGTAACCTTCTGTGGTCTTATTTTTTTTTTTCCCTTTTTTGGGCATTTTCCCAGCCAGTTACTTGACTTCTGAATTTCCTTTCCACAACCACCTCGTGTCCAATTCTGCCAAGCCAGCACTGGGGGCTGAGATTCAGATGAACTGCTCCAAAGCCTCAGGGGCTTTAGGTGGGGGCAGGGCTGCCATTCAGTGTGAGATTAAGATCAGCTGCTCAGGTGGGGGCAGGGCCATCACAGAGGGCCCAGTTCCTTCAGGGGGTTTATGATGAGACCTTCAGTAATGGATGCTGAGCTACTGCCTGCTTTGGGAGCCTAGTCCGCTGCTGCCTCCAATGCTGCCACCTGAGGAGGCCTGAGTTATGGGGACACCCTGCTCCCTTCTTGGCCAGCCGAAAAGACCCTCTCACTGACCTTTGGCACCTGTGGGTTGAGGGATCTGTGCTGCCGCTGGAGATTCTGTCCCTGAAGCCTGCTCAGATCTGCTTCTCTCGGTGCCACATGGCCAAGGCTGAGCTGGGCTGTGCTCTGGGTCCAGTGGGACAGACTTTTCCTGTTGGTCTTTCAGGTCACTCTGGGCTAGAAATCTCCTCCACTCCATTGTTCTGTGGCTTCTGCTGCTCTAGAATTTGTTGAGAGTTCTTCTTTACAGGTATTTTTTGGACCGTGGGGTAAGAGCTAGATATGTGTGTCTTTCTACTCCACCATCTTGGCTCCGCCCCTGAGAAAATCATTTTGAAAAGCAGTGTGGAATTATACAGTCAGCCCAAAATATTCATATTTTTTGACCCAATGATCTAATTTTGGATTTATACTCTAAGTAGTAGGGTACTATGAGGGATAAGAAGGTAAGACTTATAGGAACAGAAAACATTATAGCATTATTTATAATAGAAAAAACCTGAAAACAAATTACATGCCTGCCAGTTAGGAAATGACTAAATAAATTGTGGTAAATGAATGTAATGAAAAATTATTTCACTATAAGAAATTATGAAAATGAAAACAAAGGAAGAATCCAAATATGAAACAGTTTAGAATGACAAAAGCAATATTTGAATGACTGCCATGTGGAAGAGAGATTAAATTTGTTCTGTCCAAAAGGGAAGAATTAAAAGCAGTGGGGGAATCATATAATCCATGGTCCAGTATCCCAAGTACCAGACTTCCATGGACATAGCTTAGTCTTGGGGGCTTCCTTTCATATCAGTCTTGCTTTGCATCATTTCCCTCTCCACCTAAAGTTGCCTCTAGGAAATCTCAGAATATAAGTTAACTATAGCTCATCTGAGTCTTAAAACATGTGATTAAATTGGTCCCCATCCAAAGCAACAATATCATTCATGTCCAGGACATTCTGAAAAAACAGAAACACATAAAGAACTGATGGTAGCTGATAAACAATTCAATTCATAGTTCTCTTGCTCTCTTTGACCTACTGTTTTCCAAAAAATGAAGAGCAAAAGACTGACTGCAACTGACCTACTTTTTTGTTGTACCAACATAGTAGTGGCCCTTCCCCCAACAGCTTTCCCTCTGCAGTCCTGTCCAACAAATTAATTCTTAATCCATTCACATTGAGTTTAAAATAAGTAAATAGTTATATCCACTGCACTTCATACGGAGCTACAATTGAAGTCCTAAAGATTAACTGCCCAATAAATTCATCACCCCTAATCACCTTCCTATAAAAAATTAGGCTTGGTTTAAGGAAATATTTCCTAACAATTAGAGGTATTGGGGAACAGAAAAGGCTGCTTCTAGGAGTCATGGGATTCCTCCTTACTGGAAGTCTTCAAGCTAAGACATGGTGGTTGGTTATACTGTAGAGTGAATTCTTGTTTGGTTATGAGTTGGATTGCATGGGCTCCCAAGTCCCTTTCAGATTTGAGATTATATGATTCTAGAAGAAAACCTATCATTTTTAAAACCAGTGTTCTTCCAATGATACCCAGCAGTGACTTGTATGCCAGAAACACTATGAGAGATAGCATCAAAGGGATATAGAGTCACATATGTATATACACATATTCATATATATTTATGTGTGTGTGTGTATATATTCAAATCCACATATATATTCATAGGTCAACTGCATGTAGTAAGAATATAACAGATAAACAGTGTTGGTATGAGTGTAATGTCCTAAGATCTAAAGGAAAGTCTCTATGTTAATTGATACAGCTGTAGAAGTTTTAATGGACAGTAGCCACATTGGATAAGAAGGCTTGGATGGATTGCAATATGCCCCTTTCTAAAGATTTGTTCAATCAGTCATGTCTGACTCTTGGTGACCTCTTGAACCATGGTACACCCAGTGCCATCCATGGGGTTTTCTTGGCAAAGATACTGTATTGGTTTGCTATTTCCTCTCCAGTTGGATTAAGTCAAACCCCTGTTGCCTGTTTTAACAGATGTTAAATGACTTGCCCAAGGTCACAAAACTAATAAGTGTCTGAGGCAGGAGTTAAACTCATGTCTTCCTGACTCAAATCCAAGCACTCTATCCGCTGAGCCATCTAGCTGCTTCTTTGGAAAGAGTACCCATATTAATTTGGTTATCAATCCGTTGCAGTAAAATATAACTATATGTTCATGATAGTTACTTCTTGCCAGTGTTAAGGTGCTGCATAGGGAAGATTATATGGTACTATGCCTTAAGACTTTTACCTGAAGGTAAAACTAAATATTGTGATTTGAATTTAGAACATGATTGGTAACCCATAAACAGATTAGAGTATTTCACTTATGTGTTTACTCCTTACATAATGACCTACTTCGTTCTGTACCTACTATAGCCTTTGTAGACTGTGCAGTTATCATATATGTATCTACCTACTTACCTATCTAAGTAGATATAGATACAGACATGTACATTGACTGTCTGAACACTCGGCAGTAAATTTATTTTTCCTATCACTTAGGTAATGATTTTAATTTGGACTAATAATAATTACATTTAGGAAATTTTATCATCACATTTTGTTAGTGGTGGAAATAAAAATGTATTGGATTAATCCTATCCTTGGATCCTGTGACATTTAAAGGAAATTACAAGTGCATCATAGAGCACTGGTTGGCTACTTTTATTCACTGACATAAAATACAGAAACATCTTTGCTTTCTTGGGGAGATGCTAGTACCGATGATCTGCTTAGATAACAATAACAGATCAGAACATCCTCTTGGAGGGAACACTTCTTGGTGGTACTCCAAGAAATGAACTATGATTCCTGTAAGATTAAGAAAACTGGCTGTAATTGGCTTAAACCCTTCCTTGAGATTTGTTAAAATGGGCCATTAAAGCCTAAGACCTCTGGATGTGTTACGATCTTATCCCATCCTCTTTATATGTATGTATGTGTGTGTGTGTGTGTGTGTGTGTGTGTGTGTGTGTGTGTGTGTGTGTGTATCTTCCATGAAATATTTAAAAATTCATATGGATGTTTGTTTTCACTTTTTATTTTGTTACATTATCATTCTTTATCTAGAATTTGTTTAAGAGGATTAAATGGCTGTTTCTTTATAATAAGAATACAAATGGCACAAATTTTAAAATTTGGTCCTGTAGGCTGTTTTAATTCACCATATTTGAACTGTGGAAAATGACATTTAATATTTCTGATTTCTATTATTTCTTGCTATATTCTCATAATACTCTCAACTAGGAGGATGGTAGAGATAGGAGCTCAGATTTGGTTCCTCTTCCTTGCTGATCCTTAAACTACATAAGCATGCAAACCCTAAAAGGAATATATTACTTTTAGAAGCAAAGTGAGTTGTCTTAATATTTAGAATTCCATCTTATAATGCCTCTTGGTAAGATTGTTGTTACAATATTGTTGGATTTGTTCCAAGTTCTCTTTGGAATGAGTAAAAACAGGTGACTTTTGGTTTATGTCAAGCATATTCAGAATGGATTTCTAGTTAAGTAATATATGAGCCATGTCCATTTAATATATGCAGTGAATATGGGGACACATCTTACCTTGAGGATAATGGGGAACATTGAAATGGCAATCATCAAACAGAGCTGACTACCTACAGAAAGGAGTTGACAGTCTCAACCGTCTTCTTGGCAATTTGAAACAGACAACTGAAGGCTTAAATGTTTTTAAAGAATGTCTATAAACAATAATAAAAGTTAGACCAACCTAGTGTTCCACAAGGTATGTAGATATTTTTATTAAAACTTTTAGTTTGATCATAAATAATCAGGTAGCATAGAACCATAAACTCTCTAAGTGTTGGCTGCAATTAAGGATGAAAGAACCATCTTCACCATGTAGAGTATAAAAGGGATTGTTTCTTATTTATTAGGCCACTAGAAACACTAAAAATATAGTGGTAAAAATGAACAATTACGAATACTTTTTTTTTCAAAAATTCTTTAGTTGACATAACCTTTAGATGACAAATTGATTTAATGTTATGTATATTACTTAGTGTAGATATGCCCTATTATCATATGACTCCTTAATTCATCAATACATCTTTGTCTATGTATTTATGTGATATTCATCACTGTAGTACCAGGCTTCAGATAATTACCTCAACAGAATTTGAGAGCTTTTTTTTTAAAATTTGGAATAATGCTGTAAATTTGACTTTCTTTTCTGACTAGTGGTTTTAAAGGTTAGAGCAATAACCTTGAGTTTTTGCCTACATTTATTTAATAGAAAAAATGCCATGTCACTGAGGTGAGAACCATGTGTGTGGTTCTGCTAGTCCTATTATCACTACCCACTATCTGACCTATATAGCCATAAGCAAATATATTGATATTGACACAGAAGAGAAGGTGTCACACACTAACAAACCTCTTCATCCTTTTTCACTGATACATGTGGATTTTTTTTAAAAGTAGCAGATTTTTTTATATAATTTATTTTTCAGTTTTCAATACTCACTTTCACAAGAATTTGAATTCCAAAATTTCTCCCCATCTCTCAGCACCCTCTGCCCCAGGACAGCATGCACCTTCCTCCAGTATGTCCTCCCTTCTATCATTCTCCCTTCTTTCATCCCCCTCCCCTCTATTTTCCTGTAGGGCAAAATAGATTTCTATGCCCCATTGCCTGTGTATCTTATTTCCAGTTGCATGCAAAAGCAATTTTTAACATTCATTTTTAAAGCCTTGAGTTCCATATTCTCTCCCTTCCTCCCTCCCCCCCAACCAGTTCAATGCAGGTCATACATGTGCAGCCATGTAAAACACTTCCATAAGAGTTATATTGCAAAAGACTAAGCACAGCTCCCTATATCCTGTCCTGCCCTCCATTTGTGCCACTCTCTCCCTTGACCTGTGCGCCCACAACAGCGTCTGCTTCTGCTTGTTCCTCTCCCTAATTTGTTGGCCCTGTTATTATCTCCCCTCTCCTGTCCCTTCCCCCCACCTCTATGCAGGCTAAAGTAGATTTCCACCCCCACTTGAGGGTTTGTTATTCCCTCTTTAGATCGAGAATAAGGCTCCCTCATTCCCTTTCATCTTCCCCTTCTTCCCCTCCATCCTAAAAGCTCTTCCTTGCCTCTTTTATGTGAGATGATTTGCTACGTTCTGCTTCTCCCTTTCTCTTACTCCTAGTACATTCCATTCAACAGTAAATTTTATTTTTTAGGTATTCTCTCTTCATATTCAGTGCCCTTTGTCTGTGTATATAGATACACACACACATACACCCATACATATATATATATATATATATATATATATACACACACATACCTATACATGTATGTATGCATATATAATATACACATACATACATATATACCCATATGAATGCACATATTCCTTCTAACTACCCTAATGCTGAAAAGGGTCTCATGTAAACAGTTCAACATTAATGACTTTCGTATGATTTCTCTTTCCTGTTTACCTTTTCATGTTTCTCTTGATTCTTCTATTTGAAAGTCAGATTTTCTATTTAGCTCTCATCTTTTCAACAAGAATGCTTGGAAGTCCTCTATTTCATTGAAATTTAATTTTTTTCCTTTAAGTATTGTAGTCATTTTGCTGGGTTGGTGATTCTTGGTTTTAATACTACCTCCTTTGACCTCTGGAATATCATATTCCAGGGTCCCTTAGTGTAGAAGCTGCTAAATCCTGTGTTATCCTGATTATATTTCCACAACACTTGAATTATTTCTTTTTGGCTGCTTATAATATTTTCTCCTTGACCTGGGAATTCTGGAACTTGAGTACAATATTCCTAGGAGTTTTCCTTTTGATGTCTCTTTCAGGAGGTGATTGGTGAATTCTTTCCACTTCTATTTTACCCTCTTGTTCTAAAATATCAGGACAGTTTTCCATTTTTTTTTTGGAAAATGATGTCTAAGCTCTTCTTTTGATCATAGTTTTCAGGTAGACCAATAATTTTTAAATTATCTCTCCTGATCTATTTTTCTGGGTCTGTTGTTTATCCAGTGAGATATTTCACATTGTCTTCTATTTTTTTCATTCTTTTGGTTTTGTTTTATAATTTCTTGAGTTCTCATGAAGTCATTAGCTTCCATATGCTCCATTCTAATTTTTAAAGAACTATTTTCTTCAGTGAGCTTTTGGACCTTCTTTTCCATTTGGTCAATTCTGCTTTTTAAGACTTTCTTCTCCTCATTGACTTTTTTGAGCCTCTTTTGATATTTGGGTTTGTCTATTTTTAAAGGTGTTATTTTTTTGGATCTCCTTTAGCAAGCTGTTGACTTGTTTTTCATGATGTTGTTGCATCACTCTCATTTCTCTTCCAGGTTTCTCCCCCACCTCTCTTTCTTGACTTCCAGAATCCTTTTTGAGCTCTTCCATATCTTGAGACTATTTCATATTTTTTTTTGGAGGCTTTGGACATAGGAGCCTTGACCTTGCTGTCTTCCTCTGGTTATATATTTTGATCTTCTTCATCCAAAAGGATGGAAGAAAATACCTTTTCACCAAGAAAGTGACCTTCTTATTTTTTCCCCCTTTGGAGGCATTTTCCCATCCAATTACTTGACTTTTGAGTCCTTTGTCAAATGGAGGGCATGCCACCCCAGACTTCAGAAGTTTTGTGCAGTTCTTCTCTTAGATACCTCTAGGGACCTATAAGTTCTCAGTTCCTCCCAAGTGGCATAGTCAAGGGAGAGATGTTTATTCCTCTCCTGGCACACACTCTGGTCTGTAAACAACCACAAGCGCTCATTTCTGTCCTGAAACTGCGAGTAGGACTCCTTCTCCACAGCCGCTACCAGTTCTGCCATGCCAGTGTTCTTCCTCACCCCAGGAGCGCCACTCAGGATTGAGACCCAGATTAACTTCTTGATTCCCCCACCCTCTGTGGGCTGAGAGCTTCCAAAGCACCTGCTGTGGTAGTAGCTCCTGCCACCCTGGGGCTGGGGCTGGGGCTGGGGCTGGGACTGGGACTGGGACTGGGGTCAGACCACAGACCAGGTTCCCCTCTCATCTAGGTGAGCCTTCTCACTGACCTTTGAAGCTATCTTTGGTGTTTGTGAGTTGAGATATCTGGAAACCACAGCAACCGCCTGTGAGTCAGTGCCCTGAAGCCTGCTCTAGTCCCATCTGTACTGGTGTGGTCCATGTTGTGCTGTGCTCTGCTCCAAGCCCAGTACAATAGACCCTTCCTATCAGCCTTCCAGGTTGTCTTGGGCCGAAAATCTGTTTCACTCTGTCATTTTGTGGCTCCTGCTGCACTAGAATTTGTTTAGAGTCATTTTTTGCACATATTTTAAGGGCTTTGGTGGGAGAGTTTCAGCAGGTCCATGCTTCTACTCTGCCCCCCTAGAGTCTTCAAAAGTAGTAGATGTTAAAGGAGGGAAGGTAACCTTCTTAGTTGTAGCAAAGCTCACTGTGGTCCAAAAAGAGTTCTTGTCACATAACTCATCTTGACATTAATTTAGTACCTCATGGATGGAATGTTACAACTCAAAAACTATGAGGCACTAAAGCAAAAAAAAAAAAAAAAAAAAGAAGCGAAGAGAGAGTAGAACATTGAACTAAAGCCAAAAATAAAATCTAATAGGGGGAGATATAGATGGAGATTTACATGTATGTGTGTGTACACACATATATACATATTTGTATATATACATGTACATATACTGTGTGTATAGTTTTAGAGCTGGAAGGGTTCTCATAAGCCCTGTAGCCCTTATTTTACAGGTTAAGGAAGTAAGGTCCAGTGAGGTTAAGTTATTTGTTGAGTCTTGTATTTGGGTTAAAAAAAAATCAACCCCATACATATAAGATGAGATAGATGTGACTAGACACTAATTTGTCTGAAAAGCATCTGGAAGATTTCAATGGACTACATGTTCATTTTTGAAGTAGCAGTATGACATGGTATCTAAGAGGGCTAATGAGGCTTCAGGCAGTGTTAAGAAACTTTTAAGCCAGGGTTAGGGAGGTGATAATTCTACTGTATACTCTTCCCTGTCTAGATTACATCTCAAATCTTGTTTTCAGTTTGGGTTGCCCTATTTTAGGGACAACATGAATAGTTATTATTCCCTTAGAGGAATAGAGGCAGCCAGGTTAGTAAAGAGACTTATAATCAGATGAGCATCTTTTGAAAGAAATGGAGATGTTTAGCTTGGAGAAGAGGCCACTTGAGAGGCTTTTGCAGCGGCAAGAGGTGTTCAGGGCCTGAACTAGGATATAAGTAGAAAGAAAGAGGTACATATGAAAGATATGGAGGTAGCACTGACAAGAGTTGGCAGCTGATTGGAAATAGGGATGGGGAAGCTTGAAGAATCAAGCATGGACTTAGGCTGTGAATCAGTGACTATAAATACGTTGGTTCCCCAGAAGGAAATAGGAAAGTTTAGAAGAGAGACAATTTTAAAGGAAGTGATAATGAATTCTGCTTTGGACATGTTGTGTTCGAGGTGCCCCTGGGACATCCAGATGGAAACATCCAGTGGATTTATTAATGATATAGTATTGGCGCTCAGGACAGAGATCAGGGTTGAATATGTAAATTTGTATGTAATGTACTTAATCTGCATAGTGATAGGAATTGAACCTATTGGTTCTGATGAGATCACTCAAAGAAGGTATAATGAGAGAAGAGGAAAGGGCCCAGGATAGCTCTTGAGGACATGTGTGGTTAGGTGTCAGTACATAAAAAAGCAGACTGAGTGGTCCTACTGCTTGGAGAACTCATACTGAATAGTGTAAGAAAATCTGGAGGAGAAAATAAATATCTAGGAGGTAGTTAATCAACAATGTAAGGTACAGAGAAGGCAAGACATGCGGAATGAGAAAAGACTATGAGATTTAGCACTTATGAGGTCATTAGTAACCTTAGGGAGAGAAGTTTCATTTTAGTTGTACAGCTGAAAACCAACTTAGAAGCATTGAAAAATCAGTGGAAAGTGAAAAAGGGGCAACAAGAAGGATAGATAGCCTTCCAGCAGGACAGCTGTGAAGAAGTGTCATAGCATGAGCGAGGAGGGGGAGCAAGGTGAGAGTCTGTGAGAGGTCCAGTGTCTGCACCAGTGGGGACTGTGATCTGAACCAGCAATTCAGGAAGGGAATTCGAAATTGGAACTCAATGCACTAAACTTTTGCATACCCTTTAACCCAGTAATAGGCATGTAATCATATATTCCAAAAGAGATTAGAGAAGAAAGGAAAAGGATTCTTAGGTATAAAAATATTTATAGCAGCACTTTGTGTTGTACCAAAGAACTGAAAATAAAATGTGGTACCCACCATTTAGGGAATGTCTAAATAAATAATGGTATGTAAATCAAATGGAATATTATTGCACTTTAAGAAATAACATAAGACATATATTCAGAGAAATTTGGAAGATTTAAATGAACTGGATGAAGAGTGAAATGAGGTGAAGTAGAATACAGTATTATACAATGTATATTATACATGTGCTATGGAATGCAACAGTTATAGAATGACTGTATTATTGTACAGAAAAAAACAATTTTGAAAGACTTAAGAACTCTGATCAATGCAGTGAATATTCTTGACTCCAGAAATCTGATGAGGAGTCATGTTTCCTCTCCATTGGCAGAGGGATGGACAAAATATGCAGAATGATGTGTATATTTTTAGATGTGCCCCAGTATGTGTGTGTATGTGTGTGTATATGTATATGTATATAGATTTATTATACTCATTTGTTATAAAAAGGAGAGAATTTATTTTGGGGTAGGATATGACTGAGTGATTGAGAGTAGGACTGGATGATCATAAATAGTGAGGCAAAATTGAAAGAAGAAAAGGAATGTCATTGTATTTTTACAAATACACAGAGAAAAGCAAAAGTAAGCTTAAAGGGGATAAATAGGGCAACATATTAAATTTAAAATATATTTTTAACAAGCCATATGGGATAGAGAGTCATGATTTCATACGGAATATCCTTTCTGTTCTTTTAATATTGGAACATTTATGTTTGGTCATATTTGTCAAGTTCATAATGAAAAAGTCAACTTTTTAAAAAAAGGTGAGCTTCTTTACAGGCAGCAAGAACAATCCCAGTAAGTTAGGAGAAATTGGCTATGTAAGAGTGAACAGTGATGATCAATGGGGTATGTGCCCAGAGCAGATGGGCAGGCATTGGATAAAGGGCATGAGTATATCAATAGAAAAGAAGACAACTTAAAGGAGTTTTGAGGTGTACTCATTTTGTAGAGATGGGTGACTGTTCAGTGATACTCAACACCCAGGAAAAAAGAGCAGAGAAGGAATATGGCAGAGGCAACCAGGGTTAGGGAATAGCAAGACTTGAGCAGTGAAAGAACAAAGGGACAAGGCATTCAAGGGTATCAGTAGAGTAGGCTGTTTACCTGTCTTCTCTTCTCCATGTGACCATCCCATTTTCCCTTCCAAACATATTTTCTTGATGACATATTTTACTCCTTTTCTTCTAAGTTCCACATCAGTTACATGTTACAAGATTCTTCATATCTATCATGTACCTTTACATTGACCTCTTGTGATATTAATTTTTCAGAGACTGATATTCCATGTTTCACTGCCATATAGCAGTATCAGTAGAATGCTGGCATCTAAAAGGTAGGCCATTGTTTCCATAGGAAACTTGCAGTCATTAAAGAAACATTGCAATTGCCAGAAAACAGTCCAGCCTGTTCCCTCTCTTTTGTTTGGCTCCGAGTCAGATCTATCCATTTGTATGGTCTATTCTAGAGATACACATACATAAATACATGCATACATGCATGTATACATACATACATGTGTATGTACACACATATGTACTGATAGGTTTTTCTATATAAATCAGTGTTGAAATTTGGACAACAAACATTTTTTCATGCCTTTCTTTGCATGGACTTTTATGCTGAACACATTTGAGTGGTTACATATCCCTTAGATACATATCCCTTAGAGGAGGTTCAGCAACGTTATAGGGCTTGTTGCAGTCAACTTAATGTAAGTCACAAATAGGAGCTTTTGGGAAACTTCACTATCCACAGAGAAACACTCTTCAACTTGGACTCTGCACAAGATTTCCTTTATCATAGTGGTCAGCACCTTTTTGGAGCAAACATCTCCATTTTGTGCCTTACCTAATGTTTAGAATCAAAAGGTTGTTGAACATATTATATTCCTCTTATAAAAGCAACTAAGTAGCATAGTGAATAGACTACTAGGTCTAGACTGTGGAATACTACATTAAAATCTTTCTGATTTATTAGCTCTGTGACCCTGGGCAAGTCATTTAACTTCTGTCTGCCTCAATTTCCTCAAATATAAAATGGGGATAATATTCAGTCCTGTCCTACAGTGTTGAACTCCAAGTGAGAGAAAATTTGTAAAGCTCTTAGCACAATGACAGGCAGATAGTTGGTGCCGAATAAATATTTATTACCCTCCTTATTTCCTTCCTTTTGGTTATGTCTTTCAAAGAGTCTTGAATTATTTTAATGCATGAACTGGAGACACCTTGTTGGAAAAGAGCCTTTATACTTATTTGATTTTAATGAAGGGGAAGAGGAAATGCATTGGGGGTTAGGGTGGGGATCGTTAGCGAAAGTGTTGACCCTGTGAAGAAAGAAAAAAGAGTTATATTCAAGTATTTAAAAGAAAAGACACAGAAGTAAGCAGAAACCGATATTTAGAATGAAACAAAGAAGATAGTTTTGAAAAGTAAGAGTTTGAATTAGTTATGCACTTTTCATCCATATTTCGTATACAGTCATCTTTTTCTGATCGCTTTGTAAATGCCCTTTTGTGTTCGAGCTGAATTTAAAAAAAAAGAAAAGAGCTTTTAACAAATTGTTTTACTAAATCAAATATATTTTATTATTAAATAATAAGTACAATGGAATCTTATATTCTCTACATCTTTTAGTTAATCACAAAATAATAAAGATTTAGGTTCTGCAAATTTCTTGTCAAGATAGCTGCTTGAACACAGAACCTGAAAATTGCACCAGACAAAATAATTTTCAAGAAATACAATGAAAACTAGAGTAAATTACTTATTCTACCCTAAAACTGAAAAATATGATACCCAGAGGTCCATGGTTAATAGGAAAAGGGACCCACCAGAAAAGCCAGTGCCAGTGCAGGCAGACATGGTAGAAACCTGGTAAGGTGACAAGAGACCAGCCTTAGACACTGGTGGCCTAACTAGGTTCTGTATCCTGAGGCAACAACAGAAGACTTCCCCATGAAAACTCCAGGATGTTCAGAAACCCACCTTGTAGTTTTTGGAAGCTCCCCAAAACAGCACTGCTCAGATACCAGGAGCTTCAAGGTCCCTAGCACTGTCATGAGATGCCATAAAAGCATCAGAGGACCCTAAAGATCTAGTGCTGTGAAACTTAAAGAGCCTAATTCCAGGAAAGAATATCTACATACCGATTTTTTTAAACTCATGTTCACTGTGTATCTTAATTGTCCTTTAATGATCTGTGATTTTAAAATGATTTAAAACCCCAAATCACTCTGGTTTTCATTGATTGGCCAACAGTTTGTCCCAATCCAAGCCCTACTTGGTCATTGTTTGGGCCCTGAGTGGCCCAGAATGAAAAATACGAATTGTTTCTGTTTTGACCAAAAACTCTGAGGCTCTTCCCATCCTTGATCTTTTTTTCTTTTTTAAGAGGTCATTCTTTGCCTCATTTCTTATTGTTTTAATCACTGAATAGACTTTGCCCATCTCAGTCAAACTGAGACCTGTTGAAGACTTTAGCTTGAAAGGCCAAGGTCTCCCAGTGCATCCCGGGCCATCTCCAGTTGTCTTGCTCTTTATCTGGTCACTGGACCCAGATTGCTCCAGAGAAGAAAGTGAGGGCTGATGATTTTGCACAACCTTCATTTAAATCCAGTTTACTTGCTTGTCATGGTGTCACCTCCCTGATGTCATAGTCCTCTTTGAATACCTTGTCCCTTGAATTGAAATTGAATTGAAAAATAAACAGTTTAAAACAGAAAGTCATGAATGTTATCCAAGTATTAGACTCCCTGAAGATTAGAATGGACCAAAAAAATCGGTGACTCCACATGACAGCAGGAAACAATAGAACAAAATTAAAAGATTTAAAAAATAGAAAAAAGGTATCTTACCAAAAACAACTGATATGGAAAACAGATCAAGGAGAAATAAAAAGTCTGTATATCATATTTCAAGAAATCAAAAGTGAAAACTGTCCAGATCTGTTCGACCTTGAGAGCAAAGTGAAGATAAAAGGAAAAGTCCTAGGAATGTTTGCTAAAATCCAGAGCTTCCTTATAAAAGAAAAACTGTTACAAAACTCTTGAATAGAGTAGAATAACTTACCTGGAAAGCTGCATATAACCCTGTAAGGGGGAACAGTAGATCTTTAATGGAACAAAGAATTTTCAAATGTTTTTGAATTCTGAGCAGAGTAGGAACTTCAAAATATAAACATATAAGTCAAGAAAAATATAGGAAAAGTAAATTCATTTGAGCAATTTGAAAGGGGTGTACAAAGAAGCAGAGTTAACATTCTAATGGAAGCAGAAGAAACCAGTATCCTTTCAGAACCTTAATGTCCCTCAAAGGGAATTGAGGGAATTAAACAAGAAAAATAAATGGATCTTAGTTTGAATTGGTTCCGTTCTGAGGTTTTTAGAGGGCAAAGGGGATAAAAGAAGGAGTAGTGTAGAAAGAAAGAAGAAAAGGATGGAATTAGGCATTTCTCATAATTGGGGTATGTGAGAAGAAATGTGTATAAATATGAAGGAAGAGGTAAAGGGAGTGGACCTTATATAAAACCTTTAGTCTTGTCTGAAACACGTGAAGGAGGGTTGAACATATAAGGACATGCTGAAATACATGAAACTCAATAGGGAAACAGGCAGGGAAAGTGTAAAAGCAAGCACCTCAACATACAGACAGGAGGGCTTGCTATCACAGGTTCTAGGGTCTGCTTTTCTAAAAGGAAAGCAACTTGAGGGGTCAACAATCACTTTATTCAAGCACATATATCATTCATTTAGTTCAGGGGATAAAGTCAGCACCCTGAACTTCAGAGTAATACAGAGAAATCAAAATCAACAGACAGGGCTTTCGACTTTCTGACAGATCAACAGACAGATACCTGTCCGATCATATGTACATAGTTACCAGAGGAAGCGCCAACATCTGGGTTTTCAAACCCTGGGGGAGTGGGGGAGGGGTGAGGCGGGGCTCTCCATGGTGGCTGCCCAGAATCTCATCTGGCCAAACAAACATTCCAATGAGTAAGCCCCCAAGTGAAATGTCACCTCAGAGTATTTATATTTTTTTCAGAACCAGAGGGCACCACAACCCTTGAGAACCAATGCATTAGAAATTAATAAAACGTGTGGACCTCTCTTAATCAAACTTTCCTTAATGGATAGGAAAGATCTTTAACTTTCTGATTAGCATTACAGAAAGAAAGTAGGGTTAAGAGGGAGAACAATACGTGAAGAGAATAACCAAAATCAAACAACTTCTTGATAGTGAAGGTGAGATTAAAAAAGGAAAAAAGAAAAAAAAGCAAGAAACTAAGGAGGTGGGATGAATGTTCACGAATTGGGGAATGGCTGAAGTTGTATTTGTATGTAATGAAATATTACTGTGCTGTAAGAAATAAGAGACTCAGAGAATCCTGGGTGGTATGAATTGATGCAAAATGAAGCGAGTAGGAGAACAGTTTGTACATGGACAGAGACGTAGTGAATATAAGCATTTTTGAACGATTTAAGAACTCTTGTCAAATCAATAAGGACTCATGAAATATATTAGTCAGCTCTTAAAAGTGAGGAGGTGGACTCAAGGTTTTGAAGAACAAACATTTGTGGGAAATGACTTTGTTTTGCTTGACTGTGATTATTTGTCACAAGAGTTGTTTTTTCAGTTTTGTTTGGGGGAAAGGGGAAGAATTAGCAGTATTATGAAGAACAAAAAGGCCACTGAAGTAGTATTTGTTAATGCATGGAAGAAAGTCAAATAAGTGGACAGTTTTGAAGGTAATATGTTGAATTTATTATATACATTTTTTTTAAAAGCAAGAAGTATGAAATGGTTTCATATGCAATCCTCATGTTCTGATATGTATAAAATGTTCTTTTTTGGTGTTTATGTTCAGAGTTTTTCAAAAATAATTTTTAAAAAACTTCTAAAGATATGGTCCATTGTTGAATGCTTCTTGCAAAAACCTGATTGTTCCCTACTAATACCTTCATCAAAGATGTACCTGATTCATGGAATCAAGATGATGCTCATGACATTTTTGTATATGTGAGAGAGTAGTCATATAGTAGATCAGTTATTTTTTATCTTTCCTTAGTTGTCCTTTTTGGTATTAATAAGATTCAGTATTTTTTATTCCATCTCTTATTTTCTCCACCTTAAGATATCTTCTCCCAGAGCTTTCATAACATATTTCCTTTAGCAAGGATCTGCTCTATTCTTGGTTCCTCTGGCTTATCTTTCTTGTCTTTGTGGTCTTTAGCACCTTTTCTACTGCCCATGGAAGCATACCCAGGTCTGTAATGTAAGCATCCAAATGTGGTGGTTCTAGTATCCTTAACAGGAAAAATTATTTTAGTGATCTATATAGATTACGTCCATTTTTCTTCTGTTTGTTGCTTAGCTGGATCCCTTGATGAGTACACCACTGCTTCTATCTTCATTATGAGACTGTGCTGGTTATAAATATTCTCATGTTTTATAATATTTTACAAATGACTTTATGTTTCACATTTATGTTGTCTTATGTACTGTTCCTTTCCACTTAACTGGTAAGTCGTCTGTTTGCTGTGACACATTATCTAGGCTCTTTTGATCTTTTTGTTTTGGCAGTAGATTTATAGCAGTTAAGTTTCTGGATAAAAATTCTAATTGGTATTGATTTCTTTTATGATATGAATTTCCCATTTTGAATTATTGATAATTTAAAAAAATAATTTAGGATCGAATTGTTTCCGTTGGATATGTTACCTTTTTCTGTCATTCATCATCATCATCATCATCATTTTACTAATTTTGAACTTTACCTGGATACATCAGTGGTGCTACTGTGCAGAGATAGAGGATTCTGGGATAATTCCCACATGAATAGAAAGTCTTCTAATCAGTCAAAATATAATCTATTTCACTTTTGTGATATTGTTTGTTTCTCACTATGTCCAGAACCTACCGATTCTTTTCTTAGAGAAAATATTCAGGAAACCAAGCCATAGCACATCTGCATAAGTCCTCTGCAAAGTCCTCCACTGAAGTCTCATCACAATGTGGAGGTCCTTGTTCTTTAAGCTGTATCAGGAAAGACTTTCATGAGACCCTAGCAATAGACTGAGTCTTTTCTCCAAGAAATCAGCCCTGCTAAGTACAGAGAGAAACTCATCACCAGCAGATTGGCTACTTGAATTTTTTAGCCGTTGCAACTTATGAAAATGAATAAATGTATATTAAAAATGGCTTTCATTCCTGTATAACTCCCTTCTGCTTTTACAGTAATAGTGAAAGAGTAGTGAAAGAGGACATAGAAAGCTAAGAATCACTTCGTTTCTTGACCATATAGAAATTTGACTGTTGGTACTTGAACTCCTTATCCAGTGATCATTAAATAGACATAACTACTACAAGAGCTGAATCATATTTATGTGACAATTCAATCTTGCTACAATCAAAACCAGATAAAAGAAGGAAATCATTTAAATACTGAAAGTCTGAATCATAAGCGTTTTAGGAGAGGCTAAGAGAAATATGTATTTGCTAACCATAAGATAATAAAATAGTATCTTTTGACCAGGGCTTCCATCATCATGGATCCTATGATGACTGGGGACATTACCATTTAGTTCTTTTTTAAGCAACAAGGAGTAATAGAAATTGGGTTGGGCATCTTGATTTGTAAATGCCTGTTGATCAAGATCTGACTTAACTGATATTCTATATCAGTTCTTTTATCTCATTCCAAAATGTTGGAGGAGGATGAACAGAGATTCTCCACACATGGAGTCAGTCTGTAGCGATTTCCTTGTTTGGCCTGGTGTATGAGAGTCAACTACTTGATAAAGATAAATAATAATAGGTGCAGTATTTGAAAATGATCCTGTTTACAGGTAATTGGAAAAAAATAAAGTATTATTAAGTAGAGAAAATAAAAAAGAAACTGGTCATGCTCATGGTTCTGGAAGTGAGACACCTAGGGTCTGAGGCTTTAGTTCTGGCCACTTTCTTTATAGTCATACATCTCATTAATGACATCTTTCATCTCACTTTTGCATACTTCCCTTAGTAGTACATTGTAGCCTATTCATACCCTTAGTGCACTTTTCCATTGCCCTTTGGGTGACCCACTAACTTAATTCTTCATAGACTCTTATTTTATATCCTATATTTATATTACATCAACCAAAGTTTGAGGTTATTAAAAGCTTTGTTTTAGAAAAGCAATAAAGCTTCTTCCTGTTTAGTTTTGGACCAAACCCAGTATCCAGCCATATAATTTGTCCAAAATACAGGTACATGTGGACAAGCTGTATGGATTTTTTATCCAATTGCATATCATAGTCCAGACAATAGGTATTCTTAGTCTACTTGATGTTTTTAAAATTTGGGATAATTACTCTAAACTCTTTTGATTGAGGAGAGTTTTTAAAACAGAATTTTCCTGAACAGAATGAATTTTTAAAATGTATTTATTTATTTTTAGTTTATAACATTCAGTTCCACAAGTTTTTGAGTTCCAGATTTTTCTCCCCCTCTCCTCTCCTCAAGAAGGCATGAAATCTAATATAGGCTCTCTCTATATATGTGGAATGAATTTTTTTAATAGTAAGCCAGTAAGTACAATGGGCTCTTAATATTCTTTGCATCTTTCAGGGAATTGTGTGACTGCAAAGATGCTTCCTTTTCTAGAATAATCTTTTGTAAAAGTCAGCCTGTTCTCTTCTCAAACCTTAGTGCCTCAGTGGATGTGTAGAGATATGACCCAGTAATTATTGCTGTTTTCTTGGTTATCCTTTTTTGATAACAATAAAGTCCAAGATTTGTTTGAAGTTTTTGATGTCCTCCTTTCACATGTCTTTGAAGTCGATTCCCCAACACCTACACAATTGTCACTTGTAGCTCATGCCTTCTCTGTAGGTTCTGGTTCAGCTCCTCTTCCCGTCTTTGTTTTCTTTAGCACCATTTCTCTTTCCTCATGCACAACATCAGGAGCTGTCATCTCAGACTACAAATTTGATAGCTCCTGTCACAAGTGGAACAAAAGGGTCAGTTATATAAATCTTTGCAAATTGTTTTACATTTGTGTTCTATTCATTCTCCTTGTTCTAGTTCATCCTTAAATGCCCTAGAGATGACTTCCATCACTGTTTCCCCCTAAACTTGTTGGTTTGTTCTCCCCCTGCTTTTCATAAGGTGACATGAGGTTTTATAAAGTGATAACTTCTCATTGTCTTCCGCCATCCTCCTCCATAAGATTTCACAAACAAGATTAGATTATAACCTGGTATTGTCTGGTTGCTATAGTTTTCTGCTTTGCAAGGAAATCAAGTGTTTGACTCAGGCAGTTTCAAAGCTCTTTTCATCTTCACTTTGTGGGAATTGGTTTAGTTAAACTTCCTCAGAAAATTGTTGTATGTAGTGTATGTAATGGGTTCTTTTATTCATTTCTCACTTTTTTTTTGTATTGCTTGCTCAGGTAAGTCAAGGAAGAGTTCAGTTGGATGCCTTATCTTCTCATTTTTATTCTTCTAATTTATTATTGATTTTTTTTGTTCCAACAAGTTATTGTTCTGATTGTACAAAGACAGTTAATTCAGAAATTATTCCCACATCTGTAATCAGTAATTTCCTACCTACTAAAATATAGTCAGCTTTATTTTTGCAGTGTAATTTGGATGTTCACCATATTTAGGAAGCATTCTTTGAGAAAATATGGGTGTAAGGCTTCAGTACAGCCTCTATAGCTTTTTATCACTCTCATTTCTTAAACCTGAACCATATTTTTTGGCCAAAACTTTGATTTTTCTCCATTTCTGTTGACACAGGTAAATATTAAAGTATATGTTTATTTCATTTGGAGGGTCTGCCAACTTTTTGGGTTTTTTTGGTAGCATTGCTCTACCCTTCTTATCCTTTGCAATAGCTAGTGTTGGTAGTATTTTTGAAATTTCTTATCATGAACACTGCGATGCAAGATGACCATATATACAATAAAATTGGACAACAAGGTTCCTATTGTCTTTGAATACATGATAAAACCAGCACCTTTGTTTTGTCTGTCCAAGGACAACTGTGAACCATCATTCCATTTAGCCTAAACTTCTTTTGTCTTCTGGTTTCATTTATAGCAAGAATGTCAATATTGAAATTATTTATTTCCTCCATTACTATACATACTTGTGGTTCATAGGACAAAGATCTATTTAGCATGGCATATTTTGAGTTTATGTTCACATACTAAGACCTATGTGATTTTTCTTTCTCTCCTTTTTTGCCATTGTCAATAAAGAAGCAGAATGGGAAGAAATACATTTTGTATTTTTCTTTGTTTCATAGGTTGCCATGGTCACAGTCAAAGAATTCATCATCAGGTGGTCAATACCTCCTGGTGATGAGCCTCTCTATGCTAATTGAGACTTGTCTTTGAAAAGTCAACATAGTCTTTACTGGAACTCTAATGATTTCTAACATGCTGTATAACCTACTTTGGGTTATACCCACACCATAGTACGACATTGTGGTGTTAATTGGTGCTAGTTTTGCTCGGGCCTCCTGACTCTCTTGAATAAAGGAATCATAATATATTAGCATGTAGTTTTCTAGGTTTTTACAAACCCCCCTTAATTCTAAGCCATCTTTTCCAATATTTTTAAAAATTTCCTTTGCATTACATACCTTTAAGTCACCAAAATTTAAAGTATATATTGATTTTATTTGGAGAGTCTTAAAGAATTCTGTCTCGGATTTCTCAGCTATCCTTTGCAATAGAAGTTGGCACATAAACTTAAAATTTTATAAAAACTAGAAGATGGGACCAACTCAAAATTATTTCACTATTCTCCTTCCTAAACATTGTTTTTCTCAAGACTTACTCCAGTATCCCTTACTGATAACTCAGATACTCAGATTGACATGTAATCTCATCAGTTTTGGAGTTCCCTTCAACAATGTAGATCCCATCTATGCCTGCTTATACTATGTGACTTTTGTTCTTATCCTCCCATAAATTGGGCATAGGGGGTGTACCCCATGCTGAAGGCCTTACTCATTTTCTTGTCACGTTGCAAAGATACCATTGAAGTATTCTGACGGACTGTTATCCCTCAATTTGGTGACATGAGCAGCCCATCTCCTCTTCTTCTCATACAATTCCTTGATGAAATGTTTTACTCCTGATTCTCAGAGTTCCTGATAAATTAAATGTTATAGCCTATTCATATCAGCATGAGCCTTTCTAATGGCCCCTGTGATATTTTTATTTAATTCTTCAGTGGTCATTTCCATGTCTCACTGCCATATAATACCATTGTTATTTTTTTTTTAAATAGGTCTTTGTCTTCAGTGGAAGTTTGGAGTCAGTAAAGGAGTTTTTGCAATTTCTCAAAGACAGTCTAAACTGCTATGTTCCTCATTTAACTCTAGTTCTAATTCACAGTTTAATCTGCCCTGTCTGTTCCAACTTTATGATTGGTGATCAAACTTCATAAGATTCTTAAACTTTTTTTGTATCATGGACCCCTTTGGCAGTGTGATAAAGCCTGTGGACCCTTTCTCAGGATAATTTTTTAATGCAAAAAATAAAATACATAGGATTATAAAGGAAATCACTTATGTTGAAATAAAAATAAAACTTCTCTCCTATGCAAGTTCACAGACCTCCTGAAGTCTTTTGGTTCCTTAAGGGATCTGTCAACCCCAAGTTAAGGAACTCTGCTGCATAGGTTTTTCCATCCATATGCAGGTTGAAATTTGGGCAATAAATATTTTTCATCCATTTGTCTTTTCTATGTGAATAGTCAGGTCAAACTCCATTGCATAATTACAGATCTCTTCCAAGAGATCTAAGCTAAATGCAATCAACATAATGTCATCTATAAACAAGAGCATCTGGAGGACCTTAGCTTATACTGGGAATCCCTCTTTGACCTAGACTTTGTCCTGTATTTCCTTCACAGTGATCAACAACTTTGGCAAGCATATATCTCTTTTTTATGATTCGTCTGATGTTTATTTGCAGAGGGTTGTTGAATAGGGCTATTTCAGTTGTTACCTTGAATGATTTTGATGTGTGAATGGGACACTTTATTGGAAAAGATCCTGGAAAATGGCATTTTGTTATATAGAATCAATTTGGTTTTTGCTGCCAAATAGTAAGAACAATAGGAGCTTATATTTTTCTACATCTCAAAATTAATTGAGAAATGGTATGTTGAATATCACATGTGAAAATATGCCTTTTCCCTACCAAAATACCCCTCTTGAGAATGCTTTTAATTTGTTTATAACTAACTTCCACAAAAATTTTGTATAGATAGAGATTTGACATTTAGACCAGCAATTAATGATGTGCTCTTACATGTTTTTAGCTTTACCACGGAATCTTAGGATCATAGATTTAGAGCTAGAGGGGATCTTATAGGCCATCCAGTTCAACTCTCATTTTATAGATGAGAAAATGGAGACTTAGAGAAGTTGAAGTCACCTGCTCAGTTATTGTACCGTTATTAAATTCCATCTTTCTGAATCCATAGTGAACATTGTATCCAGGATGCCACACAGTTTTCTCAAAGTCCAGTATTCTTTCCATGGCTTTCCTATATTTCCTTTCTTTAGTTACCATGTATGGTGATTCTTCAATGCTTTCCCAATTGGATTTCTTCTGCAACAGATTTCCTTCTTATATATTTGTTCCGGTCAGTTAATCAGCACACATATTAATTGCTCACTGTGTGCCAGACTGTGTTAAATGCTACACACACACACACACACACACACACCCCACACACACACTACACAATACCCAGTTTCTTCCCTAAAAGAGCTCACATTCTAATGATGGAGATAACATTCTAACAAAATTATTCATGTGTGTATATGTGTATATATTCTGTGCAAATGGGAGGTAATATTAGAGGGAGGGCAATATAACTGTGTATGCAAGGCAGGATTAGGGGAATGTAGAGGGGATGGAGAGGCTTCATGCGGAAGTTGAGATTTGAGCTGAATCTCAAATGAAACCTGAGAAGCCAAGAAATGGAAGTACGGAGGGGAGAACATTTCAATCAGAGAGCCAGTCATTGAAAAGACTCAGTCAGGAGATTTAATATCCAGTGTTGTTGGATCATGGAGTATGTTGAGGTTCAATCCAGCAGCTTTTCCTATTTGGAGTTTATCAATAGTCTACAAAGTGTGTGATCTGCCATTGTCACTGCATAAGTAGAAGAGGGCCACTCAGGATGAAGAACTATTTTTTTAATTTTTATCATTTGTTGCTGCGGTCAAAAACACACCAGGTGGGTAGTCAAGTGAAATCCTGGGAAAAAAGACTCATATCTGTTGCTAGGGCCATGCTCAAAGCCTTTCTAACATGGTAGAACCTGAAAGAGCTTATGTCCCCCAAGCATCAGCTTAAAGAATCCAGAATCATCCCCTATGTTATGAGGAGGCAGTGGAGAACTTCTTACTGATACCATCTTTGAAAAGAATAGATGTTATATCTCACATAAAAGTAAGTTTATGTTAGAAGCTCAGCATCTGTAATAGTAACCTTAATATCTTATGTAGTACCAAAAATTATCACAATTTATAGCCTATGAGTAGCTCTAAATGTATACAAAATAATGTATATAAAATTTATAACATTAAATGCAATAAAACCTTAGTATAGAGCAGGGGTTTTTAATATGGGATCCATCCTCCCAGTTCTTCAGGCTTGCTGCCTAGGACTCATCCTGAACTTCTCACCATCTCTAACCACCCCCTCCCTTCACATTTCCAAGCTGTTGCCAAGACCTGTCAATTTCACTTCTGCAACCACTCTTGAATATTGCCCCTTCTCTCCTCTGATGCTGCTACCATTCCAGTTAGGCCCTCATGACCTCGTGTCCGGGCTGTTGCAAAAACCTGACAGAGGATCTGTTTTTCTTAAGTCTCTCCCCACTTCAGTAACCATTGAAAGTGATTTTCCTAAAGTGTAGGTCTTGTGTCACCCTCCTACTCAGTAAACTCCAGTGGTTTCCCATTGCCTCCAGGAGTAAATACAAAATGCTGTCTTTGGCATTCAAAGTCCTTTATAATCTAACCCCCTCCTACCTTTCCAATCTTCTTATATCTTACTCTATGTACTCTTTAATCCAGTGACACTGACTTCCTGACTGTTTTGCAAGCAAGATACTCCATCTCTCAGCTCCAGGTATTTTCTCTGGCTGTCTCCCATCATTGGGATGCTCTCCTTCCTCTGCTCTGATTATTGACTTTCGTAGTTTCCTTTAAGTCCCAGCTAAAAATCTTACTTTCTACAAGAAGCCTTCCCCAACTTCTTTTAATTCCAGTGCCTTCCTATAGATATCTTGCTTTGTATGTATTTGTTTGCATGTGGTCTCACCCATTACACTGTAAAGCTCCTTCAGGATAGAAACTGTCTTTTGCCCCTTTTTGAATCCCTAGAACTTAGACCAGTGTCTCACACATAGTAGAGCTTAATAAATATTGTTTGATTGATTGTTTTTAAAAAAAAATTTGATAACAGTATTTCAATGTAATTGGTTTCCTTTGTAATCCTCTAAATTTTATTTTATGCTTACCAGACTGGCAAAAAATATTTTTAGCCCTGGTATAAAAAGTAGCTGATTGATGACCTAAAATGTATTTGAAAATACAATATATAATACAATATTCTGTTACTTGAAGTATCAGAATATATAACAAGGCAGTATATAATTATCAGAATTATTATAAGCAGTAAGTACATAACAGCATATCAGAATTTCCAAAGCATGTTATCTTATACATAATTGTGATGTTTATTGAATAAATGAAGACAAGCAAGTGAAAAAAGGAGAAGTAAATGTGGAAGTCATTTTGAAACAAAAATCAAGAGAATTTGGTCACTGGTTAAATGTAGGAGATGAAGATGATGGAAGAGTCTGTCTCCAATTTTCCGTGTCAGATAACCAGATGAATGTCAAGTGTCATCAATGGAACTTAATTTCTCTGAATTTCCAGTTCATCATTTGTAAATAGGGACAGTGATATTAGCACTACCTATCTCTCAGGGTTATTGTATCAAAAAGGGTTCTGGAAATCTTATTAGAAATGGAAGAGACCTTAAAGATAACCCAGACCACTAGTTGACAGTATTTTTAGGGAAAATCTTCATTTCCTTAGGTGTCTGACAATTTTTTGAAAAGCCACATTACATTATATGTGTGTAAGTGTGTACATATTTTTATAATTGAGGTCAGAGACTTTTCTCACATCATCTGTCCTGCTTTATACACTGTTTTATTTATGTAACATGAAAAGTAGTATGGCATAGTAGACAGTCAGCCTTGGAGTCAGAAAGACCTGGGTTTGAATTCCACCTCTGACACACACCTACAAGTTTCTTAACCTCAGTGCTCCAGTCAACTCTTAAGATTGTTCATTTTAGAACAGTTGCCAGTCTGCATTGGTGGAAGGAGTTTCCCTGTGCCAATTAAATTGCACATCTGAATTGTTTAAAAACAAGTATAATATGTAGAAAGGCCAAATAAAAATTTTATACTGGAAGATCTTGTCATAATGTACTTGAGCAGCTTAGGGGTGAGTTGCAAAGTTACATTGAGTTTATCAAATTAGTTAATTGTTTTCTCGGATGGCTTGGGAGAGATATGGAGTAAGATAGGTAGATATACAAGTGGCTAGTCCCACCTGCAACAAGGTTTCTAAGATAATCTATGCGTCTGTCTACATTTGGGTGTGGGGGGGGAGGGAGGAGATGGGAGGTGGAGTGAAGTGCCTGAGCCTTTCTACTTCTAAAGCTGATGGTTATTAGTATTAATGGAGTCAACCCAGAGGTGCTCCCTAGTTACCACTGGGGTCAAGATAGCTTAAATGTCTTGCTCAGCGAGCAAGAAATTAATGAGAACCAAATCAGTAAATCCATAAGCATTTTAAAGCACCAGCTATGTACTAGGCATTGTTCTAAGATTGGGAATTCAAAGAAAAACCAAAGTAGGCTTATCTCTCAAGGAGATTACATTCTACTGGGAAAAAACAGCAAGTAGTCATTTCTGCTCTAATAGTCTGTAATGCTATGTGTGTGTGTGTGTGTGTGTGTGTGTGTGTGTGTGTGTGTGTGTGTGTATACATGTAGGTTAAACCATCATTCTTGTTAGTGGTGAGAGCCAAAGATAGCTTGCAGGAAGCTAAAGGAATGGTGAAGCAACAGGTATAAATAGTTCATCAGACAAGTTTGCTGCTAGAAGAAAGAGTATTAATTCAGCAGCATTAATTAAAGAGTTTCATTTTGTTTTTAAGACAGAGTTCTGTGATCATTTGAAGATAAAAGTGAATTATAATAGGGAGAGAGAAATATTCAAGATTTTAGAGAAGGATAGAAATCGTGTGGGAACAAGGATGTAGAAGGGAATAAAGCCTAGAACCCAAAGAAGGAATTGTACTTAGAAGGAATGAGGAATACCTCTTCCTCTGAAGCTGATGTGAACAATAAACTGTGGCCTAGTATGCGCTGTTAGAAAAAACTGGCCTGGGACTCATAAACCTGAGATCTAGGTCTATTTTTATCACTCTCTGTCTAAATGACCGTATACATGTTTCTTGAACTTTTTAGCCCTCAGTTTACTTCTCTGTAAATTAAAGTTTATGCCTTTCAAACCTACCTGCCTTACAAGGTAAGGGGTTCAATTGCATATCACCAAGAAAAGTGCTACTTAAATGCAAGGTCGCCTCATAAATGCTAATAATGACAATCATCAATTTTTATTTTATTGTTATGGATATTAAGTCCTAAGGTTCATATGACAAGAGCAATAACTTTTTAGTTCCTCAGTGTGATTAGCAAATAAAGAGAAGAGCTATAATACCTTCAAGGAACTGATGACGGTAGCAGCACTGGGAGTAAACATGGAGGTGAGCTTCCTGAAAGCCCTTGCTTAGATTTTAATCCATTTGCCAGGTAGGCTCCCATCCGCAAGAGGTGAGTTTAATCTCTGGATGTAATTGTTACTTTTAGTGCTTTTTGTCCATAATTTACAATAACATTTGAACATTCTGTACAAGGTTTGACATTTGAAGATTGTACTCTAGGTGTTACCATTCACTGAAGGCTTTGGTCTTTACAACACATGCAGCTTGATTTATTACAAAATAAACTCCTATATGCTATGAGAACAGGAATTTCCTCATGTAAAAATATATTGATTTAGAAAATATATTAATAAGTATTCTTTGTGTTTTAGACAAATGCTACCCTGACCTTCCATAGTTCTACAATTCCTACTGGATTTTCCCAAGTTATCTATTCTGGATGTTTCTGGATTTTTAAAAAAATCACTTTTTAATTTCACTGTTATTTTATTTTCGTCTAGGGCAAGGCCTGCAAACTTTTAAAAAGTTATATATCCCCATTATAAAATTTTTGAGCATGAATCTTAATATGTATATTATTTACAAATGATATACTGCTACACTAATAATTATGTACATTACATAATTTACACAAAGACAAACTTAAAAAACAATGAGATAAAGATGAATAATATTCAATCCTAAAGTAGGAAAGTGACATGATTAGTCATTCACAAAGCATTTATTCCATTTTTACTACATCAGGCACTGTGCTAAGCACTGGAAATACAAATAAAAAGGGAAATAGCCTCTGCCCTCAAGGAGCTTATGGTAGGAGAGAAAACATGAAAATAAAAAGACACAGACAAGGTGCTTACAGGATAGATTGAAGGTGATCTTGAAAGGAGGGCTCTCACGGCCTCTAGGACTGGGAAAAGCTTTCTTTAGAAGGAAGCCATGGATTGGAAGAGGAGGGAATGGCATTTCAGACAGGAGGGAGAGCCAGTGCAAAGGCACTGATAGACACAGTGTCGCATTCAAGGAACAAGAAGTAGGTTAATATGCCTGGATCATAGAGTTTGTGGAAAGGAGCAAAATGTAAAAAGACTGGCAGGGTAGCAAATGGTTGGGTTGTGAAAATCTTTAAATGCCAAACAAAGCTCTTTGTATTTGATCCTGGAGGTAATTGAGAAGTACTGGAATTTATTGAGTGTGTGTGTTAGGGGGTAGGGTGGTGGTAGTGTATGTGATGTTGTCAGATCAACACTTGATAACAATCACTTCGGCAACTTTGTAGAAGATGGATTAGCATGGGGAAAACCAATTAGAAGTCTTTTGTAATGATCCAGGTGAAAGTGATGAGGAGTTAGGTGATAATGAGTAGGGTGGTAGCTATGTAAATGAAGAGAGGGAATGTGTACAGAAAATGCTGTGACAGCTAAAAAGGGCAAAATTTTGCAACTGATTAAGTATTTAGGGTGAATAATAGCAAAGATTAAAAGATGACATCAAGGTCACAAAACTGGGTGACTAGGAAGATGATGTTACCTTCATCATTAAAAAGAATGTTCAGAGAAGGAGGACAGTTCAATAGGGAAAGATAATGAGTTCTGTTTTGGACATGCTGAACTTGAGATGTCTATGGAACATTCAGTTCAAAATGTCCACTAAACAATTGGTGATATAGGACTGGAGCTCAAGAGAGGCTCGAGTTTGATATATAGTTCTGAGAATTGATTCCAAGTGAAATGATATAGAAAGAAAAGAGAAGAGGTACCGCCACAGGTCCTTGGGGGAACACCCACTACTAGGGGGAGTAACATGGATGAAGACGTAGCAAAGGAGACTGAGGAATGATCAGACAACTAGTATGAGAACCAACAGAGAGCAGTATTAAGAAAACCTAGAGAGGAGGTAAAGGTGATCAGCAGTGTCAACTGCTACACAGAGTAAAGGATGAAGATTGAGAAAAGGCCGTTAGATTTGGCAGTTAAGGGATCCTTGGTAACATTGGAGAGAGTAGTTTCAGTTAAACGATGAGGTTAGAAGCCAGATTGCACAGGGTTTGGAAGAGAGTAAGAGGAGAGGAAATGGAGGCATTAAATATGGACAACTTTTTCAGAGCATTTAGCCAGTCAAACGTGCTTTAGGAAAATCATGCAGCTGTGTGGAGGATGGATTGAAGAAGAAAGATTTGAGATAGTAAGACTATTGAGGAGACTATTGTAATAGTCCAAGTGAGAGGTGATGAGAGCCAGAAATACGACTGTGGCTTTAGAGAGAGAGAGGGACAGAGCAGATAGTGTTATGGAGGCAGAATTGAGAAGACCAAGCAGCCAGATTGGATATGTGGGGTGATTAAACAAATCTAAGGAATCCAAGCTGATGCCAAGAGTGTGAACCTGGATGACTGAGAAGATGGTTGTACCCTCAGCAGTGATAGAAGTACTTTTGGAAGAAGGAAGTTTCAGGGGGGAAAAGGTAATTTTAGATCTGTGAAGTAACCAAAACATATATAAGCCTGCTCATTCTATGCAACTCACTTTGTCCCATACAAAAGGAAAAGGTGGGAGGCAGGACTCTCACTTACAGGTCACTTCCCCAGAGCGCAAAGATCAATCTTTGAGGGGTACCTGTCACAACCATGATGTAGTTTTAGAGATCAGGGGTGGCTATGCTAAGCAGGGGTATTAGGTTTTAATGATGAACTCAGAAGGGAGAAGTCTGAGAGCTTGCACAATGGAGGGAGAAGGCAAAGTGGGGAAATATTCTGTGATAAGGGTAGGTATGCAGTTGTCTTGGAACCTGACTCACAGTTGGCTAACCTATTGAAGGAAAGGTAGGATTGCCAACTCCTGCCTGAAAAAAGCATCCTCTCTACAACATCCTCCAAAAGGTCATCCATCTTTTTCTTGAAGACCTCTAATGATGGGGAGGAACTCACTACCTTCTGAAGTCATCCATTTCACTTTGGATAGATGTAATTATCAGAATTTTTTTTTTTACTTAGAGCAAGCCTAAAATTTCTTCTTTGCAAGTTTCATTCATTACTTCTAGTTCTGCCATCTGTGATCAAAGAGAACAGTCCCTTTTCCACAGGACAGGCCTTCAGATACTTGAAGACAACAGTAGAAGACAACTCCTTCCCCAAATCTTCTCTTAAACATCCCCCTTTTCCTCAATTGGCATGCAACCAGCCATTATGGTTGCCGTTCCCTGGATGCTACTCTCCATCTTCTCAGTACCTTTTTAAAAATATGGTCCCCAGAACTGAAAATAGTACATATAGCATAGATAGTTAAGCTAGATTCTTGACTGATTTCAGAGGAGTTTCTTAAATGTTTTCAGGTTTTCTATAATGAGCATAATATAATCTGCAAAGAGGAGCATTTGGAAGACTTTACCATATAGAAGTCCTATTCCATTCAGACTCTGTGCTGAACGTCTTCCAGATAACATCAAACATCTTAAATGAGCCTATGTTATACCACTCTAAGACCTTGCTTGGTAGTAATCAGAGACTGGTTATTATCTGTGTTATATCACACCCTCAGAGTGATCTCTTATTAGATCTTTCAAGGCATCTTGTATAATTTTGAAATGTTAATATAAAATACTTGTGTGGGAAGAGAGCCTGTTAGATGGCATCTTGTGTTACCAGATCAAATAGTTAATAGTCCAGAAAAGTTTTGCAAAGAGAAGTTCTCCAGTATTGTGTGTTAGTTTCATGATGGCATACTTACATAGGTTTTGGATAGTGGATGATACTGTCTTGCTTTCCTAGTCACCAGTGTAGTGAAGCAGGGCTAAGTGCTTGCTCCCATGTTTTAGCATAATGTTTTCAGCAATGTTGTTAGGAAATTTCAGTGAGGATGAAAATGGCATCAAGGTCAGCTACTGCACTGATGGTAAAATATTTAACTTGAAAAGGCTACAAGCCAAGACTAAAGTGGAGGGAGAGTTGGTGTGGGACTATATGTTAGTAGATGGTTGTACACTCAGTGCAGCCTCAGAGGATGAGATAAAACAAAGTATGTATCTATTCTCTGCTGCTTGTGCTAGTTTTGACCCAATAATTAACGCCAAGAAGACACAGGTTCTCCATCATCCATATGTGGAGCCATTAGTTACAGCAAATGGAGAAATATTGAATGCTGTGGATAAGTTTACTTAACCTAGCACTATAATCTGTTTTCAGTTTGGTAGGCAGTCTGATACCTCTTCTCTCCCACACTTTCCTTCAGAACTTCCAAAACACAAAGCTAGCTCTGGAAATGCATGTGTCAACTTCTTCATGCATATGTACATCCCTGGAAAGTATACTGCCAGGTTAATTCAAGATGGAAGTGATTCATATTTCTACTGGTGCTGGTATTATGTCCACGTTCCATTAACATACAATAGTGAGATCAACCCATTTGAATTATCTTATGAAGATTCTGAAGATCACCTGACAAGATAAGGCACTGGACACAGGTTGTTTCTCAAACTAAACTGCCAATCATTCAAACTCTCCTGCAGAGAATGCAACTTTGATGGGCTGGCCACATTGTTCAAATGCCAAACTCATGTTTGCCTAAAATTCTATTTTATGGAGAACTGACACAAGGCAAACACTCACATGGAGGTCAGAAGAAGTGATGTAAGAGCACTCTTAAAATCTCCCTGAAGAACTTTGGAATTGATTGTGTAACATGGGAGACACTAGCACAGAACCGCCTAGAATGGCATGCCTGCATCAAAGAAGACTGTGCTCTATGAGGAAAGCAGAATTACTTTAACTCAAAAGAAACCTGTGATACATGAATTAGAGACATCTCCATTCCAAATGTTCATGTGAACTACTTGTGCCTGATTTGTGGTAGAGCTTTCTGCACTCCTGTTGGTCTGCTCAGTCACAGTCAGACACATTGTACCTGGACCCCAACCTAGCGGTGTCTTTTTGGTCCTCTTCAAGAATGAAGGACACCAACCAACCAGCCAATAAGTGGAATTTTTATATTATCTATACCTTGCAGTCAAATGTGGTCTGTATAGGATATCATTTGCAAAAGCCTGCTTTCTCCTTTCATATGCCCTCAAATGGGATACTTTGTTATGCATATTATTCCTATAAAGATTTTGTACTGATGAGAAAATAATCCACCCAGTTCCTCTCCATATTAGGGAATTGTACCTTGTTCACTTAAAGGTTGAGCTGGATAAGTTCTGAATTCCCCTCAAATTTGAAATGTGAGAGTTCTGAAGGAAGTGGGATTGAAGGTGCTAAAAGAGGACCCATTTCTTTCTTGTTTCTTACTTCCTTTCTATCCTTTCTATCTTTCCTTTCCATTCTGTCCTTTTCCTGGTGTACAGGACTGCCTAATGTAAAATTAATAATAACATCTAACATATTGCTTTAAGGTTTGAAAAAGTGTTTCATAAGCATCTTATGGTGGTTCATATGCTTAATTACTTCTCAAGATTTTATTTCCAATTCGTAAAAAAATAGTGGTTTTGGAGTTAGAGGTCCCAGTTTTCTGGCTAACCCTAACCCTTTCTGGCTTTTCCACTTGCCAGTTTTGTAGCTGTAAATAAGTGATTTAACTTCTCTGGGTCTTACCTGTTTCCTCACCTGTAAAAATAGGTTTTGGACTAAGTGATCTCTAGAGCCCTTCCCAGCTCTAAAGTCTCTGCTCAAGCATTTTTATCAACTTATGATCCTAATTTCTACCTAGTTAGTTATTTATCCCCATTGTCAATTTGCATCTTACCCACAGTACTGTGATTCCTTAAAGTCTCCTGAGATTGTTTTCTTGCATGCCTTTAGAACAAGCACCAAGGAGTATGAAACCAGCTCTGTTGTTCTGCTTATTTGGTAACTCAGGTGAAGAATCCTTTCTCAGCACTGTTTGATGGGATACTTGAATTGCTGAGTGTTTCCTATCTGACCATAGTGTAAATACTGTTGCCAAGTCAGAAAACCTTGGCAATTGTTTTCATCAGTTTAGCAAGTGTTTCGTCCTAGTTATGATGGTTCATGTGAGACACACGAGGTAGTCCCTATTTCTTCGTGTATTTGCTCAAATTTACTTTTTAAAAAAAAAAACCTACAACTAAATTCCATATAGTATTCTGCTTCTTAACACAAGTAGTTAGAAAAATTAGCATTGAAAGCCCCTCACTCTGGTATGAAGAAATCACTAGTCAGAGCATGACCAATCCATAGTATTCTGAAACATGTCAGGTACCATGCCAGCTATTCTGTGTAAGAGACTTCATCAAAGATTATGTTAAGTGCCACATCACTACAGTAGGCTTTGCTCATCTAGCATTAGTTTATTTTCATTTTTACATTTTTGTGGGAGATTATTCAAATGAATATAAACCTAAGAAAAACTGTATGTAAATTAAAATTTGTTGTTTCTCTGGTTGTTTGACAGACTTTTTCTTAGGATATCAAAATTATGTTAAAAATAGTGGGAGCTTTTGCTCTTTTATTTAGTGTTATTGTTGGCCTCATTCCAATCCTTCAGGTCATTTAGAGTTGTTTAAAATTAGCCTTTGTTTCTCTGTAATAGTATTGAAATAGAAAGGGGGAGATAACTTGAGTTAGTGACCTATTGCATTCTGAGGACAAATGCAAATTGTTCTACTATGATTTTTAATGACCCACTATTAACATAGTCAGAATACAGTGCATTAATGCAGTACTTCTTTTCACATCATTACTCCTAATGGAACTGTTACAGGCATAATAACTTGACCTTTTGCTATAATTTCAAATGGTAAGAATATCTTTGCTTATTCAGTATTTCTGTTCACATGGCATATTGAGTCATTCAGATCAATATAATGAAAATCTTTTGGTCTTGTTCTTAGGGCTCATCTGTATGAGTGTAATGGAAGGGGGGATATATAGTCTTTAGTAAGTAGAGCTAGGTGAATGTCTTTTTGAAGTTAGAATGCAATTCATGAGGTAATCAATAATATACAGTGTGGGCATTTTTGTAATGTGTGTAATGCTGTGCTTCTAAGGCTCTCCAACAAAAAGCCTAGGAGGTAGGTTTTTTTCACTGTTCCCTTTCTATTGAAACTACATAGGACATAACTGAGAACAGAAAACAAAGACTAACCAGACTTTCTAAAAGTTTGTCTTAATGACTGTGTTCAAGGTGTGATTAGAAGTATCAGGTTTAAAACAGTTCATGGTGGCTGTGGTGGTAAAGACAATCCATAATCTTTGTCCAGTTCTCATAAACTTAATCTTGAATACTAATAGCATCCAAAAGTTGCTATATTTTAGGGATGTTAAGAGTGAGGAATGAGTTAATTTTGACTCCACTAATTTAAAAAGAAAAAGAAACCCAATATTGTGTGCTTGGAGAAGCAAAGAAGGATGTTTACCTTCAGAAGAGGAAAAAAAATGCTTTCAGACACATAAATTGTCTACAAACAAGCAATAAACTAAGTATTGATTTTTGCTATATGTCAATTTAACTAAGGCTGAAGAACTTCTTTTTGGCTATACTTTGATTAGTATATTGTTACTATGTAGACTTAAAAGTAATAAACTTAATTTTTGGTACTCTGAGTGATCATGATCGTTTCCTTCATGAAGTCTTACACAGTTTTGACACGTGGACCCTATCTGTCTCTTCTCCTTTACTTTAGAAAGTAGGGTATAGGATATGATGGCTACTGAGCGCTTTTTGGGGCTCTTTCCACCTTTGGTGTCCACCTGTTCCACCTAACTCTCACCTATGACTCCAAGAAGCTGCAGTGTGACCACACCCTGGTAAACCCTTTAAGCAGACAGATCAAACCAGGTTGAGGGTAACCAAGGGTTCTCAAACTTACTGGTGAGTTAGGGGGGTGTCTTCCTCAAGCATGTGAGGACTTCATCTGGTGGAATGGGCAGATGAGAACAATGACCATGAAAGTAGATGAAACAGGCAATGTAGAGTACCTAGAGCTTGGTTCGACACTGAAGATGCCAAGGTCACCTACTGAATCCTGAGCCATTCTCAGCCATCTTGACTCTGTCCTGCCACTGGACTGTGATGACTCAGGAAGAGAGAGTGAGGCTGACGACTCTGCAACTCTGCCTCACTTAAATCCAATTTAAGCATGAATCAAAAGATATCACCCATACCATTTCACTATTATACCTCAAAGCCCAGTGGTGACAGGCAAGTGATGAAGCAGCAGGTGAGGATACTGGGAACTGTAGTCACGACCCTGCACACAGGTGGCCCAGGCCATAGGATTGTTTCTCACTGGAAGCAGCAGTGGGACTCAGCAGCCACCTGGGTGTCTGAGCAGCCTTTTAAAGATCGCACTGCTCACCTCCTAGTGTGAGGAAGGCAGCTAGAAAAGATGCCCTAAACATTCGTGCTTACCCGACCCTGGCCTTATTACTGAGGCAGGCAGGGAATTCCACCATGCGGTCAAAACACACACAAAAAAAAAATGTGTGAAAACATCTGCAAAGGTGATTCCACTTACCATTGGTACATGGAATGTGTGCATGTTAATAGACCTGAAAGAAGAACTGTACCTGTTGCAAGAGAACTCAACAGGTATCACATCCAAATAGCAGCCCTGAGTGAATCAAGGTTGGCAAATGAAGGCCAGCTTGCTGAAGTTGGAGCTAGATACACCTTTCTCTGGAGCGGGTGCAGTGAAGAGGAGTGCCATGAAGCTGGCATGGATTTTGCAATCAAATCAGTAAGCTGATATGCCTGCCAAAAGGAGTGAATGACAGACTCCTGACAATGTGATTGCCACTCGCAGGAAAACGCCATGCCACCATCATGCCTATGCTCCCACTATGACAAACCCTGATGAAGTCAAAGAAAAATTTTATGAAGACCTAGAGACCCTTATCATCAATGTGCCAAAGGAGGACAAGCTTATAGTTCTGGGTGACTTTAATGCTAAAGTAGGCTCAGACTATTAGACTTGGCAGGAAGTCCTAGGGAGGAATGGAGTTGAAACAGCAACAACAATGGTCATTTACTGCTAAAGACTTGTGCATCGCATGACCTTCTCACCACCAACACTGTCTTCCATTTGCCTAAATGCAATAAAACTTCATGGATTCACCCTTGCAGCAAATACTGGCAACTAATAGATTATGTGATTGTAAAGAGAAGAGACAAACAAGATGTGAGAGTGACAAAGGCAATGTATGGTGTAGAGTGCTGGACTGATCATAGACTTATCCTTTCCAAGCTAAATATTCACATTCATCAAAAGCGCCGCCCCCAAGGCAAAATGACTACCAGAAGAATTAATGTCAACAAATTAGAGCTCTTCTTTGAGTGTGAGTAGTTTGTTGCTGACTTGGAGGGAAAGTTGAGCCAAAACATAGTTGGCAACAGTGGAGAATAAAATAAGTGGGCAGCTCTCAGAAATTTGGTGTACAGCACTGCATTTGCTCATCTGGGTCAGAACACTCACAAACCCCAAGACTTGTTTGATGAAAATGATGGAGAAAATCAGAAACAGCTAAATGAAAAACGAGAACTCCATAAGATTTACCAGCAGGATAGTTCATCTGCATCTAAAAAGGCAGCATTTAATTCCATCAAAAACAAAGCACAAGCAAAGCTTAAAGAGATACAGGATTCCTGACTCAGTAAGGAATCAGATGAAATTCAGTTTTATGCTGATAGTAACAATCCAAAGCACTTTTATGATTTCCCTGAAAGCTATTTATGGACCAAAAGCCTATGGTGCATCACAGTTACTCAGTACTGTTGGAACCACATTGATTAGTGATAAGGACATGATTCTAGTGAGATGGGCTGAACACTTCCATAGCGTTCTCAACAGACCATCATCAATCAATGCTAAGGTCATTGGCCGTTTACCTCAGATTGAAGTCAGTCCCTCCTTAGCTGAACTTTCAGCTGAAGGAGAGGTTTTGAGGGCCATTAGGCTCCTTTTATGTGGAAAAGCACGTTGTGCTGATTCTATTCCAACTGAGATTTACAGGGTAGGGGGACCATTGCTCATACAAAAGCTGACTGAAATTTTCCAGTTTATATTGGCAAGAGGAGGTTGTCCCCCAGGAGTTCAAGGATGCCTCCATTGTCCATCTTTATAAGAGTAAAGGAAATAGATTGTCCTGTGACAATCACAGGGGGAATCTCTCTCTTAGTCATTGCTGACAAAATTCTTTCTTGAGTCCTCTTTAATAGTCTGATCCTTCACCTGGTAGATGGGCATAAACTTGAGAATCAATGTGGCTTCAGAAACGGCCAAGGAACAGTATATTGTCCAACAACTCCAGGAGAAATGCTAGGAGCAGAACAGAGATCTGTATGCAATGTTTGTAGATCTAACCAAGGCCTTTGACACTGTTAGTCATGAGGGCTTATGGAAAATTATGTCAAAATCTGGTTGTCCGGAGAAGTTCATCAATATTGTACTTCAGTTTCATGATGGCATGTTTGCCCGGGTTCTGGATAATGGACAAAGCTCTCATGCCTTCCCACCAATTTCTCCAGTGGAGTGAAACAGGGCTGTGTACATGCTCCCATGGTTTTTAGTATGATGTTTTCAGCCATGTTGACAAATGCTTTCAGTGAGAATGAACATGACATCAAGGTCAGCTACCATACTGATGGTAAGTTCTTCAATTTGAAAAGGTTATAAGCCAAGACCAAAGAAGAGGGAGTGTTGGTGCATGATTTTCTGTTGCAGATGATTGTGCACTCAGTGCAGCCTGTGAAGCTGAGATGCAACAAAGTATAGATCAATTCTCTGCTGCCTGTGCTAATTTTGGCCTAATAATTAACACCCAAAAAGCAGAGGTGCTCCATCAGCCACCACCACACCATCCATATGTGGAATCACCAGTTACAACAAATAGAGAAGTTTTGAATGCTGTGCATAAGTTCACCTACCTTAGTAGTGTACTTTCCAGGGATGTACATGAGGTTGGTGCATGCATTGCCAGAGCTAGCTTAGTGTTAGGGAGGCTCCAAAGAAAAGTTTGGGAGAGAAGAGGTATTAGACTGATTACCAAATTGAAGGTCTACAGAGCCATTGTGCTGACCTCATTGTTATATGCTTATGTAACATGGGGCAATCTGCCAGCACCATGCCAGGAAACTGAATTGCTTCCATTTGAACTGTCTTAGGAAGATTCTAAGGATTACCTGGCAGGATAAGGTACCAGACACAGAAGTCTGCTTGAGCTGAACTGCCAAGTATTCGAACTATGCTTCAGAGAGCGCAATTCCAATGGGCTAGCCACATTGTTCGAATGCAAAATATAGGCTTGCCTAAAAGACTATTTTATGGAGAACTTGCATGGGGCAGGTGATCACATGGTGGCCAGAAGAAACGATACAAGGATGCTTTCCAGGTCTCTCTCAAGAACTTTGGATTTGACTGTGTAACATGGGAGACACTGGCACAGGACTGCTCAGCATGGTGTGCCCACATCAGAAAGGGAGCTGTGCTCTTTGAGCAAAGCAGAATTAAGACAGCACAAAGTAAATGCAGGACGTGTAAATTTGGGATATCCACCCCATCTCCCTGTGCCCAACCTGTGGTAGAGCATTCTGAGCTCATATTGATCTGATCAGCTACAGTCAGACACACTGAAGTTTCACTTTACAGTGGTGATATCATTTTGGTCCTCTTCAAAGACGAAGGACAACTATCTCCACGAGAAAGAAAGGTTTCCAATTTGATGCTTCTACTTCCTCACTACCTATTCCATAGTCCTTGCAGTCTAACTTCCATACTCACACTCTACTAAAACAGAAAAATTCTTTTAAATAGCATCAACAAAACTAAGCAACACCCCAGATGAGGATGACAGTTTATGAAATGTTTGACAGCCTTATCCTCCCACCCCATCCCTGCTACAAATAAAATTTAGAAGACTTAGTAACTAATCTGATATGAGACAGGACAGGAGCCATGTAACACTAAAGTTTTAAACAACCAAGGCAGTGGTACCATTGACAGAAGAGTAGATTTGATAGGAAAGATATTAAATTAAGTTTGGGATATGTTGATTTTAGAATGTGAATGTTTTATAGGCTGTTGAAAGTTTCAACCTCAAGGTCAGGTGAGAGTCTGGGTATTAGAAATAGAGATTTGGTTCTCATATATGGAGAGGTAACATTGAAATTATGGGGTTGAGTAAAATTGCCAAAGAAAAGAACATAAAGCAGGGATTCTTAACCTTCTGTTATGTGATGGATCCCATTTGGCAGTCTGGTGAAACCTATGGCCCCCTCTTAGAATAATGTTTTTAAATACATAAAATTACACAAAGGAAACCAATTCTATCGGAAAACTATTATTTAAATATTTTTTTAAACCAACCTAATTTATAGGTCCCAGGTTAAGAACCCCTATTATAAAGACAGAAGAAAAGAGGATTGAAGACAGAACCTTGAGAAACCCTCACATTAATTAGTCAGGAAATTCATGATGAAGCATGCTCCCCACCCCTAGATAGAAAGCAATGAACTCAGAGTGCAAATTGGAGCATATTTTATTTTCTTCTTTTTTTCTTCCTTTCTTTCACAGAGCTAACATGGAAATTTCTTTTGCATGACTATCTGTATTTGTAAAGGGTCTTATTCCTTCTCGGTGGTTGGGGGAGGGAAAAAAGGAAGGAAGAGAATTTGGAACTGGAAATAAGTGATTTTTTTTTAAAAAAAGCTAAAAAAAAGATAAGGAAGAAATGGGGGTAATTAGAAAGGTAGGAGAACCAAGAAAATGTGGTATCAAGGGAAGATAAAGCATCTAGAAGAAGGGGATAGTGAATAGTAGTTAATGATAAAGAGAAATCAAGGAAGATAAGGGCCAAAATAAGACCATTGGATTTGGCAGGTAAGAGGTTGTTCATATAGATAAGTGATCAAAGGATAGGAATAAACATTTCTCAAAAGACTTGTCAATTATCATAATAACTATATGAAAGAATGTTTCAAATCACCTGTAGTGAGAGACTAATCAAAACAACCCTAAGGTTTTACTTCCCACCTAGCAAATTGGCAAAGATAACAAAAGGTGGAAATAGTCCATTTTGGAGGGGTTGTGGAAAGTCACACTAACTCAGTGTTGGTGGAGCTGTAAATTACACAATCATTGTAGAAAGCAGTTCAGAATTGTGTAAATAAACTGCCTAAAATGCTTATATCCTATGATCCAGAGATTCTATTGATAGGCATATATATATATATATATACCTAGTAGGTCACTAAGAAAAAGAAATGCTCCATATATATCAAAATATGATCACTTTTTCTGACATAACAACTAGAAACAAAGGAGATGCTCACTAATTGGGGAACCACTGAACAAATTGTGATGCATACATGTTGTGGAATTACTTTGTAACAAATGACTTAACATGATAAGTACAGAGAGAATCTTTGAAAGACTTACATGAATAATTGTGAAGTGAAATACACAGAGTCAAGAAAACAGTCTACACAATGACTATAACAATGTAAATGGAAAGGACAGTTACAAAACAATAAAAAGTGAATGATAAAAAAAAAATTACAAAATAACAAGCTTGGCTCCCAAAAAGACACATGAGAAGACACTCCCCTGTCCCCACTCCACACTCAATTCCAGGGGTGTATATATATGTGTGTATATCTGGGAGAAGAGTTTATGAGTGTGCAACATTGCATATAACAATAGATTTTTTTCATGTATTAGTATTGCTAAATTATTTCCCTTTTTCTCATTTTCTTAAAAACATTTTTTTGTATGGGAAAGTTCTCTGGAAGGTGGGGAGAGAGGGGAATACAAGGAGAAATATTCGTTATATAAAATGAAGGATATCAATAAAAAATCTGTTTTAAAAAAGTTCATTGGTGGCCTCTAAGAGCAGTTTCAGAATTGTGGAGTTAAAAGCTAGACAATAAGGGACTAATGAGGAGTAGGAGATACAACTTTCCTAAGAAATTTGGCTGTGAAGAAAAGGATGTAACTGATGGTTAGATGGGTTAAAAGGTCAAGGAAAGTGTTTTTTGGTTTAGGGTTGCAGAAACATGACCATATTGGTACTTAAATGGGAAGGAGAGATTTTAAATGTATTTAGAAGAGAGGAAGATTGTGAAATATGATCTTGGATGAGATGGGAGGGAATAGGATTATGGACACAGGTAGAATTTCACAACATCCTGCATAGAGTATGTGATGTTTGTGAGGAAATGAGTTAAGTACAAGAAAGAGATCCCAAGCATAGCATGGAGGCATGATATAGTAGTGATGGGAAACTTAATTCGTCTGAATTTCTGTTAGAGTTTTCTCAACTCTCCACCAACAGCAACTAATAATTTATATTGGCTTTGTATTAGTGATAATGTCATCCTTCAGAATGTGGTGTAGCCAACGAAGGGAATTGTCATAATGGAGCTGCTTTGGAACAAGGCAGACACTCCTTCTCCAGGTTTTCATTACACCACTCTCTTCTGCTTCTGTTTCCTTGTCTAATCACTTCTTCATCTCCTTTGCTCAGCTTTCAAACCATGCTGTTCCTAGTAACCAAAGTAGTCCCCTAAGACTCTCTTCCGATCCCTCTGTTCACTTGTTAATCTCATCAGCTCCCATGGATTTAATTGTCATTTTTATGTAGATGATCCTCAGATATGTTTTTCAAGCCCTCAGTTATCTCCTCTCTTCTGAGTCTCAAAGCGCCTGTTAGACATCTCATACCGGATGTTTCACATTTCTAAGTGCCTGTTGAACATCTTATGATGGATGTCCAGTAGACATATTAAGCATAGTTCTTTAATCATAAATTCAATATGTCCAAATTAGTCTTTCTCCAAAAACCTTCCTAACTCTTCTCGTATTGTCAAGGGCATCACCATCTTCCCAACCTTCCCAGGTTCACACACTAGGTATCACTTTTGACTCCTCATTCTTTCTCACCCTTATAACCCAATCAACTGTTAAATCCTATTGATTCTACCTTCAAAACACCTCTCCTATATACCCACTTCTCTCCTCTGATGCTGCCACTACCTTGGCACAAGCCTTAATCATTTCATGCCTGAACTCTTGCAGTAGGCTTCTGGTTGGTATCCCTGCCTCAAGTCTCTCCCAACTGCAGTCTCCATTAAGTGTGCTATCAAAGTGATTTTCTTAAAGTGCATGCCTGTCCAGATTATACCCTGCCCACACACCCTTATCAATAAATTCCATTGGCTCCCTATTACCTCCAGGTTCAAATATAAACATCCTCTCTTTTACTTTTAAAGCCCTTCATAACCTAGCTTTCCCACTCTTCCAGTCTATTTACACCTTACTTCTATTTGCTTTATAATCCAGTAACATTGGCATCCTTGCTGTTTCTCAAACAAAGCTCCATCTTCCAACTGAGCATTTTCACTGGCTATCCGTCATTCCTGGAGGGCTCTCCCTCCTTATTTCTGCTTCTAGGCTTCCCTGTCTTCCTCCAGTGCCAGCTGTAATTGTCTTCAATAGGAAGCCTTTCCTAATCCCTCTTAATTCTAGTGCCTTCCATAGCTTGTTTGTACATCGTCGTTTACATGGTATCTATCCCAGTAGACTATGAGCTCTTTGAAAACAAGGACTACTTTTGCCTTTCTTTGTATCTTCAGTGTTAGTACTTGGCACAGAATTGTTTTTTCAGTCTTGTCTGACTCTTTGTGACCCTTTTGGGATTTTCTTGGCAATGATATTGCAGTGGTTTGCCATTTTATTCTCCAGTTTGTTGACTGATTGACTGACTACAGAGTGAAATTTTTAAAAGCCTTGGGTAAAGTAACCATGAGCAGCAACTTAGAGTTTGTGAGAGAGAAGAGCTAAAGATTTTGACATAAATATGTTAAGAGAACATATTTCAAGGTATCCACATGAAAAGTCCACAGGAGAAATCAGCTTAAAAAAGATGAAAAGCTATCAAGAATGAAATTTTTTGAGAAGCCAATTCTATTGATCATGTTAAAGGAAAATTGTGGATGAACAGAAAAATTGTCAACTAATGTAAATTTTTCAAAGCCATATAGAAAATAGAAGTAAGGTCAGGTAATAGTATAAAACACAAAAGTATAACATGGTCCTGAAAAACTAGTACGAGGAACACTGAAGTTCAGAATGACCTGAGGGAAGCAGAGATCACTAAAAATGGCAAAAGATGTTTGTGTGTGGGAGGGAGGGCAGGCTTTTCTTTTAACTATGTTGAGAGAAAGAATAAGATCAAAAAAAGGAATAGGACCATTCAGGGTAATGGACAATGGAGAATACAGAACTACTTTGCTTCTATTTTGTCTGCCTCCTAAAACTAAACAATATTTGACCTTGGAAGCACAGGGGAATAATTGTTCATAGGGAACTGATATCTAAGATAAGTTGAAAGAGAAAGAACATTTAGTAGCCCTTGATGAATTCAACATGAACTGCACTTCGAAAAGAACTGACTGATGTGATTTCTGAACTGTAGCCTTTGATCTTTGAAAATGGTCACCTGTGTATGGAATGCATTCCATTTCACTCTTGAAGAATCTATAGCTTCCTTCAGAGCTCAGCTCAGATGCTTCCCATTACACAAGGGCTTTTCCAATTCCATTTCACCCTGTCCCCCAAACTTATTAGGATTCTTTTGCTCTTGAAGTGACTTTTTATTTTTGCATGTGGAGTGTCCTTTTAGAATGTAAGCTCCTGCAGTACACAACCTGTTTAGTTTTGTCTTATTTTCCTGGTGGCTACTGTAGTGCCTTGCATTGGCTCATAATAGGCATTAATAAATGATTGTTGAATTGAATTGTGTTGTGGAGAATGGGAGAGGTACCACAGGATTGGTGGACAACATGCTGGTTTTTATTTTTATTTATTTGTTTATTTTCCAGGTTTAGGCATTTATTGAAATTAATGCCTCTCATGAAGAAGGCTAAGTTCCAAGAGGAACCAGCAACTTCAGAGAAAGAAACATGAGTTTTTATAGGACAGAGTTGCAATTACATAGTAGAAATTTACATAGAATACAGGAATATGCTTAATATTAAAAAGTCAGGACGTGTTTGTTTTTTTTTTAATTTTTTGTTTATTTTTATTTTATTTACTTTTATTTATTTATTTTAAGTTTTCAACATTCATTTCCACAAAATTTTGATTTCCAAATTTTCTCCCCATCTCTCCCCTCCCCGCCCAAAATACTGTGCATTCTGATTACCCCTTCCACCAATGTGATCTCCCTTCTACCACCCCTCCCTTCCCTTATCCCCATCTTCTCTCTTGTCCTGTAGGGCAAGATACATTTCTCTACTCCATTACCTGTATTTGTTATTTTCCAGTTGTACGCAAAAACAATTCTCAGTATTTGTTCCTAAAACTTTGAGTTCCAACTTCTCTTCCTTCTTCCCTCCCCATCCAGCCCCACTGAGAAGGCAAGCAATTCAATATAGGCTATATATGTGTAGTTTTGCAAATGACTTCCATAATAGTCATGTTGTGTAAGACTAACTTTATTTCCCTCCATC
>CM053770.1:129727146-129780613 GCA_028658325.1 Potorous gilbertii | reverse complement strand
CATACCATAGATGCTGAATTAATGAAATGACAGTATCCTTCTGGTAATTTTGCCAAGCAGTCTGTCTTATCCTTTTTTTGTCCATGGTACCATTTTCTGCATTGGACAGGTGTCTACCAAATACTTAGGACACTTGTATAATAGAACTTTTCCATGTCAGTTACTGCATGCTTACAACTAGTTGTACTTAACAAAGCAAGCTTGTCCAGAAGTTCATTCTTTTCCACCTATGCCAAAGAGATACTGTAGATCCATGTAGACAATGCCAACTGTAACCCTAAGCAGAATTCCTGTCTGTTCTTGATACATATTTTAAAATATTTGGCCACACATTTTTATAATGAAATTAACATTCTTTTATATTTCCTTTCAGTCTTCACAGAAAAGTACTGCACTGCTAACCATGTGGATAAACTTCCTGGTCCAAGAGACTGGGTACAGATTCTACAGGATCAAATTAAACTGGCCAGAAGAAGGTTAAAAAGAGGCTCAGGTATGCACAGGTTTCAGGAAAGCAATTTCTTTTTTTTTCAATTAATTTTTAGTTTTCAGCATTCACTTTTATAAGTTTGAGTTCTAAATTCTCCCCTCCTTACTTTTCCTCCCCAAGAGGACATGCACTCTGATATAAGCTACACATGTATAATTGTATTAAACATATTTCCACATTAGTCATGTTGTGAAGGAAGAATCAGAACAAAATAGAAAAACCACAAGAAAGAAGAAACAAAAACCAACAAAACAGAGAAAATAGTATGCTTGGAACTACTGTCAGACTCCAGAATTCTTCTCTGGATGTGGATAGCATTTTTCATTATGAGTCCTTTGGAATTGTCTTAAATCATTGCTTTTCTCAGAAGAGCTAACTAAATCTGATAAAGCTGGTCTTGGTAGAGCGTTGCTGTTACTGTGTATGTTCTCCTGGTGCTGCTCACTTCACTCATCATCAGTTCATGCAAGTCTTTCCAGGTTTTTCTGAAGCCTGCCTGCTTACCATTTCTTATGGAACAACAGTATTCCATTACATTCATATACCGCAACTTGTTCAGCCATTCCCCAATTGATGGGTCTCCCCTCAATTTCCAATTCTTTGCCACCACAAAAAGAGCTTCTATAAATATTTTTGTACATGTGGATCCTTTAGGGAACGAATTTCTTGACCTTACTGCTGAAATTTGAGCCTTTGGATTAGCCAATCAACAAACGTTTATTATGTACTATTTGCCAGACATTGGACTGGACTCAGAGGCAAAGTTGAATCAGCCCTTGCCTTCAAGGACCCTACATTCTTTTGAGGAAGGTAACACATAGAAAACAGATCTAGAACAAAGTGGTTTTTGAAAGGGAAACATTAAAGTTGAACAAGGGTACCGTTAGGAAAGACTTCACATGGAAGTTGGTGCTTGAGCTGAATCTTGGAGAAAATTATTTCATGAAATTTTATGTTTAATTGCTTTTTAAACATAAAAATGCAATACTAAGACATGGGATTTTTTGCAGGTGGGGTTGGTGACAGGAGTCTAGACATAATTTCATTAATGTAGGAAACACTTTCTGAAGAAAAGCCTTCTATCACTGCAAATTTGCAAATGCTGAGCAACTTTTAGTCTTAAAGTGTTGCCTGGGCCCTCATGAGAGGTGGGTGATTTATCCAGGGTCACCTGGCCAGTTTGTGTCAAAGGTGGGCCCTGAACCTAGGTCTTCATGACTTCTTGATCGACCAGACAATACCTTCTTGTGTTATATCTAATTGTGATGATTAGATATAAAAGAGGAGCAACCTAATACCAGAAGTGAAGCAAATCATGTGTGTAATATAACTGAATAGCAATGACTCACACCCTGTAGATTCCATGAAAAAGTGCAGTGAATGCAATAGAATCATAAGGAACTCGCCATCTGACAGAGGTTTGGACAAGTCAGAAGGATGAGGTCGGCCAGCCCTGGGCCAGGCTTAAAACTACACAGCCCTTGAGTGTGACACACTGCTCAGCCCTTCATCCTTGTCTCAGCCTTAAACTCTTACAGCCTGAAACCCAGACCGTGCCTCTTACCAGTGCTTCCTCACCTTTAACTTTGCTATGGATTTGACTCTGATAAAGTGCATTTTATGAGGTCAAGAACTATTTCCTTTCTGTCTTCGCATTTCCATTGCCTAGTACAATACTTGATATAAAATGGGGCTTGATAAATGTTTGTTGAATGATTTTTTTAAAGTGTATTTGAGTGGTCTTTTAAAACAAACCTCTCAGCATAATGTAGTCTTTGTTTTGTATATTAAAGTCTTGTTTAAATGAATTTTTCATTTTTATTTAAGATAGTAAAAATCATGTTAAACTATTTGCTTTTAATGTTTTGAACAGTGTTGTCTATGAGTCTTATTTGTGGTTTAATGAGCTTTACTTATAAAAAAATTAGCCTTTTAACATTCTTATTTACTTCTGTTTACATCTTATTTTTTTCTCTGGGTCTGCATAGACTTAGAAAAGATATATTACTTGTTTAAAGTTAAAAAAAAAAAAAGAAGTGATTTAACTCAAACGCCATAATTTTTTTTCTGGTTCACATGCTGTCCCCAGAATTATTCTTGAAGGAATATTGAACATTTAGTAAGTATGCTTGGTTAATTGTGATAGTGAGATATCTTATAAGGTGCAGTAGCCAACAAGAAAACATGTGAAGAGGGATAGGTGACCTGTTTTTGTTCTGAGAACTTTTCTAAGAGGTTCATCAATACAAAAACTTCAGGAGTGGCCATGCTATAAACCTCAGAGGGTTTTGTAACGTGAAATCTTCTTGAAGGTTTTATTCCACTGTAGCAGATGTTTGTAAAATAGGCATTAGATAATTGGTATATTTTTAAATTTTTGAGAAATCTTTATTTCCCTTTCTCTGCCCCAGACCTCAGAAATGATCTAGCCGAACGCATACTTTATAAGAATCTCCTTAATGACACACTTAACTCATGGTCACCCAGATTTTGTGTGAAGATTTGTAAGGGGAAACCTACTATGTACTGAGTCAACCCATTTCACTTTTGGATAGTTGTAATTGTTTATAAGTTTTTCCATCTAGCAAAATTACATTTTTCTTTGCAACTTTTACCTATTGCTTCTGAGACTACGCAGAAGTCTAATCCCTCTGAGGCAAAGGAAAGTAAATTTAATTGGTTCAGCACTGTCATTTTGCTAGTTATTTTATCCCCTCAACTTTTAGACCCCAAAGCAGATTTTCAGTAATAAGTCAGTGTAACTTGCTAAATGCCATAGGGATACCAGGTAATAATCAGAACTGAGTTATCACTACCACTGAGTAAATTCTTCCCAGAAATCCCTATGTTTTTGTAGCAAACTACTAGAAAATTAATATTTTCTTCATTTTTTATAATTGTGTGAGAATTTTTTATAATTGTGTGAGAGACAATTGCATTTTGCTTGGGGAAAAAGGAGTTTCAAATTTGTAAGTTCAGAAAGTAAACTCAAATTTTACATAATTACCATAAAGGATACTTGAGTTCATTCACAAAAACCAAAAAGAGTAAAGTGTAACCAAAAAACACCAACAGTCATATAACATTATAAACCAGAAATCAACCATCCATCAGACTTTCTGATTCTAGTCATGCAAAAACAAAACAAAAAATAGTGACCCAAGATGTTCAGTTAACTTCTGTGCTCCATTTTCTTCCTTTACAGTACAGTATAAGGTTAGTATCTGCCCCAACCTGCCTCCTTTACAGGCGCAGAATAAGGTAAATGGAAAAATATGTGATTCACTAGCGCTTCTCAGGAGAGAAGTGCTATATCAATCCAGAATGCTGCTATTGCTAATTTAACTTAAATGCTGCAGAGACCACCCAGAGAGAGAGAAAAGAGAGTATATTGTGTTAAAAACACCTGCCTCTAGCCGTGGAAAGCTGTTAGCAGTCTCTAAAGTGCTTGAAGAGTATTAGTTTCAAGGCAAATCTTTGATGGTAGAGGTCATAAAGTAAGAAGATATATTGGAGTACAATATTCTTTAGAGACAGGAAAAGTCTTGCTGTCAATGGGAACTGTGGTTGAAATAATAAACCAGATTTTAAATATTTATCACACTTTTGAGATCTCTTAGATTATTTGGCACCCTTTCTTGCAACTCCTGTAGAGCCACAGCTCCCAATTAAATCCCCCCCTCCCTTTTTAGATCTATAGTATTATATAGGACCTATATTTTAATTTCTGTACACTGTCTCCAAAAAAAATACTCCCATTCCCATGCTCTTAGGAAAAAGGAAACAAAATAACTGGTAGGAGAATTAGCTAAGGAATTCTTTTGTTATTATCTCAGCAATCTTACTCATAATAAGCATATTCTAGCCACAACAGTCTTTGTCCCATTATATATCTCTGTCCCTATGGAATGGGCCCCAAATTGAAAAACCACTCACTCCCTTACCCACTGCAGTCTGTCCCCTACACAGAGAATTAAGCCTGTCGTGTATTCAGGACACCAAGTTCTGACTCCATCATCAGCTAATTTGTAATCAGAGAGCTTTTAACCTTTGACCCCTGATATTACTTTGATTTACCTGTATATTTTTGAATGCCATATACATGCCTGGGTATACCAAGACAGGGAATATTCTGTTTGTATGTCCACTGTTTTAAAAAAGGAAAGGAGAGGAGAGGAGACTTAACCAAAGTGCGTAGAGGTAGAGAGGCCGTTTGTTAACAATGTTGGTGCCTGATCCTAGACTGTGTTTCCAGTTGCGTCAAAGCCATGGCACTTTTGAAACCAGGCAGCAGAACTGGGTGCCATGTGCTCAGGTGAACAGCACCATGATCAGAGCCCCCCAGTTGCTTATTAACAGTAATGTGGTAGGAGTGTAAGGTTTTTGCCCCCCTATCTTTCTCACCCCTCCTTCTTCTCAAAAGAAGCCAGTGTGGTATCTCTTGAAATGGGAACATCGCTCCTCTAAATGCTATTTTATTTCCTTTGAATTTGGCAGGAATATTTTCAGAAAGACCCAACAGATACCTGGAGGATTAGGCCCTAAGTATTGTTTTCCTTCTACTTTCCCTCATGAGTATTTTCAATTTGAATGATAATATAATCACTATATCAGCCATTCTCCACAACTTCAGCCTCATTTATCATGTTTGGCTCAGTTCCTGGAATTAGATACAGACTCTGACTGGGCAAGCTAATCAACAGACTGCTTAAGAAAGCCCACACTGCTTCTCGAAGAGGGAAAAAACCTTTCCCTGCACAGACTTTGAAAGGTTGTTATCCTAATCCAAATAGAAATTCATTTGGGGCTTTCATCACATGTAATACATTTTTTCTATAACTGGAATGATTCCTTTCTTGGTGTGGATTTTTTTATATAATTTTCATTAGATTATTACCTCAGATCTGAGACCACATTTTTTTTTATTTGTGTTAGATCTGAGAGTAAAGCTGTCACTGCTATTAAATTTTTATTGGCCTTGTTCAATCTTTTCCAAATTTCACAACTTGACTGTCACCAGGGAAGAAAGACTATGAGATTGTTGTTACAAACAGATGTTATAATTAAATTTAAATAACACAATCATGTTCTTCAGCCATGACACTTGGTCCCAATTCATGCAACCAGCATATCTTAATTTTCTTTTATTTTTTTCATCTGCTATATGCCCTCCATTCTTAAGAGTATACTTACTAAAACATAATTGTGTAGGGTTATTGTTGAAAGTATTGGTGATACTGAATTACAAAGGGAAAAGATCACTAAAAACGAATTTTTGCCATTCTGTGCCTAACTGAAAAGGCAACATACATGTAAATTCCAGGAAGTAAGTAACTATTTCTAAGGTTTATTGTATTTTAGTTGACACATAAAATCACAAATATGATAAAGGTGTGGGCTCTTACTGCTGTCTCACAAAAATATTTTAAGGTTCTGGTCTACAGAGAAAAATTAACTCTGCATTCAGTACATTTACTTTAACGTGTGCTCCTCTTCCCTCATCTTTCAGGCACTCATCCACCAATGTTTCCGAAGTACCTTACATCACCATCTTCACTCCTTTTCTCCTCATTATTTATTGTTTCACTCTTTGGGATGATGTCAGCCTTTAGAGCTTGCTGTAGTGCCAGACACTGTGCTAAGCACTTTACAGTGATTATCCTATCTGACCCTCACAGCATCTCTGGGACACAGATGCTTTTATGGTCACCTCCATTTTATTGTTGAGGAAAACTCTAAGGCACACAGAGGACAGGAGACTTGCCCAGGTTCACACAGCTACTAAGTATCTGAAGTTGGATTTGAACTCAGGCCCTCCTGACAAAAAGGCTCAAGGCTCTGTCCACTGTGCCTCTAGTGGCTGCTGTATGTTAGTGTGCAATGAGAGGTCAAAGGTCCACTAAAGTCAAGGTTATATGAAGTGATGAATAAAGTATTAGACAGTGAATTAGAGAAAGCCCATTGTCCTTTTTTGAGCCAATGTCTTACGTCATGGTTGTTTAAAGACGGTAAAGTAAGGGTGTAATATTAATTTGGTTTCACATCAACCCAGTTGTTAAGTGGAGACTGTATGGTGTAGTGGATAGAGTGCTGGTCTTAGGAAAACCTGGGATCAGACCCTGCCTCAGACACTTACTAGTTGTGTGACCTTGGGCAAGTCATTTAAGGAATCGATGGCTTAGTCTCCTCATTTGTAAGATCAGGGTGTTGGACTCGATGAATTATAATCCAAATTCATGATCCTGTGATCTGTTACAGACACCATCTGATTGGCCTCCTGGGTTAGTCTTCCTAAATGTATATCATTGTGCAGTGAAGCCATAAATGTAAGTGGCTTCAGTAGGAGATTTTAGGTAGGAATTACTTGAATTAATGCATGGAAGACATGACACAAATGATCAAAATGGCCGGTGTGCAATTTTTTGAACTATTCAAAGCAAATGGGAAAACGTTCCAGTCTAATAAATTAAAAGAATAAACTTAGGAATTTTCTTTTAGTAGGTGTTTCTCTAGAACTATAGGAAACTCCAAGAAAAATGATGGGATGGGCAATAGTTTGTATTTTTAGACTCCAGGTGGGAAAGAATCCTTTGAAGATGAGTTAAACTTTTAAAATTTCTTTCTAATTCAACCAAACATTTAATAGACATCTACCATATGTGAAAGATACCACTAAATGTTGAATGTACAAAGTACTTACAATCTAGTAGAGAGAGATGTTGCATGGACATAAATAACTGTGATAGAAGTTTGAAATGTTTTATTGTGTAGGAGATGGTAAACTGACCTAAGAGATTCAATAAAGGAATGATAACTTCTTTCTGGAGCAATTAAGGAAGTAGTACTCTATGTTTTGGGATTTAAAGGAAAAAGATTTCAGTCAGATTGAGGAATGCTATGGAAGACAATGAATTCCAGGGTAAGGATACAGAAATGAACTGGACATTGTTATCAAGTAGACTACGGAAAGTTAAAATTTTCAGTCCTTCCTCTTATAAGGTAAAGTTTTATTTGTCTGAAAATTTTTGGAGGGAGATGGCAAGTGAAATGCAACCCTGTCACTTGTCCACTGACACATTTTCACTGTTGTGATTTTTTTAAGTTCATGTCAACCATCTATGATATATCTCCCTTAGGCCACTAAAGGTCTATTCAGATTTTATTGCAATTGAGCCTGGTACCCACGTGGGCTAATTTGAATTCAAACACTTTTAAGTACTAGATTCACTCCAACCAAACATCCGAATAAGTTAACTAACTTTGGTGAGAGAGTGTGTATGTATGTGTATAATGTGTTTTTTATATATGTATTACATAAACATATATATATATATACATATACATAGATATAACATTGAATATGCATACACTATGTGGGTATAGTTTTTCACTTCAGAATTTTAGCATGAAGATCACCTTCAAAGACCAAATAATAATTGACATTTATATAGTGCTTTAAAGTCAGTAGAAGACTTTAAATGCTTCATCTCATTTGAACCTCATGAGAGTCCTGTGAGGGAGGCATAACAGTTACCCCATATTACAGATGGGAAACAGAGGATCAGAGAGGATCAGTGACTTGCCTATGTTAACACAACTAGTGTGTCAGATACAGAATATGAACCTGAGTCTTCTTGACTTCATGCATTATTCCAAGCTGCCTCTCTTCCAAAACAAAATGGTAGACTGACTTCATACCTTGAAATTTATGATACTTTGAGTAGTGTAGATGTTTGTGCTGATAGGAGCAGGTTGGCTCATTTGTTTTTAATCAGGGTATCTGTTCCTGTTTACACTGTTGTTCAAAGGAAAACAATATAAGATAACTTTTATGTTGAGCATGTTCTTAAAAGTTGTCCAGCAGTTATTTACTAAATTAAAATCTGCTTTGTATTATTGTCAGAAAATTACTTTGTTTCAATACTAATATAACCTATTGTATTGAAGCAAACCCAACTAAAGAAAGAAGGTGAAAACTATTATGTATATTGCAGCTTTCTAATTGCATTACCATATTCAGTAAAATGAATGTGTTCTCTGAAACTAATGAGATTTGTGTTTTATGTTTGTAACCAGCAGAGGTAGCTGACTGTGATGAAAAACTGGACAGCATTTCTATACCACCAACAGGTAAAATACATTTACATTTTGATCACCTGCTGGAAAATACAGTGAAAAAATATTTGAATGGAAAATGTTTTTAATATTAGCAATGCAGATGCTTGAGCGTACTGATTTTATAAAAACTCCCTTGTTATCAGAGGTTCTGAATGTCCTATATCTGGGGAGTTTTTTCACATTGACTATAAAAAGCATGAAAATCTTACAGTTTTTCCTCTTAGGCTGATGCATACATATAAAACCCGAAAAGAACAAATCCTAATAAGTTAGTGTTCTGATATTCTGTAGGCCAGAAATGGACCTTTGTTTTCATCCACAAAACCTTTATATTTTTTATCCTAACAAAATCCTGTCTTTTTGGAAAGATCACTGCCATTGTGTCTGTGATTAGTCCATATTATATAATAGCCATAAAATGGTTCTAAAGAATAAATTGTTGCTGGACACATGATAGATGCTCCATAAATACTCCTTTTTGATCAGTTAATTTAATGTGCCAATTAATATAACATGGGTGGTAGTTTCTTTAGTAGCACAACTGAAGTAGTTGAATTCCCTTTGTGAATTCCCTCTGTTCCCCATTTTTACATCTAAAACCCTTTGGCATCATCCTTCCTGTTTTTCTTTGCTTTGGTCTCTGAGGAAAAGGTAGTTCTTCCCACTGCAAAGGTCATCTCTTCTACTTGTGCCTTTATTCCTGTCACTTCCCATCTACTCTGGAAGCTTGTCCCTTCATATCTCTCTCTCTCTCTCATTCTCTTTCCCTCTCTTTCTCCCTCCCTCTCTCTCTCTCTCTTGCTCTCTGTCTCTCTCCCTTTCTCCTTCCATTTCTCTCTCCTCTTCCTCTCTCTCTCCCTCCCTCCCTTTCTCTCTCTCCCTCCCTCCCTTCCTGTCTCTTTTTCTTTCTCTCTGTCTCTTTCTCCCTCCTTCTCCCTCCCTCTCTCCCTCTCCCTGTATTTTGAAAGCCCCATTTCAATAGATTTAGTTTTCTTTTTAATACTGTGGATTTTATTTTATGCATTTAAAAACATTCCTCTGAGAAGAAGTTCATAAGCTTCATCAGACTTCCCAAAGGATTCATGACACAGATAAAGTTCAGAACTCCTCAGATGGTGAGTCATGTGTTTACCCTAGGGATGTAGATTTATGGTACTATCCTATGGGATTGGACTCCCCAAGAAGGAAAACAAATTTAGGCTTTTTGGAAAGGCAGTTCCCTTTCCATTAGCTGTATGCTGGCTGAATATCTTACCATAATAATGGAAGACTCAGTCCAGGTCTTTGGACCTGGATCCTACTTCTAAGAGACTGCTGTTGTCCAGCTATTCCCCCTTCTCTTCCTAGAAGAATGGGTCCTAGAATATTCAAATTTGGAATCACTAAAGAGACAAACCTGAGATTTATGCTGTCAAGAAACTCCGTTCTCTCTCTCAAAATATGGGTCACTCCAATCAGTCAGTTAGCATTTATTAAGGTGCCTACTATATGCCAGGCACTGTGCTAAATACTGTGCTCAAGCCAATTCTTAAGAAACTTGACATTCTCCAGTTAATCAACAATCAGTTGAGGAAGGTTCAAGAATTTCTACCCCTCATCATTTAGTGCTCTCCCAGGTTTTGGTCTCTTGGACTTAGGGATTACCTTAATGCCTTTCCATAGCTGAAGTCAAGTCCAATAACTTTATTCTTGAGTTCCCTGAGTGAGAGCATGTGTGGCTGCAGTTGCCTCTGGCACAAGGCAACTAGTTCATTTCTAGTTGAGGAAAGAATTCTACATGTCCATCCCCTACTCATCCACCGGAATCCAGATCTGTTCTTTGTTACAAGCTCTGAATTTCAAAAAGGGGCTTTACAACTTGATCTCATTTTAGAGACCTAGCTCAAAGTGGTGTGTCTGAATCACAATAGCCCAAGCCAGCCAGATGATCCCCAGTTGTTGAGTTGTCCCTTCCCACTCCCACCTCCTCCCACACAAGTTAGCTTACATACATCTCTTCCTTTTCACAGTCATATTTTTACATTCATTGCCTCTGGTTTCCTCCCCTCCTGTTCACTTCTTATAATTTTTGTAATTGGGCTTCCAACCCCACCATTCAACTGAAATTTCTCCTTATAGAGTTTACAAATATCTATTATTTGCTAAGTCCAGTAACTTCATCTTAGTCCTCAGATTTCTAGCTTTTTCTGTAGCTTTTTTGACATTATTGGCCATTCCTTCCCTAATTTCCGTGGCATTAATCTTCTGACTCTCCTCTTGTCCAGCTCTCTTTTTTTGGTTTCCTCCTCTGGTTGTGTCCCAGGCTCTGTCCTGGGCCGTCTGATTTTTTTGTACCACTTTTCTCAGTGATGCATCCACTCTTACAGGTTTAGTTCTCATCGCTGTGCAGGTCATTTCCATATCTACCTGTTTAGTTCTTTTCTGTCTCCTGAGTTCATCCCACATCACCAACCACCAGTTGTGTTGGGCATTTCTATAAGCATTTCATATTCAGCTTTTTTGGAAGAGAACTCATTATCTTTTCCCCTAGATGCTCTTCTGTATTTTTGTAGAGAACAGCGCTCTTCTTCCTATTCAAGGAGTCATCTTTCCCCTCTTCCCTCTTTCTTACCTTTCCCCTCCCATTCCAGTCATTTGCCAACTCTTCAGTTCTACCCCTATAACATTTCTCCCCTCTCTTCCCTTCTCTTCCCTTCTTCCTATTCATGCAGGCATATCCTAACAAGACCTTTATCACCTCTTCTCTGCCCTATGCACCAGCTTCCTAGTGGTTTGCCACTTTCTTGTCTATCTTTTCCCTAATTCATTACCCTCAGATGCCAAAATACTATTTCAGACCAAGGTCTGACCTGTTACTGACCATTTTTCCTCAAGGATAAAATACAAAGGCCTCTGGCTGTGAAAGCCCTGAACACACTGGCTGCCTTTTCAGACTTATTTCACATTCTTATTTTTCATATATTCTATACCTAGCTTTGCTGTTGTCTGTATACAGTCTCTTATCACCAGCCTCCAGGATTTTGTATAAGGCATGCCATGACTGGTGGGTAATTTCTAGATTCTAATTTCCTTCAAGTTCAGCTCAGCTAAGTTGCCCTATGTACATGAAGTGTTTTCTGATCCTAACCCCACTTTGTGTGTTAGCATTCTCACTTTTCCCTCCAGGAGATCACGAGTTCCTTGAGGGTTTGGACTTTTTTTTGTATCTCCAGAACCTTGTAGAGTGGCTTTCATAAAACTAAGAGGTGCCTAATAAATGTACATTGAATTGAATGCAAGTTAGACCTCCTGTGTCTCATTGCACTACCACTATTGGCCAAGTACTAACAAGAATAATATTATGCTAGTTTGGATCATTTTCCTTCTTTCACACATCCTGAGATACTCTTAAAACAGAATTTCTGTTCACTCTAGATGAGATTTAATGCTGAGATTGACTCTATGATAAATGAAAAGAAAGATCAAAAGTGGATCCAGAACAATAGCAGTGTCCTAGGTGACCTCATAGGCATCTTAATTGTCTTGTTTTCCAGATTGGACTAAGTTAAACACATTCTTCACCTCTTAGGTTCTTTTCCCTCAATAAAAGAAAAAGAAAACAGAGAGGGATGTTACTGGTTCTTGTGACTACCTTAATCATGGTATATACTTATTATTCTTTTCCTTAGAATTACATCAGAGCCAAAGCAAAATGTATAGACTATCAGCCTATACAAATCACATGTATTTTTATATAGTATGTAAAACAGCTCTGTATATTAAGCAGTAGTTGCTAATTTTGTGCCATCTCTTGTAAGAAAACATTTGAAGCATTATAAGAAAGATTTTTCTATAATAAAAAAGATAGAGTGTTTTTCAGTAAAGACTTGCAGGATTATTTTTCGTTTGGCAGACTTCAGAACATATGCAATTGAAAATACAGAAAAACAAAAACAGTTTTATAATAATTAGCTATTAAAAATTGTAAACTCTAACACAGAGACAAATTTATTCTTAGTTTGGAGGAATATGGGGGATAGTTACAGTAGCTATGGAATGAAGGCACTCTGAAGGGAATAATAACTATAGAAGGCAGTCCAAACCAACAGTTAGCATGGTATGGCAGATAGAACCCTAGATTTTGAGTCAGGGAACCAGACTTACATTTCATTTTGGACATTTAACTAACTCTGTCCTCATGGACAAGACATTTAATTTCTTGGAGCTTCAGTTTCATCATCTGTTAAACAGGGGTAAAGTATTTACACTACCTAATTTACTGATTAGTTATAAATGCAAATTGTTAGCAAGTAACTAAACATGAGCCATTATTATTAAATATGGTGAGATAACTTATAGAGAAACTTATAGGAAAAAAACCAGGCTATATCTCCATAGCCAAGGTTAAATATTAAAACAATTATCCATATAATTGCAGTAAAAATAATTAAATGAAATGAAAAAGTACAGGAAGTTGAATCAGCTAGACAAGAGGTCTGTTCATTGCATAATTACCTAATTCTTCGCTTCTCTTCGCCTGTGTAGACCCAGGTTAAGTCACATAAATGTGTAACATGTTTCTACCAACGAGAGCTATCAGAGAACTGAAAAGTAATTTGGAAATTGAAAATAATTTATGAAGTAAAAAGGAATAACCCATCTCTAACATTTAAGATATGAATTCATTATCTGAGGAAAAGGGACTTTGTAGGAGCAACAGATATTTATTGCATACAAAGCACTATATGACATCCTAGTACAAGGGGGATACAAAAAGAAGACACGATCCATGCCCTCAAAAACTTAGACTATAGTAGTGGTGTTGAGGGGTTTGCATAAAGAAAAGACAAAGAATGTAAATATAAGAGAGATCCAAAATGCCATGTTATTTCAGTGTAGGGAGAAATTATTTGTGGCTGCACAGAGTGGTGAGGAGTAGAGATTGGGAAAATCTTCAGTGAGAGTCCATTTGGGCTTGTTTTAATAATTACCATCCACACTCAGGATCTTTCCCATCAAAAGCATTATTTCCAGTTGCTAACTTTTTACTAAATGCTAGCTTGTTTGTGGCTGCACAGAGCGGTGAGGAGTAGAGATTGGGAAAATCTTCAGGGAGAGTCCATTTGGGCTTGTTTTAATAATTACCATCCACACTCAGGATCTTTCCCATCAAAAGCATTATTTCCAGTTGCTAACTTTTTACTAAATGCTAACTTGTTACTAAAAATGAAAAGCACAGTTAACACTATTCCTCAAAGAAGAATGTGAACAATAAAGTGTTTTACCTCCTAAGAATGCCTGTGTCTAACTGTTGTAGAAGTTACTTTTTTGTTTCTTGCCTGTGTTTTAGGTAATATTTTTGAAACCAGGACAGAGAAGATGGAAGACATAGAACCAGATTTCACTACCTAGACTTTCATTTCTGTGGTGTTTCATTAGCAAATGTAACTCTTTGTTTGGAGATTTCTCTAAGATCTGTGTAGGCATTTCAGATTACTGCATTATGTGGATGTTTTATAAAGTTTTACCTTCAAGTATGAATTGTTTTCACGTATCTTCTCTGTAACATGGACAATCAAGCCATTAAGTTGTTTCAAGATCCTTCATCATCTTTAAAATTGATTTGTTACTCTTTGAAAGTTCCATATATTATCCAGCTAGTTTGGTATCCATTTTAACAAGAACAGTTCTCTCTCTCTCTCTCTCTCTCTCTCTCTCTCTCTCTCTCTCTCTCTCTCTCTCTGTTCTTTTTTTCTTCATCTCTTCCATGTGATTGTGCACAGTGTAATGCATATTTATTTTAACTTAACTTATGTAGATGTAGAGTACAGATAAATAAGACTGGCAATTCTCCTACACAGAGAGCACCCTGCTGAAAGCCAAAATAAACTTGACTTCCATTGGCTTAGAAGATAAAGCTTTCTTTTGGGGGACAGGATAGCTCTTATCTAGTAAAACAAGCTTAGCTCTGTTATCAGTGGAACTGAAGTGAAACTTTGGAACAGATTAAGTGTTAATGATATCTCTGTTCTTAGAATGAGAAATTTTTTGAGCAATAGCAAGTATTTGTGAGATCTAGCCCCTCTCTACATGATGGAAAGGTAGCTGATCAGAAATTGAAAATTTTAGCCAATATTTATAATTAGTCTTCCAAAAAATCAACACACAACAATTTCATAGATTTTTTTTTTAAACTGAGTTGCATGTTTCAGATATTTGGGCATCATGTAGACTCCACCTTAGCCACAAAGGCACTTAGTGAAATATTCTGTGTTTTGTTTGATTTTTAGTATTGGTATACATCCAGTTTAAGCAAACTCAAAATATTAAAATCTGGGTTTATAAAAAAAATATAAATTGGCAGATGGTTACTCACTTTACAAAAGTATTTCTCACAGGATTTCTTGAGATAACAAGCTGATATATTTTAAACAGATTTGACTCACAGTAAGATTATTTATTTGTACATAACTTTTTAGAAACACATCTATTACATAAAGCAAAATAAAATTGCAGATAAGTGCCACTTTTGGCACTTTGGCAGACCAATCAGAGGGCTAAAAATTAACCTTAATTTTTTAAGGTGTGAACCCTCCACTTCATCAATAGCTATGTTGACAGTCTAACATCTTTCACCAACATTTGCTTCATAAAATCATAGAATGTTCAATTCAATAAACATTTATTAAATACCTATTACATAATAGGAACTGTGCTGAGGATGCAAAAGCAAAAAGGAGACAATCTGACTTCAAAGAGCTTAATGGTGGTAAGCTGGAAAGAACCACAAACGTCATCTAATCTGAGCCCTTCTTTTTCTGAGTCATTAAACTGAAGCCAGAGAGGCTTGCTTAAGTGTTTTGTAGCAGGTCACATAACTAATTAGTGGCAGAGCCCAACTAGAACCCAGGTTTCCTGATTCCTGTTCCATTGTGCTTTTTGCTATGCCCAAATGCAAAATTACAGTGAGAAAAGAGAACTCATAGATAAACTACCATTCCATTTCGATCATCAGCAGTGATCTAATGTGAGTACTGAGTGTAACTATAAAGTAATGAGACTGGTTTTTCTTGTATAGTGTATGGAATCAACCTTCCTACTTTACAGTTGCACCTTGAATATTTGTGGAGGGGTTTTCATAGGATGAGATGATCCAGAGAAGATGTTTTTGCAGCCTTTTAGTTTTCCTTTTAAATTTCAGGTCCAAGCTTCTTTTCTCGAATTGATTCTTTCTTTTTTTTTAACCATTCAGTCTAATTGAAGAGTTGGAAACAAGGGCTTTTGTTTTTCTGCGATACAATTTTGAAAATTTGTCTTCTGCCTCTCAGAAGGAAATAGTTCTCAATGAAATCTAAAAGATAAATTGGTCACCTTTCAACTCCATAAAAATATTGCTAGTTGCTAGTGAAGGTGAAAATGGTTGACTTTGAACCATGGAATTTGTTTAATGTGTACCATGAACCTTACAAACTATTTCCTTCTGAGGCTAGAGTAATCACTTGTACTATGGTTTGGAATTTTCAGCACTTCAGGAAGGGTGGGGGTTGTTGTATCCCAAAAGTTATTGCAGCGAATCCACAAATTGGAGTTACATATTGCAAAAGTGAAATAATGTTTTGTAAACTTAAATGTTTTTGTGTTTACCTACTGTGACTACTGTTCAGACTTTATTCAGAAATCTTTTATAGGCTTTATTAGCAAAGAAAAATCATTCCATATCTATGGATAATGTCTCAATCTTATGTACATATGTTTTATTAATATGTAAATATTTAGATATTTTTAAATTACAATGTTCTTTAAAACAAATCCAACAAAGAACTAGTTGTGAAAATGGTGTAAAACATTGTGTTGTGATATCAATTTTGAGAAACTCCTTATGTCCGTTCTAAAAGAAAACAATAAATAACTTTAATTGAACATGCATATTTCTTGCTTATATACTGGATTCCTCTATGTATGAAAAAGAGTTAAAGCTGCCTGTTAATTTAAAGATATTTATTAGTACTGCTGTAATTTTGTGCAAGAAGTTGTGTCTCCTTGTGGAGCTGATGGGAAATATATAGATCGCCTCCAGAATGAGATTCTTCAAATGTCAGAAAATAACAGACTCTGCCTGCCTGTTAGATCAATGACTATATCAAGTCCCACAATAACACTTGAGCATTAAGTGCTGATATGCTTGAAGCCTAATTTTAAATGAATTAAGTGGCTTTATAATCCTCACTTAAAAGGTTAAGCTCTGCTTCTATGGAAACAACACATCAGAAGGCCAAACCAATCTTCTGTAATGCAAAGTAGTTAAAACATAATGGCTTCATGCTCCACTTTTGAACATAGGAGGGCGCTACCCACTCGTACAGCAATTCCCTGCCCCCTTTACCATCACTGATTTCCCCTTTCCACAATGTAGCACCTTTCCTCTGGTCAGTCACCTCTATACCTTGATCTGAAGGGCCTCCTCCCCAGAGTAAAGGCCAGGATGCTGACGCTAAATAAGAACCTCCCCTCCCTCACCAAGTAAGCTCACCACGGGAGCAAGTCCAGTTGATGATACAGAAAAGATTAGTCAGCACGCAGGGGATAGCTAGCTATCAGCCATCACTTTCATACTGACTCCACAGACTGCCTCTCCCTTCTTTTCTTCTTTAGGACTGCTGCCTTTATATGAACTTCTGCCAGACATGGGTGTGGGAAGGAGAAAGGGGTAGGCACTGTGGTGTATGTTGGATCTAACAAACCCTTAGGAATGGCCCTGCCCATCGTGCAGCTGTGGTACTCTGTCTCTGACACCACCCTCAAGGGAATCGAGCCATTGATGAGGGAAAAATCTATATCCACCTGAAGCAAAGGAACAGAGAGATAATTGTCTCAGGAGCTTCTCCAAAAGACAAAGCCATAACTGAAGAAAGAAATATCAAGTGAAATTGCAGGAAGCACCAAAAAGTTTGCATACCTTGGACCCTTTTTGATCCCAAAGGAAAACATGGGGCATGTTTCACTAAAATTTATTTCATTCAGTTTACTCCTGCTCAACCTATAAAAGTATCACAAATTAAAGATGCCTTCATGACTAGTAGATTAGAGCAGCCTTATGAAGGGAACAAGCAACAGATTCAGCAGTTTTGTTTAAACAGTGGGTCAGTTTGTCATCTTTCACATTGTATTCCCAGCAATACTCCAAAAAGTTTGGGCAATAAGTTGTGTCTCCTTGTATAGCTAATGAGAAACACAGATTGCCACCAAAACAAGATTCTTTACATGTCAAAAACTATTGGGCACACTGTTAAATTGTCAGGCTACCATACTGAGATTTTTTTCCCCCCACCAAATAATGAATGATAAATTCCCTACTACCTAGCCTCTCAGATAGTGCTCTCCAAATTCTTTTGATTACACCTCCTGCATCAGTAAAATATTTGAAACACACTCTCCATATACAGTGGGTTCCAAAAGTCTTAGTGCAGTTAAACTCCACACCCTGTGCATTTAAAAATTACATGCATCATTCCTTTAATAGCATATTGTATACATTGTACAACATTTACCAAGTGTAGAGGTTAGATAAAAAGAAATATTTTTAAAATATTTAAAAGCAATACAAAATCCCTTTTTTCTTTCACTAAAATGTATATCATATTTTCAGGGACAGTGATATCCTCAAACATGCTTCATTATTTCCAAAAAATTCCTGTATTTCTTGGGGATAAGAAATGCTTATAATAATAATTGTTAGTAATTATTCATTCAATTTGATCAATGTGAAACACTGTGAAGTCAACTAATATGAAACAAGTGGATTTTCTTTTTTAAGCTACTTTTTAAAAAATCAAATGTCACATGATATACTGATCAAAAAATAGATCACAAACATAACAGCAAGAGTCATATTTCTGTGTACAAAACAAAAACAAAATTTACTTTAAGTCATAAGTTTCTCAAAAATCCTTCCCTCTTTTTTTTAACCTAGTACTATGTAATGGGTGGTGCCTTAATTTCCTGTTTGTGAGTGGGTATTTTGATTTGTTTTCATGTGAGTATGCAGAATAGAAAGAAGACCATTTTGGCTGAAGTGTAAAATGCAAGAAGGTGACTGATATATATGTATGAAAAAATAGAATGGACAGACTGTGAATGGCTTAAATGCCAAATAGGGAACTTACATTTTATCCTAGAATCAATAGGAAGCCATTGGAGTTTAATGAGTAGGGGGACAGCATGGCTAGTCTTGCACTTAAGGAAAATCACTTGGGCAGCAATTTGGAGGATGTATTATTATAGAGAGGTGACATTTAAATCAGAGTGGTCACTTAGGAAGCTGTTGGAGTAGTTCATGTGAGAGATGATGAAAGACGACTGGGATGGTGGTTGGGTCTTGGAGGAGAGAAAGGGACAGTGCTAAGCTTCAAAACCTGGTAGATTGGAAGGATGGTAGTGCTCTCAACAGAATAGTAATGGTTTGGGAAGATGGTAATGTAACGAGATCTGGAATACAGACTGAAAACAATTCATATCTGATCGTCCTCTGCTACTGGGTCCCACCTAAATCAAAAGCGGGGGAGCCCTAAGGGAGGTGTGTCAACAGAGCTCACATTAGTCACTGTCACAGAGCACCAACCCCTGAGCTGGTTCCTTTCTCTACACAAGAACAAAAGGAGTTTTTCTTGATTGTCTCACAAAAGAACCAGGACAGGGGAAAGTGGAGGCTTTTATCAATAGCCAGTAAAAGGGGAGGAGGCAGTAGGAGTAAGGACTTTTTCAAGAGAAGCAACCATAAGGGGAGGCAATAACAGTGACATTCTGCTCTTTATCTGTACCTGCTTAACTCTCTGCCTGGTCCCATTGCAAACATATATACCCACTTCAATACCTAATAACTAACCCTCTTAAATCATGGGAAACATATTTAAACTTAACAAACCTATTTTGGCAGGTCTACCAAGCAGATGCCAACACAAGATGACTGTATGATTGCAAAAATGCTTCAAAATAATGCTTTAGAATTGTGATTCAAAATTTCAAGGATGAACTTGTTCATGTGGATTCCCTCCATCTGTACAGATAACAAACCATTCACATCTTTGCACCCAAAGTTCTCTCATATTTACTCCATAGAGGCTCAGCCAGATATACTCATTGCATTGCTTTAGGTCATCTTACATTTGCATCTGTAAGAGGCAGGTCTGATTTAGGCATTGGGTCCCATATTAGTTTAGGTATATTAGAACAAAATGAAACTCCCATTGGCCCTTTGGTAATTTAAAAAAAGATTGACTTAGCAATAGGATGGGAAAGATATTCAACAAGGTACTAGAACATCTAGTTGGGATTAGTAGGGGTTCAAGGGATGTCTCACCTCCAAAGTGAAAAATGGTCTGCCCAGTAGGGCAGAGTGTGGTGACTCACATTAGATGATAAATGCACTGGACAGGTGAAAAAATAAAATGCTTTGTGAAAGACATCTTCAGTGCCTGTTCTAGATATACAGCATGTACTGATTTATTAACTTGAGGGACGGACCATTTGACTTCCATATGATAGTCTGCACAAGAGGCATTTTCATCTGGATCTTTTTTTCCTGTATGTATTTTTAAGCTGTAACTCATGGTCCAAAACAAGTTTACGTTTACATGGATTAGATTCTATCTGAAGAGGAAAAGGTTGATTCTCATAATCTCTGGCTTTTGATTCCTCCCCCCAGGAATTCCCTTGGAACATCAGAATTTAATTTATGTCTAGGTAGATTGCCTATTAGAAGTCATTGATCCCAACCCCTTAATTTTATAGCTGAAGACTCTGAAGAGCAGTTTAATGACTTTTGGGGATCACATGACTAGTAAAAGTCTAAGGTGGGACATGAACACAAGTCTTCCTTATTATGCCTCATAGACTTCCACCTCTTCTTCAAAACTTAACTCAAGTGACACCATCTATAGAAAATCCATCGTTGTTCTCCTCAGTTGCTTAGTAACCTACCCCAGGATATCATATCACACCCTCTAGCTGTGGATGAGACCTGGTGTTTGACCCTGGGCCCTTCTCTCTCTTACACTTTCTCATTTGGTGACCCAACCAGCTCCCATGTCATATGGGACATTTCTACACAACCAGCCTCAGTCTCTCTTCCAAACTCCATTCTCTCATCATTAGCTGCTAAGTTCAAGTCATGTCATCATTTCTCTGATGGCATGGTCTTCTTCGGCAATGAAGGATGAACACAAGCCTATTTGACATTTCAAACTGACTGTCCCACAGGTATCTCAAACTCAACATGTACAAAACAGAACTCATTAACTTCCCTCCAAAACTTGCTTCTTTCCTAATTTCTGTCAATACAAGTTACACATTTATAATCTCAGCATTATTGTTCCCTCCTCACTCTCACCCCCCCATATTTAATCAGTTGCCAAAACTTGCTATTTTGGTTTCTAAAACATCTCTCACAGCCGACCTCTTCTTGCCATTTCCACAGCCATCATCTTAACTTAGATCCTCTTCTTCTCTTGCCTGAACAATGCAGTGTGCTCCTAATCAGTTCCCCTGTCTTGTCTTTCCCCGTGTATAATATAAACTTCATATAGGTGCCAGAGTGATTTTCTTTACTAAGATCAATCTCAGGAGTCCAGCGGTTCAATCCATTTAACAGAAATGCCATACCCTAAGAAGGACCCAGCCACAGGGCAAATGGCTTATTTAGCCCCAGCAAATTCTAGACCAGTGGCCAATTATTGACCTAGTCAAGTTTAGCAGCATCCTAGTCTGTTTTGAAACCATCCAGGCACCTTGCTTTGTGCTACTCAGCAAGGTCACTCCACACAGCCAACCGATTGAAATGAGAAAGGAAGTCAGCCCTCCAGAGCTGTGAATTGTCCAGGCCACACAGGTTCCCTATTTGTGTGCTTCGTTGCCATTGCAATGTAAGCATGGATCATGTATCAGTGGAACGCTGCACCTCAAAATTGAGAGGGGCGGGGAATGCTTGATGACCACTGTTCTTACTGTGCTGTTTGAGTGAATGCCTTTGTTAATGACTTGGAATCCTTTTTACATCTCCCTATCCATCCTTAAATCTCCCATAGCTTCCCTTCCTCCACCCTCTCAACTTCATGTATCACTGAAAAACTTGGGGAGTTTTCATGGAGAGGCCCCTCTTCTGCTTTCCTCCTCATCTGCCATCACTCAGATGCATTCTGCCTTCTTTTCCTTCACCTTCCTTTCTTCTCACATGGGACGGCCCTTCCCCTTGCTAAAGCAAACGCCTCTGCATGCACAAGTGATCTCAGTTCTTTCTCCTCCAGCAGGCTGCTCTATCATCTTCACTAATCTTCAGTTTCCCCATATCTGCTGGCTGCTTCCCTACTGCCTATAAAGACAATTGTGTCTCCCCATCCTAAAAAGCAAAGCAAACAAAAATATCTCACCCAATTCTTACATTCCTGCTAGAATTAGATGTAGCTCTCTATCTCTCTCCCATTTCATGACTAAACTTGAGGCCATCCACAACAGGTGCCTCTACTTCCTATCCTCTCCTTCTGTTATCTGACTTCTAACATCATTATTCAATTGAAACAGATCTCTCCAAAGTTACCAAAGATCTTCTCATTGCACAGTCTAGTGACCTCTTCTTTAGTCTCATCCATCTTGACCTCTCTGCAGTCTTGTACACTGTCAATCACCCTCTCCTCCTTGGTAATCTTTTTTCTCTAGGCTTTCAAGACACTGTTCTCTCTGTTCTGCCTGTATGACCATTCCTCTGTCTCTTTTGCTGGATCTTCATCCAGGTCATGCCCACTAACCATGGGTATACCTCTAGGCTCTTTCCTCAGTCATCTTTGCTTCTTCCTTGCTCCCATTTCTCTTGGTTATCTCTTCAGTTCCCATGGATTCAATTATCATTTCTCTATATAGATGAGTCTTATATTTATTTACTGAAACTACTGTCTTACATCCTGGATGGCACATCAGATATTTCCAACTCAATTGTTGATAGTCAATTAACGTTTCTTAAGCATCTACTGTGTGTCAGGCACTGTGCTAAATGTTGGGGATACAAATATGAAAAATAGGAGACAGCCCTTGCCCTGAAGGAGCTTATAATCTAATGGGTTAAAACAACACATAAAAGAAAATTGAAAAACTGGAGATAAAAGGGGGAAGGTATCCAACTAGGGGCAGAGGAATGATGGAGAAGCCAAAGAGGGTCTAAATGAGCATAGCCAGGTGAGAAATGAAATGTCTGAGATCCCTTGTTCCCTCTCCTTCTGAGAAGGAGTTTATGGTTCCAGCCTCCCACTAGAGAGGCAGAGGCCAGGGGGTATGAGAAATAAGGCTGATTGGATCTTGCAAGATAATGAGATTTCCCAACAATAGGTTTACTGGGTGCATTGTGGAGGAAATACACAATGAGTGCAGCTGGTGGGAGATGAGAAGATGTCTGGCTCCATCAAACTGAATGTCCCATTGTCCATTGCCCAATGTCCCACTGACACTTCAAGCTCAGCATATCCCAAACTGAACCCATTTTTCTCCCCTAAAGCCTCCTCTCTTCCTGACTTCCCTCTTACCGTTGAGAGTATCATCATCCTTCCAGTCACCCAGCTGTCATTCTCAGCTCCTCATATCCAATCTGTGGCCATCATCTGTTGATTTCACCTTCAAAATAACACCCTTCCCTCCTTTGACATTACAACCAGTCTAGTGCAGACCCTCATCATCTTAACTCTAGACTATTGCAATAGCCTGCCAATTGGCCTCCTTGCCTCCAGTGTTCTCCTCAGTCCAGTCTATCTTCTATTTGACTGTCAAATTTCTCTTCCAAAGATCAGGTCTGACAGTGTCATGTCACTCTTCCCCGCATCCCATCCCATCATTCAATAAATTTCAGTGGTTCCCTCTTACCTCCAGGATCCAATATAAAATCTGTTTGACTTTTAAAGCCCTCCATAACCTGACCCCCTCCTACCTTCCCAGTCTTTTCACACATTTCTTCCCTCCATGTGATACTGGCTTTCTTGCTTGTTCCTCCCACACAACATTTCATCTTCTGACTTCATGCATTTCCTCTGGCTGAACCCCATAGTGCCCGATATCCTCTTTACCTCTTTCTCCCCACCTTTGTCTCCTGGCCTCCCTGGTTTCATTCAAATCATAGCTAAAATTTCATCTTCTACAAGAAGTCTTTGCTGATCTCCTATATTACAAGTGCCTTCCCCCCTTTGAGATTGTCTCCAACATATAGATATGGATAGCTATATCTTGTTTCTATATAGTTATATAGTGTGTGTGTGTGTGTGTGTGTGTCTTGTTTGTATATAGTTGTTTGAATGTTATCTTCCATATTGGTCTATGAGCTCCTTGAGAGTGTGAACTGTTTCTATATTTTTTGTACCCCCAGCACTTAGTATAATAGCACCTGGAACTTAGTGAGTATTTATTAATGTATATTGATTTGAGAAGCACACAGTGATAGTTCATAAGCAAGGTGTGTATATAACCTAATATATGTATATATGTATGTGTGTGTGCACATGCATGTGTATGTATGTATATATAGCCAAGGTGTGTGAACCAACTTTGAATCAAGGAGTCTTCTTTCATGTGATGGGGGTGTCAAGAGTACAGTTTAGCAAGCAGCCAACCTAGTTAAGGGGCTATCTCCTAAGAGGAGATATCACAGAGATTCCAGAGAACCTTCCCCAGATTCCCCTGAACCTACATTCTTCAAAGGATTATGGATTTCATTGTTCTGGGGCTTGAAGCAAATCAAGTCAAGTCAGTGAGAATTTACTAAAGACTTAATAAGGGCCAAGCACTATGTTAAGCACTGGGTATACACTTCTAATGCACAGTGTCATCCTATAACCAGGATTATGTTGAATATCTCATTATCAATAGGAAATCCCTCTTCCATTTGGACCCTGCAAAACAAACAAACAACAATAGCTAATATTTATAAAGTACTTCAAAGCTTAAAAATCACTTTACATACATTATTTCATTAATTCCTCAGAATAACGCTGTGACATAACTGCTTTTGACCCCATTTTATAGAAGAAATTGGCCCAGAAAAGCTAAGGAACTTGCCTAAGGTCATAAGAAGTATCGGAAAGCAGGATTTGAACCCAGAGCCTCCTGATTCCAACTCCAGCACTCCTATACCACATTCAAAGAAGAAAGGGAACCCTATTTATTAAGCAGCTACTATGTGCTAGAGATAGTGCTAATCACTTGTATTCTTTCACTGCATCTTCATAGCAAATCCTCCAAGGTAAATGCTGTTATTATCTGCATTTTACAGTGGAGGAAACTGAGGCAGACAAATTTTAAGTGATTTGCCTCGAGTTACACAGCTAATAAGTGTTCATGGTCATATTTAAACTCAGGTCTTCCTGACTCTAGGCTCAGCTCTCTATCCATTGTGCCATCTAGTTGCCACTGACAATGGCAAATACCTTTAGTACGCCCTGCTAGACATACACACACACATATTCACATGTATTCTCTATATGTATGTATATACACATGTGCACATACACAGGTATTAGCTATTAAAGCTTAAAACTTCACCAAGAATTTTGAGACCTTTTGTGTAAATACACACACACACACACACACACACACACATGCACACACACAAAACTCGAATGTAGTCCTTTTGAAAATCTCTGAAGTATCAGACATTACCTCATTATTCATTATGGAATGGAAATTGTCATACAAATTTGGAGTAGAATTAGGGTGAATGACCCTAGGATGAGTCAAAATGGTTTATTAATATTCACATCCAAGCACAGTGTCAGTATAGACAGATGGATAGAGATTCAGTCAGAGACCCTCTCACCCCCTTTCTCCCATGGGGTGGCATGCAATGGTGCAGTGGAATGTCTACTCTGGTTAAAGACCTAGAGCCACTAGGGTCTCAGATTTACATAGAGTTTTCAGACCAAGGGCCAGCCTTGGCATCTGCCATGTTTCCCAGTGGAGGGTTGGGGGTCAAGGAATGTGTACCAGTAGCAAGAAGAATTCTCTAAAGATTAACCAAGATGTCCTCATTCTATCTATACCATAGGTTGGGGACAGGAAAGTCCTCAGAATGAGGGACAACATCAGCAGGCTTGGGGATAGTTCCAGCAACTAGTTCTAACTGGAACAGGTTGTGGTTAAGCAGAAGGTATACCAGCATTGGCTAACAGCGACCAGGCATGGGAGAGGAGGTCAAAAACCCCTCCACCTATTTAGGAATAGATTCGCTTTCTCATTTTAATTACCCTATAATGAAGGACCCTATAATAAAACTAAGGAGGATCTAGAAGTTTGTACTTCTAGATAAAAATTAATAGCATGATATCACTGTTCTCCCTACCTCCAAATATTTCTTTTCCAAACAGAATGGTTATTCTTGGTGGAAAGGATTTTTCCCATTTTTAAAATTTCTATTTTGTTTGTAAAAACTGATAAATTTGGAGAGTTTTTTTTTTAAATCTAAACTTGGGGGCAAAAACAATTTTTGATGACTCCTTTTAAAATGCACTAATTTCAACAGCAAAGATAATATAAGGTATTAAGTTAAAGAGCTAATTTAGGAACTAGCTCTCTCAAATTCTAATCTTGTATGCTTTCCAACATGATGCTTTAATTCACAAAGCAGAGCATACTTATTGTGAATATGGAGTGCAAATCAATTTTACAGATCAGGCTGAATACCCTGAATTGCTTCAATGAAGATGGCAGGTCAATCTTGGTGATGCAAGCACTTTTGGCAAGAAAGAGAGGAAAGGGCATTTGATAGCAGGCTTTAGGCATATTAGGGAACCAAATCCATGGTTGTGAGCTACTCCACCTCCATGCCTTTGGAGCGATAGTCCCTTCTGTCTGAAATTCTCACTTTCCTCATCTCTCTGCCCTAATGGAATCCTTAGCTTCCTTAAAATAACACCTCAGGTACCACCTCCTACCGAAAACCTTTCCCAATTCCCCCTACTTGTTTGTGCTGAAATTACTTTGTATGTATTTGCTTACACTCATTATAGTTTCTCCCCAATAGAATGAAAGCTTAATGGAACTGGAAGGGGTCTTAAAGGGCATTAAGTCCCCACTCCCCTCTTCCATTTTACAGATGAGGAAACTGAGGCACAAAGTGGTCAAGCAACTTTCCTAAGGTCGCACAACCAGTAAATATAGGAGGCAGGGTTTGATCTCAGCTTTTCCTGACTCCAATCCCAATGTCTGCCTACCCTACGAGAGGATACACTTCTTAATGGCTGGGATTGATTGCTTTTTTCTCTGATTCCCCGGCACATAACATAATTTCTTGCCCGCACAAAGTATTTACTAAATGTTTGTTGAATGAACTGGTTGGATTGAATTATTTCTAATCAACTGATAATTAAACTTGACCTTTTTCTTCTTTTGCTCCATATGAGAAAACTGTAATGACTACTGTACCTTATATACTAAGGTATTTCATTGAGTGAAACTAACTAACTTCATCTAAATCTAATCATGTAATTTAATTCAGCAGAAATTTATTAAGTAACGCCTAGTAGAGCACTAGCCCTGGACTCAGGAAGCCCTCAGTTCAAACCTGGCCTCAGATATTTTACACTTACTAGCTACATGACCCTGGGCAAGTCACTTAAACCCTTTGCCTCACCCCTCAAAAAAACAAAACCCAACTAAAAACCACCTCCTATAAGCAAGGTATTCCTTTAAGCACCATGGAAGATAATAAAGTTTAGATAAGATTATTCATGCCCTCGTAAAGCTTATAGTCTAATTGGGGATCAAGGCAAAAAATAAAGTAACTAGAATACGTAGGGACATCTAGGTGGCCCAGTGGATAGAATGCCAGACCTGGACTGAGCCAGATCTGCATTCAAATCGAGCCTCATACCCTTAGTAGCCGTGTGACCCTGAGCATCCCTTGACTTCTGTGTCTCAGTTTCCTCATCTGTAAAATGGGGGAAATAATAGCGCTTACCTTCCAGGATTGTGGTGAAGTTCAAATGAGAGAATAACTGTAAAGTTCTTATCATAGTGCCTGGCACATAGTAGGCACCATATCAGTGCTACCTATTATTATGTTTATTATTACAATACAGTATTGTATGATAACTGCTCTAGGCAGCGGCAAAACAACATGTTTTATAAGGCCTGAGGAGGGAGCTCATTTTCACACAGGAGGATCAGGGTGGCATTGGCCTTGGCCTTCATAGTGTAACTACTAAAGTGATTATGTAGCAGAGTGAGTTTGCAGAGTAAAACTGAAAGTAAAAACTACTTGCTTACTCTCCCTTTCAGGTAAAGGGTCAAAGTTTTAGCCTCAGGGACCTGACCTTGCTGCCCTTAGCTTAACCAGCCTGGAGGTTCCAGTAAGTTCACTTTTCTAGGGGAAAGTGAAAGTCTGAGTTCAAGTTTAAGATTCTGCTTGCTGAGTGAGCTCTACAATCATTCATAAGAGTTAACAAGAGCTCATTAGGTCCCAAGAGATCAGTATAGCCTCTGCAAACTGGAATTAGCTCCTACACCTCCATGTACAAGCTTACTCACCCTTTACAATTTCAGAACACGGTTAAACATCTGGATGAATGTCCTGGTCAACTTTGTATGTATTTGTATATATTTGCTTACACTCATTATAGTTTCTCAGTGTAAAGGAAATGGCTTAGACATTTGTGGACACAAAAGGGCACATAGATGCTTGTTGGTAAACAAGCAAGCAGAGTGGGAAGGGGAATTAGAAACAATTCAGGTTTTCCATATTCCTACCCTAGGCATCTACTATCTAACCAGAGCTTCAGCCACAAAGAGAAGAGGTCATGATTAAGCACTGCCTGACTCCTAGGTAACCACTCTTGTCTTCCCTTCTTGTCCCCATGACTCTGGGCAAGGTAACCATGACTGACTGATGCAGTCATTGTTACTGCTGTGCTACTCCCAGTGGCTTCTCTGCCATCTCAGTCTCAGATTCCCACTTCCCTAGGCCTTTGGAGGGTTGCTAACTCTTATAAGGTCCAGTTCCCAAATTGTGCAATACTTCTGTTGATGTACTAAAGTATATTTCCCTGAAGGCTATGAATTTAGTCTCTGGAAGCATGATGTGTCTCTTCCTTCCACAACAGGATGAGTAGGAATTAGCAGAAGGAAGGGAAGACAGGCAGAGAGATAGGTGAGAGCATGTGGGACATATTCAATGGGTAGAGGACTGCCTAGTTTAAGCTTAGAATAAGGATTAATATGAGAAACTGGGATGGTTTAATGGCAAACACCACCGCCAAACCCTGGGCTTGAAACCTAATTCTTCTATTTACTATCTGAGTGACCTTGAGTGCTTGTCTACCTTTTCAGTGTTCTCTTACTCCCTGACACTGTAACTTAGGCCTTACCCCAGTGACACTTGTCCCCCCCCGGCTATTCTACAAACAAGACACTCCATCTCTCAGTTCTGTGCATTTTTTGGTGCTTGTCCCCATGCCTGGAATACTCTTCCTCCTATTCTCTGACTGCTAGTCTCCCTGGCTTCCTGTAATTCTCAACTAAAATCCTACCTACTTCAGGAAGCCTTCCCTCTTAACTCTAGTGCCTTCCCTCTACTAATTATTTCCTGTGTATCCTATATAGTTTGCCATATGTATGTACAAAGATATATTATATATATATATGTATTTGTTTGCGTGTTATCTTCCCCATTAGACTATAAGATCTGTGAGGGAAGAGATTGTCTTTTTCTTCTTGTATATCCTTAGCCTGACACTATAGGTGTTTAATAAATGTTTATTGATTAAAGTCACTTAATCACTCAATACCTTTCACATTTGTAAACTAAGAGGGGTGTGTATGGATGAAATAAGCTCTAAGTTTCTTCTATCTCTAAATCTATGGTTTTATAAAGCAAGAAAGATAGATCATGTAGGGCCTTTGAATTCCATAAAAAAGGAACTTGAACTTCACTTGGTTTGGTCATGTGCAAATTACTTGGGACAAATGATAATTTTGATATGCTTTCATTTTGTGAAAGTAATGGACATGGATGTAGGATTCTGACACAAATCTGATTTTAAAACTCTGACCTTTACAAGGTGAAATTGAGTTGAACCAGTTTCTCCACCATTAATTAGTTCTCAGTCAGTAAATGACTGGATTTCATATTATATACATTTACTTCATTACTCTTTTCTTGTATTTTTAATTATGTGGGAGTTTTTTTTCAAAGAAAGGGTTTTACCCCAAGGAAATGTGCAAAAGTTGTGTTGCGACAAGTGTTCATATAACTATTGGAAAGATTGAAGAACATGCAGATCACATGACCAAGACAGAGAACTAGACATTTTTTCTGATCCCCATGACCTCTCACACCTCCCCAAAAGAAAAATTATGTTCAAGAAATAAGGCAATTTTACCTGTTTCGTGGGTCTAAGACACCAAAAACCCTAACCAGGTAACATTATGATTAGTTAACGACAGAGAAAGCTAATCCCTACTCCCAGATGTGTTCATTTAACATCCCCTGTCACCACTCTCTGTTCAGCACAGCTGCAGAGACCTATCCATAAGTTGTAACACAACTCAACTCTGCCCCATCCCTCTCCCTTCACCATGGAAATCCAAAAGTCATAAGTTTGCCCTGCTTGGGATGCCAGGAGGGAAACAGATTATGCTGTAACAATGTTCAGTCAGAGAACTGAAGAACAAGGAACTGGTGAAAGGTCCCAGAGTCTTAGTAAGGCTCCCCACCAGGTGTAAAGGAAAGGAGAATGGCATCTAGTTGTGGCAAGTTTTGTCTCCCCAAAACTTACTTGGGTCCAAGACCAAGGCTAGTGAAAAGTAAATTCCCTATCATGTGAATAGGCAGGAACAGTTCTGAAGTTCAGACCCAAGGGAAGCCACTATCAAATGGGAAGGAGTCAGAAAGTGACCAAGAAGAGATTATAAGAAAAAAAAGACTAAATTATATAATTGATTTATATTTTATATTATTATATATAAAATTATATAACTCAGAGCACAAGCAGCTAAATCAACAAGGGAGATAGTAACAGCAGAAGGAAATATGGTCTTCAAACCATCTAATGAAGTACAGACATCTTTGAATAAATATTACAAGATAAAGGAAAATGAACTAATACCTAAGGAGGCAGAAGACTTATGGATTTCCAAGAAAGCATGTGACTTTAGTAAAATGTTCCTTAAAGGTTCAAGAGAAAAACAAGAATCATGAAAACAGTATTTTTAGTTTGCATAGCAGAAATAATCAACAAAGTAAGAATGTTGGCAAATACCATCAAAGAAACAAAAAAGAGGTCAAAATGATTGGGAGAGCAAAAGCATACAAGTTAAGTAAAATCTGTAAGAAGAGAAGCAAAAAGCAACAACTTTTTAAAAAAAAGATGATTTCAATACTTGCAAAATGTATTGATCTTGAAATGGAATGCATAGAGATAACTTATGAATTATAGGTCTCCCAAAGAACACAAGTCAAAAAATTTGAATAACAGAATGCAAGAAATAACATGAGAAAATTATCTAGAATTTCTGAACACAGAAAACAAAAATGCCAATCAAAACAATTCACAAATCACCTCCAACACAAACTCCAAAACACATAGCGTATTCTCAGGCTACCAGGCCACCACCACCTTGTCCACCATCTTCCCCCAGACCCTGATGGAGATAACTGAGGATCCTGAATCACAGAGCTTAGGAATAAGAATTCCCTCCACCCCACCAAATCTGCTTCCAGCCCAGCTCCCACAACCATCATTAAGGGGAGAAATCACTGGGGAAAGAGGACCTACCTTCCTCATAACCACCAGCAGCAAGTGCTGACCAACTACCACCAAGAGGTAAGTGAGTACAGAAGCCCCAGAAGTGATGTCCCAGCCCTACTTCCAGTTCAGCCTTTACAGTCATCATCTGGGGAATCATCTTTGGAGAAGGGGCCAGCAACACCCACGTAACTGCCAACCAATCACCACATGGAAATTCAGTTAGCTGAAGCAGCAAGGCAGAGAGGGACCGAGAGACAGGCAGAGACAGGGAGGGAGAGACGGAGAGGCAGAGAGGCACAGACAGAGACAGAGAGGCAGAGACAGAGAGAGAGAGACACACAGAGAGAGACTGAGAGACAGGCAGAGGGAGGGAGGGAGAGACGGAGAGACAGAGAGGCAGAGACAGAGAGACACACAGAGAGAGGCAGAGGCAGAGAGAAGTTAGGTGCCAGACAAGTCAAACTACCATCATCATCACCATCACCACCACCTTGAGAACTCTATTTTCTCACACCCTGATAGAGACAGCCTGAATCCAAGAGCCTTTAGGATAGCCCGGTGCTTTACAACATCATCCTGGGAAGCAACCACTGTGGAGATTCAGTCTGGGAACTCCTCTCGTAAGTGCTATAGCCATATACATTCTGCAAATTTAGAAGGGAAAAGTTCCTGTCACCAAAACCCTTGGCATCATCAAATGATTCAATATCAGAAAAAATGATGTGATTCTGTCAACAGAAAAGGAATTAAAACAGGCATTGCCTTCTATTGTTGCCACTGCACTTAAAGAATTTTTCCATCTGATTTGCCTCTTCCATAACTACTGTCTACTCTATTAGAATATGAGCTCTCTGAGAGGAGATACTGTCCTATGTATTTGTATCAATTAGCACAATGGTTTGCACATAGTGCTTAACAAATGCTTTGTTCATTCATTCATTGTGATTAAATTGAACAGTTCTAGTGATTGGAACAAAAGAGGAACACACTGTAAATCAAAAGTTTTTTAAAGATGTAAAACATTGTAAGATTTACTGTATATATCCATAAATGTAAGTATTTTACCTTTTACCACTTAATTTGCATACAACTATATAGTAAAAGCACCTTATACATGGTACATGAAATGTTCATTGAATTTAATTGCCAAGCTGATTCACTGGAGATTTTTTTAGCAAAGGAAGGAAATAACCTAAGCTACATTTTAGGGGGAATGAGATTTCTGAAACTGATTTTATAAGCCTGGGGAACCCCAATGTGTCAACTCCCTCCACTAATCTACAACTCATTGTAACTTAGTTTAGAGAGTTGTGAGAGTTGCCTATGTCACTGAGATGCTAAATAATTTCCTTAGGCTCACATAATTAAAATGTATCCCACGCAGGATCTGTGTCCATGGTTTCCTCATTACTAAGCCAGAGAGTGAGTGACTGATGAATGAATCAATGAAGTAAAAAGCATTTAATAAGCACTTACTGTTTGCCAGACACTGTGATATGTACTGAAGATACAAATTATGTCCATAGCATGAAGAATGAATTGGAGAGGGCAAGGAATAGATACAGAAAGCTATTCTAATAGTGCATATGGATGGAAATGAAAGCCCATATTAGAATGGTGATAATGGAAGATGAGAAAAAGGGATGAATCCAAAAGCAGTTAAAAAATGGAATCAATGGGATTTGGTAACTAATTGAATATAAGAGGGGAGGAAGAAACAAGAATCAAAGATGACCAAAGGAGATAGTGTCTAGTATTCCAGGTTGAGTTTATAATGTCCCCACTAATGTACCACTCATTTGGGGTACTACCAGACAGAATACTTGATGGCTATACTCTGACTCTATGACTAAAAAAAGTCATGATGAAAAGTTTTCTATAAAAGGAGCAAGACATAAAAAGTCATAAATCCTAAGTAATAGGTATCCAATCATGGCTCCAAAAGATGCATGAATGAAGTATGCTTCTCGCTTCCTGAAAAAGAGGTGATGGATTGTAGAGATAAAATGAGACATGCCTTTTTCCATATAACCAATAAAACACAAAATTTGTTTTGTTCGACTAATGTGTTATTTATGAGTGAGTCCTTTTATTTGGGACGGTATGAAGAATTGTGGGAGAAAGTGACAGTGGTGATAGTGATGCAAAATAGAAAAGATTGTAATATCATAAATTTTATAAATGACGAAACTAGGTGCCCAGAGGTGTTAAGTCCAGGGTCACATAGCTGGTGTCTGAGTCATGAATTGAATCCAGGTTTTCCTGACTCCATGTCCAATTAGTGCTCTCTCCACTGCATCATATCTTTCAGAAAAGAGCATCTTTGAAACATTTGTAGTATACACAGAAGAAAACAGAAGGAAATCCAGAAGGGGACACAAACAGAAAATATTAAACAAGCTGTTATGTAACAAATTCACAGTTTCATATGCAATTCTCTTTTCTGGGTTTTTAATATGGAAATGTTTATTTTTGGTGATGATTTTCTAGTCTATAATTTTTTTTAGTCATAGAGTCAGAGTAAAGCCATCAAGTATTGAGTCTGTCTGGTAGGAACTTGGGCACCAGTAGCCCTAGTAGTGTGGCTGATCAATTGATAAACAAACAGATTGAGGAAGTCAAAGAAAACTTTTCACTATTTGCCAAGAATGGCATCATAATATAGGGGCTGTAATAAGGTCACTTGGGCCGAACCCTATAGAAGCTGCATCACAGGATGTGATCATTGAAGTAGCTTAGAACAGTAATAGGACAACTAACTGACTTTTTAGAATTTCTGATGATGGGTAGTGGTGATGGTGGTAGCAAGAAAAACAAAAGACAGTGAAAAAACTGTTTGAAAAAATTAGAGAAGCATTCCATGTGTTGGATAAGGATGACCGTGGTTGTATTAGTGAATTTTGATGTGTAATGACAAACCTTGGAAAGAAGTTAATGGGTGATAAAGAGGTATCTGATGAAATGATCAGGAAAGCAGATATTGATTATAATGGTCAAAAAAACCATGAAGAATTTGTAAAAATGATGACAGCAAAGTGAATACTTAGTACAGAATGTGTTAAATGTCTTATGCAAATCATTTATTTGCCTTTTCTTTGTAGATTATCTGTAAATGGTCCCTCCTCTTCCCACTCCCACCATCCCGAGCATAAAAAGCGTATGCAAGTATAGGCATTAGGACTTCATTCCTCCATGTGTTTCTTCCTTTTATCTTAGTGTCATCATTCTGAAACTTTACTTTGGAAAATTGATCTGATAGCATGTTGCAGGTGGCATTCTCTGAATATATCTAAGCCCTTCTGCATATCTAAACATAGATGGAATTGATCAAATGAGGAAACATCTAGATTATGTCTTTTAAAAAAAAAGAAGTCATTTTCTTTAAGAGCTAGCTGTCAGCATGTTGTTGTTAAAGTGTGGAATTGTAAATCTGTGCACACTAGGGACAGTCAACAATATAGGTCCTTAAAGTTGGACCACTGCAAAATGGGCACATTATCCAGAAACTTATATTCTTATCCAGGAAAACCATACTCATGCCAGAAAAAAGTATTCTTTTGTTACTTGCTTTTTATTTTTAGATTTTTATAAAACTTTATTTAGTCACTTATTAAAAAAAGAAATCTGTTCATGGTAAAAATTTCCTCAAATCTATTCTGTTGTATATTTGTTTTCCAATTTGAAAAAATTTATAGTAAAAAAATTGGTATCACAGAGATTTGCGCTTCAGGGATGACTTGGCTTCAGGGACCCCAGAGGTCCCTTCTAATTCTGAATGTCTATAATACAGCATTAAAAATATGAGAGATAAGGCAATGAGTGAAGGAAATAGCCAGATCAGAAAGACGAACAGGTTTTAGGGCTTTTTCTTCTTTCTTGCACCAGTGCCCCTTTGTATCCAAATAGTTACCAAGTCTTGGTGGATTCTCCCTCCACAGTCTGGCCCTTCTGTCCACTCAGATGGCTGCCACCCTATATCAGGCTTCATCTTCTGCCCAGACGATCACAATAACTTCCTAATTAGTTTCCCTGCTTACAGCCACTTATAACAATTGGAATGAGGGTTCCTTGAGTTCAAGGAGTTTAGAAATGAGGAAAAAAATAACAAATTTCTCTGACCTGTTTCGATTCCTCCATTTTGTGGCAAATGCTTCTCCAAATGAGTGTTCATAACTTAGTAACCCTGGTTCCACATTAGGGAAAGAAAAAAGAGCCCTTACAAAAGATTTATGAATACACAGGACATTTAATAAAATATATTCTTTACAGCCAGCTGGGACCTCTGAAGGGATGGAGATGGTGAGGGGTCACTACAAAGCCTCTAAATAAATCCACATCCAAAATAGGTAATGATGTGGCATTGCCAAAGATGGCTTCTGTTTTCTCTTTTGCATAGAAGTTCCATCTCTGATTTCTATTAGAGATGCTCCCTTCTTTTGAGAGGGGTCCAGAATAGTGAATGGTGGGATAAGGTTATTTCCTACCTCTGTTTACAGATCTGTGTTTCGGATCTTTGAGAGAAATAATTTGTTAAAGGAGATAAAAGTCTGAGGTGGTAATTAACTGATTTCCTCAAGTTTAGCTACAAATAACCTGGGGCGGGGGTTGTGCTAATGTGTGATACTGAGTGTGTTGGGAGTGTTTTGGTCTGCCTGACACAAGTCTCTCCTTACTATAGTTAGTCAATGTTCTTTCTAAAGTGCCTGTGAAATCAGGACAGTCTACCCGTACCATGGCAGGAAACCAAAATGCTTCTTTTTGAATTGTCTTAGGAAGATTCTGAGGATCACCTGGGAGGTATCAGACACTAAGGTCCTTTCTGCTAAGTATTCAAACTCTGCTGTAGAGAGCACAACTTGGATGGGCTGGCCACATTGTTTGAATGACAAATATACATTCATCTAAAAAACTATTTTATGGAGAATTCACATAAGACATGTACTCTTATGGGGGTCAGAAAAAGTGATACAAGGACACTCTCAAGGTCTCTGAAGAACTTTGAACTCGATTGTGAGATGTGGGAGACACTGGCACAGGACTGCCTAGCATGGTGCACCCACATCAGAAAGGGGTGCTGTGCTCTATGATAACTCAAAAGAAATCTGGGATGCACAAATTTAGAGACATCTCCACTCCAAATGCTCACATAGTCTATTTGTGCCCAACCTGTGGTAGAGCCTTCTGAGCAGCCACAGTCTGACACAATGTATCTTGACCCCAACATAGTGATGTCGTTTTGATCCTCTTCAAGTATAAAGGAGAGCAAATACCACCACTCTTCTAAAGTGCAGGTCTGTCACCTCCCCTCTCTCCCCCCAAATAAACCTCAGTGGCTCCCTATTACTTTTTGAATCAAATAGTAACTCTTCTCTTTGGTGTTCAAAGACCTTTATATCTTGCTTCTCCTACATTTCCAGTCTTCCTATACCTTATACCCCACTACCTTGACACCCTCTGTGATACAGTGACATAGACTTCCTTACTGCTCCTCTTAGAAGATGCTCCATCTCCTGATTCTGGGCATTTCATTGGCTGCTTCCCCTGCATTGATTGCCCTCCCTCTTCATCTCCACCTCCTGGCTTCTTTTGAGTCCCAACTAAAATCTCCAGGAAGCCTTTTCTGATTCCCCTTAATTCTAGTGCTTTCCCTCTGTCCATTAGTACCAGTTTATCTTGTATCTAGCTCCTTTGTACATGATTGTTTGCATTTTGTTTCCCCCCAACAGACTATGAGCTACTTGAGAGCAGGGACTGTCTTTTACCTTTCTTTGTATCCCTAGCAATTAACACCATGCCTGCCACATAGTAGGTGCTTTTTGACTGACGTCTTGTTCAGGGTCCCACACAGGTAGTGTCTGAGGTACAACTTGAACTCAGTTCTTGACTCCAAGTCCACTGTGCTATCCACTAAGCCATCCTGCCTTCATTGTGCTACCATTCAAGTATGCTTCTCTTGTCTCTAGAGTTAAATTCTAAATTCCTACAGGACAAAGAGCATCTCTACCATTTCATCATTGTATCATTCCCAAAGGCTCCAACATGACAGTGTATATGTAGTGGACCCTCCATCAATTCCTGACTAACTGAAAGCTGGCTCTTAGATTTGGAAGGCTACTGACTTCATACCCAATGACTGGTCTAATCATGAGATGCAAGATACTCTATAATTGACTGTAGATTCAGACCACCCAAGATGATGTTACCCATGTGGAACATGCTAGGGGAATGGTGGACATACCCCAAATCACTATTCGTATCAGCAAGTACCCTGGTGCCCAAGAGGGCCTGCTGTACAGGTTCTTAGATCTGTTTCTCTAAAAGGAAAGCAACTTTAAGATGGGTAAAAAAAATCTTACTTTAATTATACATACAATAGAGAAAATGTAAGCAGGACCAATAGACAGGGCTTCCAACTGTCTGACCATAGGCAATACATACATCATTACCAGAGAGAGAAGCACCAACATCTGGGTTTTCAAAGCCAGGGGACTTCTTAAAACAGCTGTCCAGAGCCTCATCTGGCACATGAACCTTCTTCCAAAAACTAAGCCCCTCAGAGTATATATTCTCTTTTCAGAGCCAAAGGGCACAACCCCTGGTGACCCAGTGCCTCATTAGCAATCAGCAAAAGGTGTGGGCTTTCATAGGAAACAAGCCCTCCGCACCAACAAACCTCCCTCAATAGCCTCACCTGAGGCCTATCAATGGGTGGGGAAGATTTTAACTTCCATTACACCATTATGCAGTTACAGGTCAAGAAACAGACTCTGAACTAGCAAGTCGGCAAAGACTTCTGATCAAACAAGGAGAACCCCAGTAACATGCATGTTCATAACAAGTAAATGGAGCTGTTGGGATTTTCTTCATAATATCAAGTCCTATAACACAGGTATCTGAAGTATGCAAATATTCTCAGCAATAACTTCAGCTCCCTGTTCCTTGTCACTCAGATAATGTGTTCATCTAACCTATATGCAGGACTCTAGAGATTACTGCTTTACTTTGGGGAGGAAAATCATTCCACAGCTTAACAGGAAAAGGATATCCTCTCTGTAACTTGAAAGGAAACTGGAGACAGTGCTTTATAAAAAATGTATTAGTTGCAAGACAAGAAGAAACTCATCTGAGGTATAAGTGCATTTGACACATAGGTTCAGAAGAAAGTACTTTTTGAGCTTTGGGGATTTGGCAGAGACAGTGTTGGGAGGGGGATGGAGGAAAGGTAAAGGAGAATATCTAAGAAAATAAAAACAATCTGTGGGTAGAGAGTTGTTAACAAAGCAGAACTGAGAATATAATTGATTGTTTTCATGTTGGAATTTTAGTCATTTTTGTCCACATTTCCATGTGCACTTACTTATGTGAGCAGCTTTTACTGATTATGTGTGTACATGTTTTACACACACACACACACACACGCATTCATAGACTCTCAGATACAGAAGCAAACAGCAGAAACCTTATAGTCCAATATGTATCTGAATGAGGACCTTCCCTATACCATCTCTGACAATTGGTCATCCAGTATTTTCTTGCAGACTTCCAAAGCTATGAACTCACTAGTTCCTGAAACAGCCCATTCCACTTTTTGTTGAGTTTAATTGTTGGGGAATTTGTCCTCAAACTGAGCCTAAATTTACCTCTCTACAGCTTCCACCTGTTTCTCCTAGTTCTACCCTCCAGGGACACAAAGAAAAAGTTTAGCTTGTCTTCCACCTTTCAGACAACCATCAAGTTCCGTCCAAGTCCTCTCTTCCTTCACCCTCTTCCTGGCTGTCTGACTTTCTCATGCCTTTTCTACTGCTGGCTTCTCCTGGCCCTTCCCTCAGTTCCAGGGACTTCCTTTCTCCTACCTCCTGCTCCCCTGGATATTCCTCTTCAAGGTCTGGCCTCCATCCTCCCCATTCTTCCTGGACCCTCCATTTCTCAGAAAGGACCAGTTGGCCTTCATCCTCCTCCCAGCCAGGCTCCTGACTCTCTGGACTTCAGAACCATGCCCGTGCCCCAGAAACCTTCCCTCTCCATTGCTTCCCTCCTCTCAGCCCCCTTTCCTGCGTCACACTGCCCTGTTAGGATGGAAGCTCCCTTCCATTCAAGGTTTCACTTTCTTTTTTGCTTGTATTTGTACCTCCTGCATTTAGCACCATGCCCAGCCTACAGTCAGTGCTTAATAAATGCGTGTTTCCTGTTTCTGCTCCTTCTCCAGATTAAATATTCTCAGTTCCTTCCACCAATGCTCAGATGTCACGTTTTGAGTTCTTTCTTCACCCTTGTTGCCCTTCTGTAGGCTCCCCAGCTTGTCCATGTCCTTTCCAAAATGTCTTGCCTAGACCTGAACACAATTAAATATGTTTATCTTTAGGGGAGGTAGAGCTCAGGAGGGGGCAGATTCTGGCACAATGGATGACCGTTGTAAGACAAAGACAAGAGAAGGAGCACTACAGGTGAGGAACAGGAAGAAGGCTTATGTGGCTGCAGCACAAAGCATGCGAGGGTGAGTAACGTAGATAGAAGGTGTTGGTTTGTTTGGTTTTTTGGAAGGTGATCCCAGCATCACACATCTAGTGTCTGAGGCCAGATTTGAACTCAGGTCCTTCTGATTACAGGGCTGGTACTAAACCCACTGTGCCCTCTAGTTGCCCTAGTAAGGCAGACTGTGGACAGAAATTTAGTTTGTGAAAGGCTTTAAAAACCAAAGAATTCATATTTTAATCCAAGATACAATAAAGAACCACTGGTTTAGTAAGGGGCAGGGGATAATATGGTCAGCTCTGCATTTAAGAAAATTCACTTTGGCAGCTGTGTGGAAAATAAAGACAGGAAGCTGGGAAGATCCATCAGGAAGCCAGTGGCAGTACTCCAGGGGAGCGGTGATGTGGGCCTGCCCTGGGGTACTAGCTCTGATTATCCATACTCACAAAGGGAATGTTTTGAATAATCCAAAATAGCGAATGGTCAGCAAATGATTTTCTCTGGAATATGTTTTTGTGCCTAAATTTGCAAATGACTCTCTCTCATATTGTGGGAATTCACTGCAATTTTAAAAAATTAAAAAAAATTCACTTCCTTCAAGTGAAGACCTGATAAAAGAGAAAGAAACTAGGGAACTATTCAGTTTCTTTAGTCATGACCATGATTTGGTCATGGACACATGAACTTCTGGAGGCGTTCAGTCTTTTCATAAGAATGTGGAAGTTGCCCATGATGCTGAGGGGCTTGAGTAACCCAGGAAGGACTGTAATCCATGACAGAGCTGCATTTCTGATGTGCTCAACTGAAATTTCCAGTGGCTTCTCATTCAATTGAACTGTTCATCTTTGAGAAAGGATATTAGTGACCGTATCACTGCTCTGCAAAAAGCAACAGCAACAGAACAGTGGTCGTTCAGTCTTGTGCGACGCTTCATGACCTTGTGGACCACCCTATCTCTGGAGTTTTCTTGTCAAGCAGTTTGCCTTTTCCATCTTCAGTGGATTTAAGCAGAGGTTAAGTGATTTACCCAGGGTCACATAGATAGTAAGTGTCTCAGATCAAATTTGAACTCAGGTCTTCCTGACTTCAGGCCCAGCACTTCATCCCATGAGCCACCTGTCTCCAAGGCTAACAGAGGTTAAGTGACTTGTCCAGAGTCACACAGCTAGTAAGTATCTCAGGTCAATTTGAACTCAGGTCTTCCTGATTCTGGATCTAGTACTCTATCCACTTAGTTCCTTGGCCGCCTCCAACAAAACCCCACATGACTCTATATTCTAATTTTTGATTGTGGGTTTATCAGAGAATCTTTTATATTCTTTGATTTCTGTTTCTGAGTTCTTTATTCTGTTTCATTTGTCTCTCTAATACCAAAGCTTTTTTTTTTAATTGTTTTTTTTTTTTACTACATTTTGATATCTAATAAAGAAGTGGACTTTGAGTCAAGAAGACCTGGGTTCACATTCTGCCTTATACATTGAATATCTGGGTGACCCTGGGCAATAGCTGCTCTATTCCATTTCATTGCAGGTAAAATAAGGGTACCTAGATGGCGTAGTGGGTAGAGTGCCAGGCCTGGAGTCAGGAAGACTCAGCTTCCCGAGTTCAAAGCCAGCCTTAGTCACTTACTAGCCATGTGACCTTGGGCAAGTCACTTAACCCTGCTGGCCTCAGTTTCCTCACCTGTAAAATGAGCTGCAGAAGGAAATGGCAAACCACTCCAGTCTCTCTGCCAAGAAACCCCAAATGGGGTCACAAAGAGTCAGACATGACTGAAAATGACCGAACACCAACAAAATAAGTGCATTAGCCATAAAAGCCTCTAAGATTCCTTCCTCTTCTAAATATATGATCCTATAATTCCCTTTTACCATTTTCCTTTTTTATAGTTCTCTCTATATATTTTTATTCATGAATTTTCCCAATTGAATTTTGTTATGACATTAATTCTATGGCATTTTAATTGATATCTCATTAAATCTCAAAGTCAATTTGGGAAATATTGTCATTTTCATTATATTTGCTTGGACTCACCATGAGCAAGTTCTCTATTTTCTTAAAGCTCTTTTTCTAGATCTCATCTTATGCTTTATCATAGTCTACCTTGTATCATATTTATTTGTGTGCATATCAACACCCTCTTCCCCTTTCCTCTCTTCCTTGCCAATTAGACCTCATCTTATGCTTTATCATAGTCTACCTTGTATCATATTTATTTGTGTGCATATCAACACCCTCTGTCCCTTTCCTCTCTTCCTTGCCAATTAGACTATAAGCTCCTCCAGAGTAGGAACTATGCAGCCCCGGAACCTAATACAGTGCCTTGGTCATGGTAGGCACTTCATGAATATCCATAGAATGGAATTAAATTATTTCTCACTTTCATATGGGAACCCTGAGGACCAGAGTTATTCACACAGAATCTAGATGCCCATTTCTAAGGGGTGCTGCACATGAGAAAGGAATATGGAGCTAAGCCTCTTGGAAGCAGGAGTAGGAAAGTTGTTTGGGAACTCCAGTCCAGCATTTTAAAAAGCAACTACATTACCCCAATGCTTTTTAAAATGCTATTTCCCAAGTGGGGAAGTAGATGGAAATTTGAAACAAATTTCTTCCCTTCCCTTTAACACTGCCTCCGCCTCCCAGAATTCCCTAAATAGGAGATATTTTTGGAGTCTGTTTTTCAGAACTCTGGTATTGTGAATTACTTTGAACCTTTAATTAGTCCAGACCTAATAGAACCCTTTCTTTGAGTAAAATCTTTACGGGGAAGAAGAAATAAGGCCATTTCCCCCTGTGCTTGAGTTTTTTGTGGGTTGATTTGGGAGGCCAGGAGGGGCACAGGCAGGAAGCTATGGTTTCTGTAAATCTTGGACCTCAAATTGGCTGTCTTCTCTTCTTGGCAAAGGTTCTCCCACCCCGCCATCATCTCATTTGTATGAACAAGTTACTAAAAGTTGAGTGAAGATGATGCATACATCTTCATGTAGTGGAAAGAGCAATGATCTCAAGGTCAGATTCATAGGCTCATAGGATTTCAAACTGGAAAAGCCCTAGGAGGTCATCCAACTTGCCTAAGGTCATACCAAATATAAGAAGCATGAGTTGAGGTCAAGGTCCCTGATTTCAGATCTAGCATGTTTTCCACTTCATTTGGGTTTGGGTTTCAGTATTTACCGACCATGTGCCTTCAGAGCTAGCAGGGAGGAAATGGACTCTGACCATCCCTGCTACCAAGTCTTGGGGCTGATGCCTCAGTTCCCATAAGGGACCTGCTTTGTTCTCTACTGGCCCCTGGCCGCTACTCACTAAAGGCTATCCATTATCAATCCATTTCTTGGGCTGCCTTGTCACCATGGTGAAGTAGCTTACCCCCCCCAAAACTATTCATCCAGGGGACCCTATTCACTTCTACCCCAGACTCCTAGACTCAGCAGGGGCAATTACAGTCAAGGGTTGTGGGCCCACCAGATACATCAGCAGCAGCCACCTTTGTGTCCCTCCATCCCACTTACCCCCAGAATAAAATCACCACTAGCTCTCCCCAATTTCTAGTTTCTACCATTTTCAATTTCCACTACATCCTCCTTGATTGTGGTACAGTCGAAATATCACCGTACATTGAGTTCTAATCCTGACTCTGTCACCTGTGTGACCTTGGGCAAGTCACTTTATTCCATGGACCTCAAAGCTCTTGTTTGTATGGAAGGAAGTGACCTAGATCACCTTTGAGGCCACTTTTCTAGCTTCAAGATTAAGAGAATTCTTCCTCTTTCTTTCTGGAACCTTGCTATCTCCTGATGACCCCACATCTCTTGGCATTCTCTTTAAGTTTGCCTGAATCTTTTCCCTCCATCCCAGACTGGGACGCATAGGACCAGGAAGAGGAATTGCCCACTCAGGCTCCTCAATACTTCTTTCTACCTCCATCATCCAGCACCCAGCATCATACTTCCCATTGTTACAGTCATCTCAACAAATTAAGTACCTGACGCATAGCTTCTTTCCTTCAGATGCCCTAGTTAAAGCTTTAGCATCCTCAACTCCCAAGACCTTGGGATCTCCAATCTACCCAAACCACAATGAGAAGAGACACATCCTCAGGGAATTTATCCCCGGTGTCAGAATTCCTAGTCATGACTTTGGATTTCATATCTCTGAATCTCAGTTCCTTCTTGGGCAGGACCTAGGTCCAGGACCTGCTGAACCTAGAGTCAGAAGTCCTGAGTTCAAATCCAGTCTCCAACACTCGCTGGCTAAGTCATTTAACCTTCGTCTGCCCTAGTTTCCTCATCCGCAAAATGAGGATGATAACGTTTATCTCCCAAGGTTGTTGTGTAGATAAAAATGAGAAAATGCAAGGCTCTTTGCAAGCTTTCAAGGGCTGGATAAATGCTAGCTATTGTCACTCTTCCATTAGACTATGAGCTCCTTGTAAGCAAGGACCTTGCTTTTGCATTTCTTTTTGTCCAAAGCACTTAACACAGTGCCTGGCTCACTGGTTAACCAACTAAGAATTAATATTCACGTTCTCTCGACCTTACAGACGTATTGTGAGAAAATCTCTTCGGAAATCTAAAAGTGCTACATTAATGTGAAATTATTATTTCCATCAAGCTTCAAGGATACGTTATTTAAAAGGCCTGGGCAGTGAGGCCCTTCAGTGTAATCCACCTTGAAGTCTTGAGCTCAAATAATGAAACAATGGAAAGACATGTTTTCTATGTCTTTGTATCTATGTCTCTCCTCCTCCACCTTCCCTAATGCTCGTCTCTCTCTCTCTCTCTCTCTCTCTCTCTCTCACACACACACACACACACACACACACACACACACATTCACACACTTGTACTCAGACACACATGCACAATGTGCATATATACACAGTGTGGGGTGGGTGAAAGGTGTTCAAACAATAGTTTTCAAAACATATTCACATACACACCCCGGCCCAGAAAGCTCTGCCATGTACGGCGCAGGCTCATTTCTTACTCTATCCTTTCGGCTTCTTATGTAAGAGCGGAAGCCTGGAAGCCGCACAGACCAATGACCATTAGGTTGCTAGATGGCCAATGATGCATGCCTGAGTTGTTGCACCAGGCAAGGTGAAGAGGATTAGCGAGATGGTGGGTTATCCTGGACATTCCTACAATTTTGTGAATCAACCAAAACAGTCCTTTACAAAGAAACAATGCAGGGAATGAATACCAGGGAGGAGAGCCAGTAAAACAGTCTTTTTCAGAGAGCAACAGAGATTAACTATAAGAGAGAATCCTAATCTACAGGGTTGGCAGTGGGAAACAGACAAGTGGGAATTCTGAGTTTCTCATTCCAGGTCAGCTGTTTTATTTGGAGAGGTCAGATAGCAACTGGCTAACTCCTGAGGGAACATGATAGCTGTCCTCAAATATTTGAAGGGCCTTCATGTGGAAGAGGGATTAGCCATTTTCTGTAGCTCAGGGCAGAGTAAGGATCACTCAGTGAAAATGAGAAGGAAGCAGATTCTGAATCAGTGTAAGGAAAAGCTTGTAACCATCAGAGCAATCTGGAAAAAGGACTTGATACTTTCTGAGGTAGTGAGTTGCCCATCACTGGAAGTATCCAAACAGAGACTGGACAACCACTTGTGGGGGACATCGCTGACAAGATTCATACTTGAAATATGAGATGTCCTCAGAAGTTCTTAAAACCTTGTAAGACTAAAATCGGAGTGTCTGAGAGAATTGAAGACAGTAAGAAGTCACTTATTGTATTGTTACTTTCCTCAGTGACTATATATAGCTAGTATTTATGTAGAACTTTATCAACATTATCTCATTTGACCCTCACAGTGACCCTGGCAGGCAGATGCTATGAATAGCTATATTTACAGATGAGCAAACTGAGGGACTAAGAGTTTAAGTGACTTCGGGGTCACACAGCTAGTGAATGTCTGAGGCTAGATTCGAACTCAGGACTTCCAGACTTTAGGTCGAGTGTTCTATCCATTATATCATCTAGCTACCTGTATACCCATCTTTTCTCCTCATCCTTCTCAGCCAGTTATCAGTTTTTTGTGCTTATGTAGGAGAGGAGGGATCCAGATAAGATCCCTCTCCCACTCCCCCCAAACAATTCATATTTGTATTTGATAATTGGTTAATATGAGTATGTCTGAAAATCTCAAAATTTACAATACATAAGGGAGAGAAATGATGAAAACTTGCTCTCAAGGCCTAACAGAAGGAGCTGAAAAGTTCTTTTTTCTCCACTGTCCTCTTGCTCCAGCATCCATTCTTAGTATTGATGTAATGCCTACCCTAAGAAGAGCCACTATGTCCCCTTCAAACTCACTGACTCTGGAGTTTACACTTTCCCAACTGTCTCATTTTATTTCATTTCTGATTTTGAATTCAGTTCAGAAAACTTGTATTAAGTGCCTGTTATATTCAAAGCAATCTGCCAAGCACTGGAGTTATAAAAATGAGCTTTAGGATTGAATGAAGTGGTTAAAAAGCATATATTATTCATTTTGTGTCAGGAACTGTACTGAACCCTAGGAAGAAAAATACAGAAGTTAGACAATCTCTGCCTACCAACTCTTTGTTTTCTAATAGGGGAGTTATAATACACAAAGAGAAGTAGTAAAAAAAAAAAAAGTCTATAATTCCTTTCCTCTGGGAACTTGTAATCCAGTAAAAGGGCCAGGACGATGCACGTTGTATCCACCATTACAGATTCTGGATGTTTATGTACAGAGATTAAAACAGCCAATCCAGACTGTGGAAGTAAGGCCAACAACCCTCTTAACCTCATCCCCATCCCTACTGTAATAAGATATCAGTGTCTAATAACTCGTTCCCTTCCCCTCCAATGAGTGAATACTACTGAGCAAGCACCCGAAAGAACTATTTCAATAAGCTTCTCCATGTGTTATCTGCATTTTCTCCCACTGCAAAAAAGAAAACCTTTCAAGATGATTTTTCACAAGTAGGTCAGGTGTGATTTATCATACTCTGAACACTAACAAATCCTGGGGATACAAAACCTATAGCACATGTATAAATAATTTAGCTCAGCTGTGTAAACATTGATTCAATGCCTTTTTAAAAAAATGAACAACCTTGTTTACTGAGTTGTTGTGACTCCTCTCTCTGTGTCTCTCTCTGCCTCTTTGTCTCTCTCTCTGTCTCTCTCTCTCTGTCTCTCTCTCTCTCTGTCTCTCTCTCTCTCTCTTCCCCAGCTCATCAGTGCCAATGAGAACTTGCTACAAAAATGATTAGCACCGAGAAGGGCTTTGAAATTCAGAATTGTGATGATGACTGTGTTTTCCATTCTGCTTAGAAATGGGATTTTTCCCCCAATGCCTCTTGTTTCCTGAAAAAATACTTGCTGTCTTATGCATTCTAAAACCCACTGTCTTCTTATGGTTTCTGAAGACAGTAGAACCAATTTCATTTTTAAATGGTCAATTTCAGCATATGTCTAAGCCCATGAACAAAGAGGTATATGAATAAGATCTGAATAAAGCATATTGTTAGATTCAACAGATTGAGACCTTTTGCCCTCTATTTCATAAACTAGTATTGCTCTTAGAAGAAAAATCTGTATTTTTTTTGACTTGTTTGATTCACCCTTTGGGTCATTTGCCATAAAAAGTACTTTTTAATGTGTCACCTTGATAAATATGAATTAAGGGCTTAGAACACCTGGAGAGATAAGCAGATGTTATTTTTATTACCTTCATTTCATAGATCAACTCACTTCTTAGCCCATTCATGCTCAGATCAGGTGCTGACAAAGTTAGTGCCTTGCCCTAGGTCAAGCAGAAAACAGGAGAAGAAACACTGCTGTTAGAACCCAGGCTTCCCAGTGGCCAGGCTGGGACTCATGGGTTTATAGGATTGAAAAGGAGAAGGAAGTTAGGGTATACTACAAATGTTTAACAAGCACTGGGGGATGGGGGAATGTACCCACTGACCTAATTTTAAGTTTATTTTGCACTATTAACATTTCCTCCTTCACTTGTTTGAGTCTAAACAATCAATGAAACAACAAATCAAGCACTGATTCGTAGATTTGAGCTGGCTCCAGCGCACCCCTGACCTCAGAGCCTTTAAATGACTTGTCCAAGGTCCTACAAGGAAAAAACAGAAGTGGAATTAAAACCCAGGCCTTCTGACTCCAAATCCAGGCTTCATTTTCACAACTTCGAGAATCCACTGCCTCCAAAGAATGTGCCATGGGGGAAAAAAGTTCTTGACCCCCAAATCCTTGATACTGTCAAATGGTTCAATTTCAGAAACTTATATGGCTTTCTCAATGGACATAACACTAAAGATGCATCGCCATCTACTTTGTCATTTTACCCTAAGGACTTCTAAGTCTTTCCAATGGACTTGCAGTTAAAACTTTCTGTATGTGTTGCCTTCCCCTATTAGAATGTGAGCTCTTTAGGAATTGAGACTTATTTTCCTTTTTGTATCCCCAGCACTTTGTATATAGTAAGTGCTTAACCAATGCTTTTTCATTCATTCATTCAGTCACATTCACCCAGGCTCTGCAACTCAGGAATCATGAAGGTTAGTGATGGCATAATTCACACCAAATATTAGATCCCTATGTGACCCCATCTAATATCCAAGTCATTTTTCACTAAAAGTTGAGGAATAATCCAAAAACTGCACTTGAATCATTTTCTCTAAGCTTCCTTTCCTATCAAATCTTGGATTAGGACTGCAAAAAGAGAAGGCAGATAGTCTGGTCTGAGTTTCAGTTCTCACCTTTCCCATTTCCAAATCTGCACTTTCACCTTGCTGAGAAAAGCTGCTTTTATGTCCAAGCCTTGAGGTTTCTTCACACCAAACTCATCTAGTTTGACTATAAATTAAGCTAAAGAGTAAAAGCAATCCTTTGTTGTTAGCCCAAAACACACTGTTCCATGGCTCTCTCCCTATTCCTGCCTTTTCCTTAGGGGTGGGACAGCACAGTCAGGGGCTCTATATCTGAAAGAGGTAGTTCTTTGGAGAGAAATTCTTCTCCCTCAAAACTGGGGAAAAGGCTTACATTTTTCTTTCCAGGGAGACTTTGGAAGTTAGACAGTAGAAAGAGCGCCAGGAGTGAGGATGTAAGGACTGAATTAAAGGATTTGGAGATGGAAGGGATCTTAGAAATCATTTCATTTGCTCCCAAATGAGGAAACTGAGGCCCCAAGAATTTAGGTACTGTTTCAAGGTCATATAGGTAGCAAATCCCAGAACCAGAATTCAATCCCAGGTCTTCTGAGTCTAAATCCACTGAACTTTCTACCATACTGTGTTGCCTTATGTTCTACAATCTATCCATCCAACCGTGGGCATATCACTTCATTGTGGGCCTCAATTTCTTCATTTATAAGATGAAAAAAGAGTTGGTCTAGATGATTCCTAAGGTCCCTTTCAGCTCTTAACCATCTACGAAACGCTGGACAAGCCGCTTCATGTTTCTGGATCTCAATTTCCTCATCTGTAAAATGGAGAGGTTGGACCAACTGCCCGCAAAAGTCCCTTCCGGCTCTGTGATCCTGCAAATTCTCAAGAGCTAATTGCATCTATAATCTATCCCTGCCCCAGCCTAGCAGCTGTTGGGTTCAATTTAAGATTTCTATCTCTGGAAGCTTAAGACTGCATTGTCACTGTACACGACTGAATTTTCTTGGTACTCTATATGCTTTTAATTAATATGAGGTACCCAGAGGCCAGGCATAACTAACTGACTAAGTAGATGTAAAACTAGATGGAAAGGCAGTGATCCAAAGAAACACAAGAAGGCTCTTCCAGCTGGCAGAAGCCAGGGAAGAGAAGGTTCTCAATCTAGTAGGCATGGGGAATGTAGAGGTGTCTAGTACAAACTATTCCAAAATATCCCCTGCCCAACCTAGGTGCTGCAGTGCCTAAAATCCCATTAATAATTCATTCCTCTGGGTTCTGCATTAAACACAAAAGAACCTTAGTATGAATGAGTTTTTTCAGGTCATTACTGGGCAAGAGGAATATGGCAGGATGCCTATGTTGGGAAAACAAGTGATGAGATATGGGGGGAGAGATCTTAGAAGGAGAGATGAGGATCCCCTACATCAATTTGTATTTGGCATAGTCCAAGAAGCCTGATCAGCTGAAAGGAGAGACTGGCACCTTCCCTCTGTAGAAAGAGGTTTTGGGGGTATGTTGGCATCTCTCTAGTATAATTCAGTTTTTGTATCCCCATGCATGCAGGGTATATCTGTGTGCCTGTGGAATTTCATGGGAGTAAAGCTGAGTGGAGGTACAGAGAAAGGAAGAACGTACCTTCACCCCCCCCCCAACTTATCAGTCCTGTGCTAACTTGTCTACAGTCTGGTCATAGGTTCTAGATCTAAAAATAAACAAATAAAGAAATATTTGCATATGCAATCATATTAGTCCAACAGGCTTCTAGCTTGCTATCTGCCCTTGTACCAGACCTAGATCAAAGTCTACACAATGAATCTCCAGGAAGATAAATGTAAGAAACTAGGGAAAAGCTCTTGGTTTAAGCTGGCTTAGGTGATGGAGCTAGCTAGATGACATTGTTGTAATTTTCTCTTGCCTATCATTTAATCCATCATAACCATTGCTTGCAGCTACTGTTCGCTCAATTCTCTATTATCCAGGCTACAGTCTGAACAGATTGACATAGAAAAGAGGAAAGGCCATGTAGTATATAGAAAAAGAACAGACTACTAGAGCAAAGTCAGGGTTAAATGAGATAATATTAGGCAGATTGTTGGCACAGTGGAGAGAGGGTTGGGCTTAGAATCAGGAAGACCTGAGTTCAAATCTGCCCTCAGACATTTTCTAGGTATATGGCTGGGCAAGTCACTGAAGCTCTCTTTGCCTCAGTTTCCTTAATGGTAAAATGGGGTTGATAACAATAGCCCTGAGCTTGCAGCGTTGTTGTGAGGATCAGATGAGACCACATTTATAAAGTTCCTGGCACATAGTGAGAGCTATGCAAATACTCACTCCCTTCTCTCCTTCCTCTTCATGAATTTAGAGGTGAGTGGGACCTCAGAGATCATCCCATCCAACTCTTTCATCTCACAAATGAGGCCCAGGATGCCATAGATAAGAGGTAGTTAAAAAAGGTTTTGAACTCAAATCCTCTGACTCCCCCACACACCCCCAAACTCCAGCACACTTTCCACTGTATTAAGTGTGTGGCATGAAACAAACCCCCTGGGTCTTAGTTTACTCATTTTTCCATTTATAGCAGGGGTTCTTAACCTATTTTGGTGTCCTAGATCCCTTTGTCAGTCCGTGAAGCCCATTGCCCCCTTCTCAGAATAATACTTTTAAATGCGTAAAAGAAAATACAAAGGATTACAAAGGAAGCCAATTATATTGAAATGCCATTATCAAAATATTTAAAAAAATAAAGTTCTCAAATCCCAGGTTAAGAACCCCTGATTACAGATTGTATCCCTATAGTAGGATCTATGCAACTTGAAGACAAGGATTACCTTTTTGTCTCATTCTTGTATACCCAGAACAGAATATATAGTGTCTTTTATGTAGTATGTGCCTGTTGGACTAATATTGGAGCTGGTCCAATAAAGATCATTGCCATCAATTTTATGTTCCTATCTCACTTTAACTGTGCATCACAACCCTTCCATCATCTCACCCCCAAAGCATTCATACCCACAAACAGCACAGTTAGCTAACCAAAGAAGGAGCAAAAAGCATAGCTCCTGAGTTTCACCTCTGTCCCTTCTCTTTTCTTTTTTCTAACCTTGTCTCGGAACTTTGGAAATAGAAGAAGGTGAGGGAAATCAGCACATTAAACATTCAGTCATAAAGAACTGTGAGTCATCTCTAATATCCCTAAGGATGTCAGGCCTAATAAAACCATCTTTCTCCTAGAGCTTAGCCAGGAAAAGAGTTTACTTGTGTTCCCAAGACTCCTGCCATCAAGTTTAAAATCTACCACTTGACTTTTGAGGACCTCCATTATCTGACCCAATTTTATCTATCTACCCAAATTCTTCTCCAACTATAGGAAGCAGACACTTTTTTTTCCAATTAGACTAGTCTCATTGCCCCCTTGGGGAAGTTTTACTCATGCATTTATGTTCACTTGTAATTCCCTCCCCACCTTTTCTGCTACTAATTTACTACTACCACCACCACAACAACTACTACTACTACCATTACTACCACTACTAATCCACCAAAGAGTCTTCCTAGATGGCTCCAGTCCACAGTGATGTCTCCTTTCTCTGAACAGAAAGAAAGCATGACACAACCTGGATTGAAATATTTTCTCCCACTGTGTGACACTGGCCAAATCATTTGATCTTTTACTTTTCTCACTTGTAAAACAAGGGGGTTGGACTAAATGTTCTCTAAGGTGCCTTCTAGCCTTAACTCTAAAATCCCTATGAACTCCTACTGAATTTGCCATCACTTTGAGGAAGCTTAATTTTCCTTTTCTACATGGTTCTTGTACTTCCCCAACTAAAATCTCCTCTTTTTTCTTCTTTTGAGGTAATTGGGGTTAAATGACTTGCCCAAGGTCGCACAACTAGCAAGTGTCTGAGCTTGGATTTGAATTCAGGTCCTCCTTACTCCAGGGCCAGTGCTCTATCCACTGTGCTATCTAGATGCTCCCTAAACTCTTGGGTGGAGGGACTGTGTCATGTTTCTACATGTTCAAATCCTGCTGCAGACTCTTACTAACTATGTGACTCTGGGCAAACCACTTAACCTCTGTTTGCCTCAGTTTCCTTGTCTGTAAAACAGAGATCATATAGCACCCCCTTCCCAGCATTGTTGGAAGGCTCCTATCAGGTGATAATTGTAAAGTGCTTATCCTAGCACTGAGCACATAGTAAGCTCAACAGGGCAAGGACGGTGTCTTAGCTAAACGTTGTATCTCCTTGGTGCTCAGCACAATGCAGCACCACAGTAGGACACTTCATTTGACCTTTAATTCATTCAACAAACCCTTAATTATTTTTTGTTATCAGCCAGTCAAGCAGAGGAGATGGGCTGTTGTCAGGGACAAGGAAAAGAAGTGCCAGCTCTATAATTGTGCTTTCCTCTATTGGCTTCTGTCTTATGCTGTTTACCTTGATATACTAACAATGTTTCTGAAAGCAGTTGTTGACTGACTTTCTTCCCTCGGGGTGAAAAACAAGGACTCAGAAACTTGTGCCTGATGCTTCCTGGGCTCTGGCACTTCTAATCTTCTTAATTGAAATTGATTAGATACTGAATGGCATCAGGACTGAGGTTCTGCATGTGAACAGTTTTTGCCTTTTTTTAAACCCAATTGACACTCTGAAGCCTCCAATCTCCTCCTCTGAAAACACTGGCACCATGGCTTCCCAGATGCAGATCCAGAAAACACACAGATACCTAAATTACCTGGGAAACCAAAAGCCCAGATAAAAAGAAGTAGAAAATATTCTTGCCCTATAGCAGCTTAAAATTATACAATAGCCAAAATGAAACTCTATTACCAATGAGAGATTTAATCAACCAGTAAAGAGGTGGGGAAGGGAGAAAAAGGGATGCTCTTAAAGCCCAGAAGATGAAGTAGGTGGACCACTGACATATCTAAGAACCAGCATCAGAAAGGTAAGGGAATAAAAGTGAAAAAC
>CM053770.1:129714213-129726646 GCA_028658325.1 Potorous gilbertii | reverse complement strand
ACCTTCTCGGCCGCTGGAGATTCAGGTCCCTGACGCCTGCTTGGGTCTGCTCACTCCTCTCAGTGCGGTGTGGCCAGAGCAGGGGGAGGGGAGCGCTCCGCAGGGCAGGGCTCCGCTCCCGTCAGGGGTACCTTTGCGGTCGGTTTTTCAGGGCTCTCTGCAATGGAAATCTCCTTCACTGTGTTGCTGCATGGCTTCCACTGTTCCAGAATTTGTCAGGAGTTCTTTTTACAGGAAATCTATGGGCTGTGGGTTCGGAGCTAGCAAATGTGAGTCTTTCTACTCTGCCATCTTGGCTCCGCCCCCCAGTAAGGTAATTCTTCATGATCACAAAGTACAAGCTAACAGGAGCCTCTTCCCAAGTTTACATATTGTAGATTGGAACCAGAGAGAGGATATCTGCACATACTCCAGGGACTTGCCCCTATTGACCAGTTCATCCATACTGTCATAGTGTGGATAATCATTGAGAAAACTCATCTAATTTGATATTTGTAAGTTAGGATTTTGTTTTCTTATCATTTTTTTGATGGGATTAAAAAAACTAGACATGATATAATTTGTGTGTGTGTGTGTGTTGAGCTCTCAGTATGTGAACTCCTTTTGGTTGGTTGGTTGGTGTACTTTGTTTTCAAAGACAATCAAAATGACATCATTGTGCTAGAGTCAAGTTTTAATATGTCCAACAATGGTTCAGCAGAACAGTACAAGCTTGGAATGCTCTATCATAGGTCGGCCACAAATAGTCTGTGTGAACATTTAGGTTGGATACTCTAAATTTGTGCATCTTGCATTTCCTTTGAGTGGTCTCAATTCTGCTTTGCTCGTAGAACACAGCACCTTCTCTGATGGGGATATGTCATACTGAGCAGTCCTGTGCTGGTGTCTCCCCACCAAATACCCAACTGCCCTGTGGTCTGCTAGACCAGAGGCACATCTCCCTTTAAAGGGAGAGATAGCTTGTTTTCTCCCTCTCTTCTTCCTCTCTTTTGAATGTGTGACTTAGGACTTTGACAGCTCTCCTTTGGCTTTTTTAAAGTTAACTCTGACACAAACTCTTAGAGGGGAATATTACTGCCCTAAGAATGAGCCCAAGCCATGCCCTGGCTTGTTAGAAGAAGTTACTCAGAGGCAAAGTGAAAGTGAAATACCTGTTGAGCAGTCCCACAAAGAATTTTATGTTTTCAGTATCAATCTCCCAAGAGAGTATAATAGGAGCTATAATTTACTGTTTCATATTTTAAGTATTTTGTCATCATGGGCTTATGAGTCTTTTGTATATTAAGTATTTCTTTGTTAGTGGAGAAAATGAGTATCTTTACTATAACTGATCTATGCTGTACATTGAGTACCTTTCCAGAAGAGACTTGGCTAATCTCTGTTGGGAAACTCCACATGAGCCATTCCTAAGCTTTGTTTCAGAGACTTTCCCCAGAATTCCCTAAGTGGTGGCATAATGAGCCAGAGACAAGGATAAAAACTTGACTCTTCTCTTTAGATGCCAGGTTTCTCCCATTCTGATTTAATTTTATCTTATCTGTAAAATGAAAAAAAATCAAACATTTCCTGCTATCCTATGGATTTGTGATGTTTACTTAGTGAACTTTAGAAGTAACATGATAACAGTAGAGAAAGCACTAGTTTGGGAGTCAAATGGTTCAAATCCTGCCTTTGACGCTACCTAGACCTTACCTTAGGCAAGTCACTTAAACTCCTGGACCTGATTTTCCTCATTTGTAAAATAAGGGGATTGGATGCCATTTGATGTCTCTTACAGTTTTGACTTTTAGCATCTTCCTCCTCTCTTCCTCTGGTCTCTTTTGCCTCCCACTTTCTTCCTTCCAACTAGATGATCACATGAGTGCGGGAGGTCCAGAAGTCACTGAAGAGGTCACACTGGCAACTGAAGGTAGTAGTAATGGCCACTAGAGTGGTAGTAGCTGATGACAGAGGAAGTACAAAGATGGACACCCCAGGATGGCAACAGCTTTAGGGAGAGAGCCCTGTCAGGCCATAGAGAAATATTAGCTGTGAATCCAACAGAGTTACTGGTCCTTACAGCCCAGCAGAGAGCTGCACATAAAAGGGCATTTCATAAGAATTCTATGAAGGAAGAAGAGCACTTCCAGTAAAAAGGAGCTAGCTACGAGGTACTCCTTTGCCACATGCGTTCTCTAGCTGTGTGCCTCTGTACTACCACTGTACTTTAAATTTCAACCCACCTTACCCAGGGCCTTTGTATATGCAAGGCAAGAGTGTCTCAGTGATTTACGGAGGGGATATTTTTGTAACCATTATTCTTGCTATACCATTTCTGTCAATACCTCAGGCAAAAACTGAGTGAGGCTGCTGATGGATAATCAGTAGGGTGAAAACTGACGACGCTTGTAAGAAGTAGTAGTAGAAATGTATCCCCTCAGAATATCCCCTACAACACTGAGAGTAGTAGTTGTAGTAGACATCCTCTGGGGACTTAAATTTCTGAGTATTAGTGAAAGTTTGGGAAGTAGTGCGGAAAGAGTGCTACAATAATATTTCTATGGGAAAAAGCATTGTCTAGTGTATATTGAGAATGCTCCCCCAAGAAGGGCCCCAGTGGGGGAGCAAGAATCCTCATTATCACCACTATAGTTCGATACAGTATTAGAAATGCTAAATATAACAAGAGGCAAGAGAAAGAAATTGAAGGAATAAAAATAGGCAGTGAGGAAACAAAGCTATCTCTGTTTGCAGATTATATGATGGTTTACTTTGAGAATCCTAAAGAATCAACTAAAAATTTTTGGAACAGTGGATAACTCTAGCAAAGTAACAGGATATAAAATACGCCATATAAATCCCCAACATGTCTATATATTACCAAAAAAGTCCAGCAGCAAGAGATAGAAAGAGAAACTCCATTTAAAATAGCTGCAGACATGATAAAATACTTGGGCATCTACCTGCTAAGACAAGCTCAGGGACTATATAAACAAAATTGCAAAACATTTCTCACCCAAATGAAGACAGATTTAAATAACTGGAGAAATAGTTGTTGCTCATGGGGAGACTCCACCACCAGAATAAAAATTACACTTTTACCTAAATTAATTCACTTATTTAATGCCACACCAATCAGACTACCTAAGAATTATTTTATAGAGATAGAAAAAAATCATTTAAAAATCATCTGCAAGAACAAAAGGTCAAGAATATCAAGGCAATCAATGAAAAAAATGTAAAGGAAGGTAGCTTAGCAAAACCAAAACAATTTGGCACTGGCTAAGAAATAGAGCAATGGATCAGTGGAATAGATTAAATAATTAATTCAGTAATTTTTTCAATTATGTCTGATTCTTCATGACCTTGTTTGGGGTTTTCATGGCAAATTGACTAGACAGGTTTTTCCATTTCTTTCTCCAACTCATTTTACAGATGAGGAAACTGAAGCAAATAGGGTTAAGTGACTTGCCCAGGGTCACACAGGTTGTAAGTGTCTGAGGCCAGATTTCCGTTCATGAAGACAAGTCTTTTAGCCACCTAACTGTCCCATTTTTTACCTGGGCTATTATAATAACCCCATTTATTAGTCTTATTGCCACCTCAGTCTCTGTCCACCCTTCATACCATTGCCAAAGTAAGCTTTCAGATGTATAGGTCTGATCACATCACTGCGCTATTCAAAAATATTCAATGGCTCTTCATTGGCTACCAAATAAAATACAAACTCCATATCCTGATATTCAAGACCCTTGATAATCTAGCTCTTGCCTGCCTTTCCAGAATTATTTCATGCTACGCTTCTTCAAACACTACATTTCAACCTTTCTGTTCTCAGAGCTGGGATCCCAGATTTCATCTTGAGCTATTCATTTGAAACAGACCACCCTATTCCCTCATTCTCTTTCTGTTGAAATCCTTTTCCATATTCAAAGTCAAGCTGAGGTGCTCACCTAATTGAGGATGGGAAGAGGACCAGCTTATGCAAGGGAAGGAAAGATTGTCTATAGACAAGAAAAATGTGGGGCTAGGGTCAATGTAGCGAAAGTATCCACTGAAGGGATTGAAGAACAATGGTTAAACCCATCCAAAGGTTAAAGTCATTACTGTGCAAATAATAGATACGGGGGCAGGACAGTAAAACAAAATCAGTTTGGACCTAGGGAGTCCCAAGGCAAAGTGCTGTTGGCTGAGAGATAATTGCTAGCATCTATATAGCACTTTACATTTTGCAAAGTACTTTACAAATATCTCATTTTATTCTCACAGTGTAAGGTAGGTGCTGTTATTCCCCCCCCCCTTTAAAAACAAATTATGGAACAAAGAGGATAAATGACTTGTCCTAGGTTATACAGTTACTTGTGTCTGGATTTGAATTCAGGACTTCTGGATCCTAAACCCAACTTTCTATCCACTAAAACACCCAGCTGCTTACTTGGGATTAGACTTGCTTCCTTTGGTCCCAAAGTGCTGAACTGGCCACAATGGGAATAGATTGCATAAAAGTAGATTTTGGTTCTATATAAGGAAGAACTTTTTAATGATGAGAGCTATCGGAAAGTAATTACACTCTTGGAATCTGCCTCGGGGGTGGGTGGGTTCCTCTTTATTACAGGTTTTTAAATGGAGGGTACTTGTCAGGGATATTGCCAAGTAGGGACATTTAACTTGGTTGGTGTCATGGACCCGTCTGGCAATTTGGTGAAGTTCTTTCTCAAAATAATGTTTTTAAATGCATAGAAGAAAATACAGAGGATTACAAAGGAATCTAATTATAATTGAAATATAGTCTGTAGACAAGAGAACTGCTATCACATGCCAACGTGCAGTGACTCTAAAAACTAGCATAACTTTGAAGTAGTGATGTGTATAAATAATATTTTGAGACTTCTGTAACAACTGTAATGTAATATGAAAATATCTGTGATTTTTATTGATGACAAAGTTACAGGTACTGACAGTTCTGCTTTGATTTGTTGCCTACATGCATAATTAAAGGAAATGCTAAATTTCTGTTAGATGTTATTGGAAAATAAAGATGCCATTTTTCCTCATCCAAGCTTATAGACCCTTTGGAATCTAGTTATGGACCCCTGTGGACCCCACATTAAGAATCCTTGTTCTAAGGTTTTGAGCTTGGCTGGAAGAATGGTGGTTAATGGTGAATGAGAACAGATTTAGTGAAGACTTCTCAGGGGTATGAGACTCCTCCCTAGAGTAGAAGAGACCTTAGGCCCAGGTTTCAATCCCTCCAGGGTCAGCTGATTTCCATATAAGGCTATACCGTGCATTAGGATCAATGATTAACTATGGTTCACTAACTCCTCAATACCTAATTTGCATATGCACACGCAGTCTGCAGTCCTCACTCTGATCTGCCTGATTTGCTTAAGTTCTCAATGCCCAATTTGCATGAATCGTCAATGCTTCATTTGCATTTATTTTCAATGCCTAATTTGCATACAATGATGTGTATTTCAGGCTTTGTAACCATCAGGGAGCGGGAAATTTGAATGGGTTTCAAAACGAATTGGTTAGATTTCATGCCTAGAATGTAAGACTGTGCTTCTCAGCCAATGAGAATAATGGTCAACAGTGGGAGGGGGATTTCTGCATCAAGGTCTATATAAATGGCTATTCTGCTTCTGTAAGGCGCCTCCGAAATCCAGCTTTACTGGTGAAGGGACTGCTCACTTCTCATGAGAACCGAATAAAGGAGATTTGTCTGTTTTTACTTTGAGACACCTCTGAGCAGTCAATCTGAGTAAGGGGGTGGGGTGGGGAGGTCATGCTATCCCACACAGTGGGAAGTTAAAAGAAAGGGTGGTTTTAGAATGATATATAATGAATTTTGTTTTGACACTGAGTTTCAGATGCTTGTAAGACATACAAGTGGAGATACCCAGCAAGCAGTTGGTGAGTCATCTAAAAAGAGATGACAATTGAATCTCTGGAAGCTGATGAGATAACCTAGAGCAGGCTTCTTAACTTTTTGTATGTGTCATGAACTCCTCTCCCCATTTTGGTAGTCTGGTGAAGCCAAAATCAGAAGAACCCTTCTCAGAATGATGGTTTTAAATACATAGTATTCTACACAAGATCGTGTACATTATACACAGGATTATAGAGAAAACCAATTATCTTGGAGTTGCAATTTTTTTTTCTCTCTCAAAGATCCCCTGAAATCTATCTATGGCTTCATTAAGGTTTCATGGAACCTAGAGCAAGAACCTCAGAGCTACAGAGAGGAGAAGAGGGCCAGGACAGAGTCCTAGTCAGAGTCATTCATCAAGACATGAATAATAATTTAGTAAAGGTGACTGTGAAAGATTGCTTAAAATATTAGAAAGAGATCCATGAGAGATCAGTAGCATAAAACCCAGAGAAGAGAAAATATACAAAAGGTAGTCTGTCAGCAGTGCCCAACGCTGCAGAGATCAAGGACTAAGAAAGGGCCATTGAATTTACCATTAAATAAATCATTCTTTGGTGATGTTGGAGGGAGTTATATCAGTTGAATGGTGGGAATGGAAACCAGTGTGAAAGGGTCTAGAAGTGAGTGGAAGGTGAGAAAGGGGAGGCAACAAATGTAAGATAGCTTTTTAAAAAGATAAATGTACATGGAAAGAGCCAGAAGTTGATAGCATCACGCTAGTGCATTAGTTCATTATTTTATATATCACATATTTTGTTACCATCATCAAGAACATTTATTAAGCCCCTACATGGACAAGACACTGCTACAAAGTAAATTAAATAGACACAGGATCTGCCCTTTATGAACTTGTAACAAAAGACAGACAACCCTAACACAGACTTCACAACCAGTGTGTTTGGCTGGTAATTTAGTTGCATGGATGAGTCTTATCAAAGATTGGCTCATTACAAAGGCTGAGGTATAGTTGCTGCTCAGCCCCTTATTATAGACTAATTCCAAGGAAAAGCTCACTGGCACTTCCTTCTAGTCTATATATTTTTCATGTCAAACCTAGGCCCATTTTCATCTTATTAATACTTTGAATTCAGTGATCTAATTATCTCAGTGTGTCAGTTAGGTCATTTCATTCATTTCTAATTATCTCCTCTCTCTTCTTTTACCTGCCCTCCTCAACCCCACCATGCAGTCAATATTCTAGACTTTACATTTTCCATCATGATTTCCACCCCCTACTTTTTTTTCCTACTTGATGTGCTATTTCTTCAATCTGTTTGATTCAGTATATTTCCTAAAATGAGCACAAAGTAACATATTACTTTGATGTCTTTTGCATTTGCTTTGTCACTGCTACTGTTTTCTTTAATTTACCCAGTGCTTTGATACAGTTTTTGTTTGCCAGAGTCTGAGAAAACGATGTCAGCTTCTAGACAGCTCTGACTTTTTGCATTTGGCTCCCACTGAGGACAGAGAAGAGCTAAAGCTAGGCAACGACCAAAGTTGGAGAGTTTTTCTTTTCTTTTTTCTTCAGGATGTTTTTTCACAGAGTACGTGACTTCATCAGTGTTGTGAGAAATTTGCTATACCAATGCATTTTGGCACAATCTCTGCACCTTATAGTCTTAGGGAGTTGCCTAGGTGCCCTGAAAGACTCAGTGACTCAATCAGGGTTACAAAGTTAATGGGAGTCAGAAGTGGGACTTGTACCTAGGGCTTCTAGACTCTGAGGCCAGTTCTCCCTGTGTCACTCTGCTTCAAGTCACCATCCCATCTATGCAATAATAATTTTTATAAGTGGAAACAACAGTATAGTAATTCAAATTTTATATGTGTGTGTATATATGTATGTAGGTATACATATATGTATGTATATATCTGCATATGTATGTGTATATATATACACACACAATTGTGTATATTGTGTATAATTGTGTGTGTGTGTATAAATATATATATATTTATATATATATATATATATATGTAATTTCTCTACAGACACAGCACCATACAATGGAAAGGGTGCTAGATTTGGAGTCAGATAAGGTAGGTTCAAATCTTGGCTCTGCTATTTTCTACCTGGGTGGCCCTTAGTTTCTAGTCCAGCCTTTACTGACTCAGAATTCCTCTTACAACATTCATAAAAAGTGAATAGCCAGTCTCAACTTAAATACTTTCAATGATATAAGAACTACTCTACTTTCTACTCTTGGACAGCTCTAATTTTCAGAAAATTCTTCCTTATGTTGAATTGGAATCTGGATTTCTTGTAACTTCCACTCACTTTTCCTAGTTCTCTCTCTAGGGCCAAACAGACTAAGTCTAAACCCTCTTCCATAAAATAGCCCTTCAAATTCTCGAAGATAACCAATGTGAACTTGTCTCTCTTCTCTTTATATGTCCCCTTTTGGTCATTTCATCAGCTTATATTTCTTCAATGATCACATCTATGAAGATAACCCCTAAATCTATGAGTGATATGTTCTCTGATGTAGCAGTTGCTAGTTGTATCATTATCTGCCTGATGGACAATGCCAACTGGATGTCCCCTAGGCATCTCAAACTCAACCTGTCCAAAAGAGAACTCATTATCTTCTCACCAAAACCTATGTACACCTTTTCCTACTGTTTCTATTTTTTGTCAAGCCCCACCCTCCCATCCTTGTCATCATTCAGGTTCATAATTTTGAAACCATTTTCAGCTTTCCCCAGTTCATCACTTTCACCCCATCTCCAATGAGCTGACAAGTCTTACAGATTTTATCTCCATCATATAGCTCATATCTTTCCCCATTCACACAGCCACTACCCTAGTTCTATTATTTCTCACCAGCACTACTGAGCTCCCCTCTCTAATACATCCTCCATATTGCTGCCAAACGGATATTCCTAAAGGATTCTTGACTATGTTACTCCCTTGCTCAAAATGCTACACAATCAGAGACAGAATAAAATTTAAACTATTCTGTCTGGCATTTTGAGACCTTTATAATCTATCACCAATATATATTTTTCTAAACTTACTTCTTACTTCCCTTCATACATTCTCCATTTCCACCAAACTGACAAATTCCTGTGCCTTGTACATGGAATTCTATATCCTACTTTAGATTTGTGCATGGCTTGTCTGAATACCTGGATCCTTTAGCTCTACTTGATAAAATCTCTAACTTCCTTTCACACACAGTTCAAATTCTATTTCCTAGAGACCTTTCCGTATTTACCTAGTTGTTCTAGTTGTTCCTGTTTTCTTTCTTCCTTAACAAATTAGCTTTTGCCACTCTACACATTTCGTACATACACATGCAAATGTAACTTCTATCTCAAAGTCCATTGGTATGACACTCTCTCCTTATTGGTGCAGATGAAGGTCCTACCCTATATGAGGAGTAGGGTGGAGTTGGCAAGAGGCCAGGTAGCTCCAGCCTTTGCCTGTACCCTGTGGGACTCTCCAGACTTTAAGTCTTCTTTGGGACTCTCCACACATTGAGTTGCTTTGAGTACTCCTGACTTTCAACTTTAAATGAAAAAAGCTAACCCCACCTTAGGTTGCTGAAGGAAAAGACTCTGGCAAGACATGAAAGGAGCTGGCAGTTTACACTACGTCCCTACCCCCAACTTGCTACATTAGAGACTGTGGTGAGTTTCCTCTTGGACAAGATCCAGGATTCTCCCTTTCTTAGTTGAACTGAGTTACCTTCTTCCCAGTAGGAAAGTTTCTTCTCTCTGTATTGTCTAGTACATATATTCTCCTGTAAATACCTTCTCTGATTTCTGCTTTGCTTTGATTTGGATAAATGGGCTTCTTGCTTTTAACTTTATGTGTTTATCATGGAACTGGTATTTGATGGGGAAGTGGCAAAACCTTGGCTATAGAGCTTGGAGTCTCTTTTACCCCTAGAAATGACAAAACCATGAGAAATTAATTCTGTCTTGATCATATACCCAAGACAAATAACATCTAAAGGAGCAGATGGATATACTTCTAATTCTGTATACCTTCTCTCTGAGGATAACAGAGTAGCCTCTGCCCCTCACTTCCTTCCTCCCTTCCTGGTAGGAATGAAAGCTTCCTGTCTTATCATACTTGGACCCATTACAACACATGGGGCCTTGCTGACTCTCTCCCTACATATATATGTAGTTTTTTATTTTATTATAATATATATTTTTTATTATACTATATATATTTTATTTTCTATAAAATAGAAACTCCTCAAGGACAGGGGGCTATTTTTTTATCTTTGAATTCCCAGTGGATGGCATGTTGCAGATTTCCATAAATGGTTGTTGAATTGAATTGTATTGAAATCCACAACCCCACCTTCACTCACTTTCTTCTTCAGCCTAAACATTTCCATTTCCTTCCTTCAATCAATCAACAATCCTTAAACATCAATCAGCCAGTCCTTACTGGCATGATCTTGGCATCCCTGTCACTCTAGTCTGGAGACTTTTCTGCTTACTAACATCTTTAAGAAATATAGCACCTAGAACCTTGAACAGAGCAAAGTGCAACAGCACTCCCTTATCCTAATACTGTGACTCTCAACACAACCCCAGATTATATTATTTTTTGACTGCCATATCCCACTGCTAACTCTTAAGTTGTTTTCCTTTTATCATGAACATAACAAACTGAACTTTTATAACCTATGATTTTTAAAATTTATGTTAAATTCAGCATGACAGTAACAAAACTATTCTGCTTGTCTCTTTCCTTTTCTGAATATCTTCTGCTCTTTTTTGCCTATCTTTAAAGGGTTACTTGAATGCTCTTTTCTTTCTTCTTTTTACCTTGCATTACTATTGCTTCCTAAGCCTTTCCCCCAAACTCCACTGAAAATAGAAGTCTTTCTTGTAACAAATAAACACAGTCAAGCAAAACTGACCAACACATTAGCTATATCTCTAAATGTACATCTCTTTGGGAAGCTCTAGGCAATCACTTCTCTGCTAGGAAGAGGGAAGCATGAAGGTACTTTAGACTCTAAATGAGTTTGCAGTCCACTAAAACTTTATAATTATTTTGTCAGACTGCCACCCACACCATGCCTACTTTGTCTTGAATTTGTGAAGTTGATTTTTTTTAACTCAAATATAGAAGTTTACATTTTTTCAATGAAATTCAACCCATTTTCTAGGATTCTGGTTATGTCATCCAGTGTGTTAACTAATCATCCCTGTTTTGTGTTAACTGCAGATTTTATAAACATGCCTTCAGTCAAGTCATTGAGAGAAATGGCACAAAACTAAGTGCAGAACCCCAGTCTACTGTACAGGAAATCTACTTCAAAGTTGAAATTAACCCACTAATTTAGGGTCTCATCATTTAATCAGCTCCAAACCACCTACCTGTACTATTATCTAATTCACATCTTTCTAATTCACTATCCTACTTCAAGAGAATTTGTCAAATGCTTCTCTAAAATCTAGGTACACAGTATTTGTAGCTTCTTCCTCATCTACAAAATGAAATGAGATTAATCTGGTGTGGTTCCATCTTGAAGTCATGCTGGTATCTTAGTGATCACTATTTTCTTTTCTATATATTACAAAACATCCATTTAACAATATATTGTGGAATTTTACCAGGAGTAACAGTCAAGCTCATTGCCTTACAGACTGTAAAATGTACCTCTGAAGGTTTCAAAGAACTAAGGTTTTACTGTGACAATAAGAAAACACTAGAACAGTACTATATGAAGAAGAGACATTGTGTGGATCATATAATTTCTTTCTTTTTTTTTCCTTATCCACACCACAGTAAAACAACTTTTTTGTTTACCCAGTAAAACAAAAAGAATTTTCTGCCTAGAGGTGACAATACTTATACTGTTTATTTTACTAACTTGTGTTTGATTGAACTGAGCAAATTCAACAACATAGGGTATAGCTAAAAATGTAAACTGCAAAAAGAAGAAACATAAACTAGGATATCATATAAAATTTTTTGCAACTTTAATGAATCTGTTATCTCATTAGTTTGGATAATCCCTAAGCTGGTGCTGCTACTTATCCATCTATGCCTTTTCATATTTTATAATGTTTGTCTATGCGCTATCATAAATCCTTCAAGAATAACTGAAGCCCTTATGGATTTTAAAATATTTGGTAGCTAGCATTGTGACACTTGGGCTTTCTATCTGTTATTTCTTGCTTTTGTTATATATTGAACTCATCTCTTTTTTTCTGAACATACACATCAGGGATGAAGTTTTATGCCACATCCATCCTATGCTCAAATCATTGTTGATAATGTCACAAGCTCCATAAAGCTACCATATGTATTTTCATTATTCTTTGAGTCACCAGAAAAATAACAGCTACCTAAGCCCAGCTTTGCCAATGAGGGACTTCAAGGTGATGAGGTCTATACTTCCATTTATGTGTTTAAAGTTTTTGACCTTGAAGTGGAACATCACTGAAAAGTACTAAGTCAAAAACAAGAAAAAATCATATGATTACCTCAATTGATGCCTTAAAAATTTTTGACAAAATACAACACTCATTCCTATCAAA
>CM053770.1:129696025-129714113 GCA_028658325.1 Potorous gilbertii | reverse complement strand
CTTGAAGTGGAACATCACTGAAAAGTACTAAGTCAAAAACAAGAAAAAAATCATATGATTACCTCAATTGATGCCTTAAAAATTTTTGACAAAATACAACACTCATTCCTATCAAAACACTATGAGGCATAGGAATAAATCATTAAAGTGATAAGTAGTATTTATCTAAAACCAAGAACAAGCATTATCTGTAAGGTAGATAAAATAGAAGCCTTCTCAATAAGACCAGGGTGAAGCAAGGGTGTCCATTACTGCCACTATTATTCAATATTGTATTAGAAATGCTAGACTATAACAAGAAAAAGAAATTGAGAGCATAAAAATAGTCAATGGGGAGAAATCACTCATACATTTGATATGATGATATCCTTAGGGGATCCTAGAGAATCAACTAAAATGAGTTGAAATGATTAACACCTTTAGTATATAGCATGTACTATATAGGATACTACATATAAATCACCAGCATGTCCATATATTACCAACAAAGTCAAGCAGAAAGAGATAAAAAGAGAAATTCCATTTAAAATAACTGCAAACAATATAAAATATTTGGGAGTCTACCTGTCAAGACAAACCCAGGAACTTTATGAATCTCAATCATAAGACACAAATACAGATATTAACAACTAAAGAAATATTAATTGCTCATGGGTAGGCCAAGTCAATATAATAAAAATGACAATTCTACCTAAATTAATTTAGTTATTCTGTGTCATACTAATTAAACTACCAAAAATTATTTTATGGAACTGGAAAAAATAATAACAGAATTCATCTGGGAAAACAAAAGGTCAATCAATGGAAAAAAAGGTAAAAGAAGGCAGTCTAGCAGTACCAGATTTCAAACTGTATTACAAAGTAGTAATCTTCAAAACAATCTGATATTAGTAAGAAATAGACTGATGGATCAGTGACATAGATAAGGTACACAATACATAGTAATAAATGACCATAGCAACCTAGCCTTATATTAACTCAAAGATTCAAGCTTTGGGAAAAAGAAATCATTATCTGACAAAAATTTCTGGGAAAATAGGAAAGTAGTTTGATAGAAACTAGTTATAGACCAATATGTCACATCATATACCAAGATAAGGTCAAAATGGGTACATATTTTAGACATAAATGGTGATATCAGCAAATTAGGGGAGCATGGAAAATTTTACCTGTCAGATCTAGGGATAAGGAATGAATTTATGAGCAAACAAGAGATAGAGAGGATCATGGAAAGTAAAGTGAATAGTTATAATTACCTGAAATTAAAAAGTTTTGCACAAACAAAACCAATATAGCCAAGATTAGAAAGAAAATCAGAAATTAGGAAAAAATGTTTACAGCAAGTTACTCTGATAAACACCTCATTTCTTAAAACTATAGAGAACAGAATCAACTTTTATAAGAATGTGAACCAAAGCTACCACTAGTCACATAAAAAATGCTCTAAATCACCACTGATTAGAGAAATGCAAATTAAAACAACTCTCTGATACCAACTCATGACTATCAGATTGGTTACCATGACAGAAAAGGAAAATGACAAAAGCTAGGAATATGGAAAAATAGGTACACTAATGCATGTTGGGAGGGTTGTAAAATGGTCCAACCATTCTGGAGAATAATTTAAATTACGCTTAAAGGACTATAAAACTATGCATACCCTTTCACCCAAAAATACTACAAGGTCTGTATCCCAAAGAGATCAAAGGAAAAGGACCCAAATATGTACAAAAACAATTATAGCAGCTCTTTTTTGTGGTGAAAAAGAATTGGAAATTGAAGGGATGTCCATCAACTGGGGAATGGCTGGACAAGTTGTGGCATTTGATTGTGATGGAGTGCTATTATGCTATAAGAAACAATGAGCAGGATACTATCAGAAAAACCTAGGAAGACTTATATGAACTGATGCAAAGTGAATTAAGCAGAACCAGGAGAACATTGTACACAGATAACAGTAATATTGTAATAGTGATCACCTGTAAAAGATTTAGCGACTCTGATCAAGATGGTGGTCCAAGATAATTCCAAAGGATTCAAAATGAAAAATGCTATCCACCTTCAAAGAGACAACTAATTAAGTATGAGGACATAATAATGTATAATTTTTTCACTTTCATTATTTTTCTTGCTTTTTTTTACAACATTGCTAATATGGAAATGTGTTTTACATGATTTCACTTGTATAATTGATATCATATTGCTTTACTTCTTAATGGTTGGGGCAAGGACTGGGGTAGAATGAGAATTCAGAATTCAAAAATGTAAAGAAAGGAATGCTAAAAATAAATAAATAAAACAAACAAATATTCATTTAAAAAAAATAAAAGCCATTAGAACATTTTTAAAAAAGAAGGAAAAGTACCAATGTGTACAAAGCATAGTTTCATTATTTCATGGAAAAAATAGCATCTCATTGATATTTATTCTAACAGGCACCTAATTGAATGTTTTTAGCTAGAAATAAGTAGCTGACTTGGTCAGCTATGAGTTCCACATTGGGTATAAATCAGGAAGAAGAACTGTGGATGCAGAAGTCCTGTTCCAAAGGTCCCAGGTGGCACAAACTTTAGTGAACTGAATATGAAGTTGATTTTTTACTTAAATGGATCAAGGACTCTGCTACTGGAAGGTGGAGAAGGAAATCTTGCATTTCCCTCAAACATTCCTTCAAGCCATTGGGTGTAAGTATGGGGAGAGGGGAAATAAATGTGAGCAATCAGCCATACTGATGTCAAACATGGATAAATAGCGGTAAGCTTATCAAAAGGATGAAGATGACATGATGTTGCCCAAGAAAAAAGCAAAGTAATCATCAAATATTTGGGCCTAACCCACCTGAAGACAAATTGTTGTCAATATCATTTGAAGGGTAAAAAGGAAGTTAGTGATGTCCAAAGCACCACCCAAAGCAGGATTTCGGATACCTAGGCTGACAGGAAGATATGGATCTAGTGGAGAACAGATTCTACTGACCCCCAAACATCAGTTGTCATATATCAGAAGTGTTATATTAGTCCTCAAACTGTTTGAAGAGAAAATACTTCTAAAATGAGTTGCTTATTTAGAGACCATAAGCAATAGAAGCCTGTATGCCTTTTGCGTATGAAATTCTTGACTTCAAAATGGGCTTAGACAAAATGAGCAACATCTTAGTTAGATTAATCACTTTAACAGCTATACACAAACTGTCCCAACACAAAATCAGAATTTTCATGATAGCCAAAATATGATTGGAGAAATTTCTTTCCCAATATGGCTTCTCTGACATTTTTGCAACTCTGACCAAATGAGATACAGTTTTTTTTGCAAACTCAAAAGTGCTTCCTACATGTCAGCCATCCTCATTCTCATCATCAGTATCATCAGGGTCAAGATTTTAACATCAAATTTCTAAAGAAGCATCAGAATTAGCTGCAATTAAGAAATCTAAATAATGCTATCCCAAGGAGATATTTTATTAGAACACTTAGAATCAGAGAGTTAGGAGTGGAAGAGAACTTAGAGGCCACTGAATAAAATATTCTCATTTTATGGATAAGGAAACTGAGGCATAAAGAAATTAAGTGATTTATCCAAGGTAGTACAGATAATAAATATCTAATGTGGGATTTGAACACTTCTTCTTGACTTCAAATCTAATGCCATATTCACTACTCCAGCATACCTTAACCTAGAGGCCCTAGTAATCAGTTTTACTTCATAGAGGTTAACACTAACAATAAAAGATCAATGGGTACAAAATATTCATGGCACCATTATTTTTTATTCTGAATTTAATGACATCAAATAAAATGAGCATTTCCACATTCAGAGTAGAACAATAAAGAGAATTGTATGTGAAACTGCAATTTTTTATTAAGTGCAACTCATTTTTCCTTTAAGTATATGATATGCTAATCATGTAACTTTCAAAACTGTCCTGTTTGTTTGTTTCCTCTGGGATTTCCTTCACAGCACCAGTATTTGAAATTACAAAAGCTGAAAACAAAATATAAGCCTGATGATTGGAGGTTGCCTGACCAAACAGGGGTATATAAATGTAATGAAATATTACTGATATAGAATTTAACCTGAATATTGCTGCTGTGGTGAGAAACTTGGCTCTATTGAGCTGTGCTTTGGAATATAAAAGAATATAGGAAGTCTAGAGACTGTTGACCAGCATTTCACACGACTAAAAAAATAGCCAAAAGAGACCTATCTTACCCTCAGAGTAGTGGAACATGTGACACATGGATAAACATGCAACACATGATTGGGTTTGCCAGGAACTCGTTATAGAATAAATTCTTACTATGAAATCTTGGTGTCCTTGGAAAACACAAGATGGAACTGTGCCATACCAGATCGATGAGTCTAAATCAAAACCGCAGAAAATAGTCAAAGCCCTAAAAAAGATGGTGCACCTCAATCACTTGTTTTCCATAAGGTTATTAGTAAGATATTACTGATTATTTAATATTAAATAGAGGAGAATCAAGAAATCTGTCCCCATGAAAACCCTACCAAATATAGCCAGACATCTGGTTGAAGATGAAGGTCCATATGGGAATGATCATGGCCAAGATCCTGAAGAAGAAAAAGAAACTGGAACTACTGTTGGAGGAAATAGAAGAGTAAGAGAAGTCTCTTGACATAAAGACACCTTTTTCCTGGTGGAGAACTGGAACTTTAAATGGAGATAGCCTCCTTTCTTCTTGGTACTCCATTGTAGGAGGCCACTGATAGCATTTAGCCTAATAGAGGCAGCAGATAGTCCAAATTGCCCTTATTTACACACAGATACACAACTTAGTCTTTGGCCAGTATACCCAAGGACAGCTCTTCCTTCACAGAAGATAGGGAACATTCAGAAATGGCGGAAGGAATTTGACTATATGGTTTCCCCAAGATGTTACCCATATAGTATATAGATTTCTATACCATTTAGGGTATGTTCAGGGAAAACTGACATCTTTTGTGTGAAGGCTGCTGAGCCCTTTTTAGGCCTGCTTTTCTCTTCTGGTATTCACCTTATTTACCCAACTCTCACCTGTGGCTCCAAGAAGCTGTAGTATGCACAGTGACCACATCCTAGCAAACCATTTGAGCAGATGGGCTAAATCAGGTTGTGGGTAATCAAGGGGTCTCAAACCCTTCAGCGAGTTAGGAGGGTGTCTAGCCCAAGCATGTGAACACTTCCCTGGAAGAATGGGTGGATGAGAGTAATTTGTTCCAATGGCGATGAAGGTAGCTGAAGCAGGTGCTATGGAGTGCTTAGAGGCTGGTCAGGTGCTGAACACATCAAGGTCATCCACTGCATCCTGAGTCATCACCAGTCATCTTGCCTTTGTTCTTACTACTGGACTCCAATGACTCTGGAAGAGAGAGGTCAATGACTTTGTGAAATTCTGCCTCACTTAAGTCCAATTTAGGCACAGATCAAAACATATCACTCATACCATTCTACCATTTTTACCTACCTCAAAGTCCTGTGGTGACAGATAAGTGATGAAGCAGCAGGTATAGATATACCAGGAGCTGCAATCACAACCCTACCCATAGGCAGCCCAGGCCACAAGGTGGTCTTTTCACTAGACTGAAGGAGCAGTGGAATTTGGCAGCCACCTGGATGTCTGAGAAGTGTTTTTAAGGACTTTACTTCTCATTTCCTGGTATGGGAAAGGGGTTAGAAAAAGTTATCTGCTTCACCCCACATTGGCCTGCTTGCTGTGGCATGCCCAAACACAAAATGTGCAAAAACTTTTGCAAAGATGATTCCACTCACCACTTGTACATGGAATATGAACATGCTTATGGACAATACAAAATCCAATGGACCTGAAAGATGAACAGCTCTAGTTCTGAGAGAACTTAGCAGGCATCATATCCAAATAACAGCCCCTAGTGAAACAAGGCCGACAAATGAAGGCCAGCTTACCAAAGTCACACCTGAATATATGTTTTTCTGGACTGTCTTTCATTTACCTAAATGCACTAAAACTTAGTGGATGTACTCTCACAACAGACATTGGTATTTAATAGACTATGTCATCATAAGGAGAAGAGATAGATAGGATCTGAGAGTGATGAAGACATGTGTGGTACAGAGTGCTGGACTGATCATAGATTTATCCTCTCCAAGCTAAATATTTGTATTCAACAAAAGCAGTAGCCCCAAGGCAAGATGACTATTGAAGACAATGTCAACAGATTAGAAAGCTTCTCTGCTTCTCTGAGTGGGAACAGTTGATTGCTAACTTGGAGAGAAAACTGGGCCAGGACATGGTTGGCAACAGTGAAGCAGAAAAGGAATGGGAAGTTCTCAGAGATTTGATGTAGACCACTGCATTTACTTCTCTAGGCCAGAACACTTGCAAACATCAAGACTGTTTTGACAAAAATGATGGGGAAATTTATAAGCTGATAAATGAAAAATGAGAACTCCACGGTATTTACCAGAAGTATAGTTCATCTGTCTTTAAGAAGGAAACATTTAATTCCATCAAAATGTAGGATTGTTGGCTAAATAAGAAAGCAAATGAAATTCAGTTTAACACTGATAGTAACAATTCCAGGTGAGAACTATTTATGGGCCAAAGACCTATGGTGCATCTCATCTATTCAATGCCGATGGAACCACCTTGATTAGTGATAAGGACATGATCCTAGAGAGATGGACTGAACATTTCCATAGTGCTCTCAACAGACCATCATCCGTCAATGCTGAAGCCATTGACCATATAGCTGAAATTGAAGTCAATCCCTCTTTAGCTGAACAAACTGAAGAAACGGTTTTGAATGCTATTAGGTTCCTCTCATGTGGCAAATAAAGTTCCTGGTTGTGATTCTATTCCACCTGAGATTTACAAGGTAGGCGTTCACTGTACATATAAAAGCTGACTGAAGTTTTCTGAGTTATATGGCAAGGGGAGGTTATCACTCAGGAATTCAAGGATGCCTGCCTTGTCCATCTCTGTAAAGGTCAAGGAAATAGATTGTTTCATGACAATTACGGTGGGGTGGGAGAGGTGGGAATGGCTCCTCTTAGTCATTGCTGGCAAGATTCTTGCTAGAGTCCTCCTTAATAGGCTGATCTTTCATGATGAAGATGGTCATCCACCTGAGAGTCAGTGTAGCTTCAGAAAGGGCCAAAGAACAGTTGATATGGTGTTTGCTGCCTAACAACTCCAGAAGAAATGCCAGGAGCAGAACAGAGGTCTACACACAGTGATCATTAATCTGATCAAGGCCTCTGATACTGTCAGTCATAAGGGCTTGTGGAAAATTATGGCAAAATTTGGTTGCCCAGAGGAATGAATTACTATTGTTCATAAGTTTCATGACAATATGCTTACCATAGGTTCTGGGTAATTAAAGAAGCTCTTATGCTTTCCCAGTTACCAGTGGAGTGAAGCAGGGATATGCTTTTTAGCATGATGCTTTCAGCAATGTTGTCAAATAGCTTCAATGATGACAAAAATAAGCTACTGTGCTGGGTTGCAAGCCAAGACTAAAGTGGAGGGAGAATTGGTGTGGCACAGACAATAGTGCACTTAATGTAGGCTCTGAGGTTAAGATGCAACAAAGTATGGATAGATTTTCTGCTGCTTGTGCTAATCTTGGTTTAACAATAAATACCAAGAAACACAGATTCTCACCAGCCAGCACCACATCATATATGGAACCACCAGTTATAGCAAATGGAGAAATATTGAATGCTGTGGATAAGTTCACTTATCTTGGCAGTATATCTTCCAGAGATGTACACATAGATGATGAGGTTGACACATGCATTGCCAGAGCTAGCTCAATGTTTGAGAGGCTCTGAAGGAAAGTGTGGGAGGGAAGAGGTATCAGACTGCCTACTGAAAGTCTACACAGTCACTGGGCTGACCTCATTGTTGTATTCCTATGAAACCAGCACCATGCCAGGAAACTGAATCGTTTATATCTGAATTGTCTTGGGAATATTCTGAAGATCACCTGGCAAGATAAGGTATTGGACACTGAGGTCCTTTCTAAACTTTCAAGCATTCAAACTCTACTGCATAGAGCACTACTTTGACAGGATGGCCACATTGTTCAAATGCCAAATGCATATTTCCCTAAAAGATGATTTTTATGGAGAGCTCACACAAGGCAAATACTCACATAGAAGTCAGAAGAAATAATAGAAGGACACTCCCAAGGTCTCTCTGAAGAACTTTGGAACAGATTGTAAGACATGGGAAAGAGACTTGCACAGGACCACTCAGTATGGAATGTACACATCAAAGAAGTTACTGTGCTCTAAGAGCAAAGCAGAATTGCAGTAGCTCAAAAGACACGCAAAGACGCACAAATTTAGAGGTACTCGACTCCAAATGTTCGTGTGTACTATTTGTGCCTTACCTGTGGTAGCGCCTTCTGAGCTCACAGTCAGACACACTGTATATTAACCCTAACGGAGTGATGTACATCATTTTGGCCCTCTTTGAGAACAAAGGACAGCGACATCCACCAGGATTCTACCAACACAGTGCAGTGTACTGAATTCTAGGAAGAACAGCACACAGATAATGAAGTTCTTGGAAGATCTATTGTGTGTAAATATACTATACTTGACCATTTTATGTTATAGATCATCTGCTGTATGCAACATCTGTGTCCTTAATAAGTGTTTGCATGACTTTTCTCTTTATATTTTTGAAAGTCACAACTCTAGACCCAGTCCTTCCCAAGACATTTTTTTCTGTATTTCAAACAAAATAATAATTCTCTAAATTTAGAAAACTTTAAACATTTCCTTATTGTACCTTCAAAAATTCCTGCACTAATTTTACTGGAGGATGATGCATTTCCTGGAATCCCTAGCCACAGGTTAGGCCAAAAAGGAAAAGAGAATACGAGTTTGTAACCTGGCTCCTTGGACAGCTCCAAGTTTCCTTGCACTTCTGATTTGAAAGTGGCTGAAGTGGTATGTGATGGAGTGAGGGAGGAGGGAAAGCTCAGTAACCATGGCCCAAGACCCAGAGTTAGTGAGCAGACACATTGGAAAGAGACAAAGACAGGAGTAAAGTGAAAAAGAGACAAAGAAGGAAGGGCAGGAACTGAATTATGTTTAAATAACTATGCTTAGGTGCTCCCTTTCATGGTAAGATCAGTTTGTTACTATGGCTGCATACCAGCAGGGTTTATGAGAGTTCTAAAAAAAAGAAATTAATGTCTTTTTTTTTTTTTGAGAAATATGTGTTTTTGGGCAGCCACCAATGTAACTTGTCTCAACTGCATCAGGTATGAAAAGGCTTTCAGTGGTGAAGACCCTGACACATGAGAACTGGTCAATTGAAAAATTATCTTTTTTTTTCAAAATTCTCTTACCATGAAAAGGAGTACCTAGGTGTAATTATTTAATAATAAAAAGAAAGTAATGGCTTTCAAAAATATAAAGAATAAGGTGATGACAACAAGAACTTACCAATTAAGCACTTACTATGTGCTGGTTCTGTGCTAAGTGCTGACGATAGCAAAAAAAAAAAAAAAGGCAAAACAGTCCCTGCTTTCAAGAAGTTCATAGTCTAATACAGACAAACAATTATGTACAAATAAGATATATACGGGATAAACTGGAGATAATTTCTGAGGAAAGGAACTAAGATTAAGGTGGACTGGGAAAGCTTCTTGCAGAAAGTGAAAACTTACTTGAAGGAAGTCAGGAAGGGGGATGGGGAAGGAAAGCATTCCAGGCATGGGGGACACAGCCACTGAAAATACCCAGATTTGGGAGATGGAGTTACTTGTGTAAGGAATAGCAAAGTGTCACTGGATCACAGAGTAAATGTAGAGGAGTAAGGTCTAGGAAGACTGGGAAGGTAGGGAAGAACTAGGTTATAAAAATCAAACGGAATTTTTTTTTTTTTTTGCTCCTCAACAGACATCACCATCAAGCTAGGAGGCAAACAGCAGAGGCCAGGTGGTATAGTGGATAAAGTCCTGGATGCAGAGTTAGGAAGAGTGGAGTGCAAATCCTGCCTCTGATGCTTACTTAGCTATGTGACCCTGGGCAAGTCATTTAACCTCTGTCTGCTTCAATATTCTCATCTCTAAAGTAGGGGATAATAGTAGTGTCTACCTTACAGGGCAATTGTGAAGACAGAGTGAGATAATATATGTAAAGTACTTTTCAAGCCTTGAAGCACATCTTAACGTTAACTATTCTTATTAGGTGGCATAGTAGAGTTAGCTAGGGTCAGTGCAACGTAGTGGATGGGGTGCTGAGACTAGAGTCAAGGGAAGTTCTGAGTTCTAGTTCATTCACAGACACTTATTAGTTGTATGTTCCTGGGCAAATCACTTAACCTCTCTCAATCTCAGATTCATCATCTGCAAAAAGGAGGAAGTGGAATTATAAGGTCCTCCTTCCAGCTCTAAACCTATGATCTTATGGATAACCCCTCTCTTGCTCTTCTGCCCCTTGCATTGGGTAAAGCACCAAGTTAATGAACTAGATTCTGAAGAGGAAAAACAAGTAACCAAGTTAAATTAAAACCACTCCTATCCCTTGAAAGCCTCTAAAGATAACTAAAGGCTCCAAAAGACAGTATTGCCCAACCCAAGTTACAGCCCTCATCACCTCTCCTTGATCTAATTAAAATCCACACCTCAACTGTCTCCCTCCCCTTCACTCCCAATTCATTGTCCACTCAAGATTTTTCTAAAGCATAAATCTGACCATGTCACAGTGGCTACCCCTTTACAATGAGCTCCAGTGATTCCCTATTGCTTCTAGGATCATATATGTAAAAATATATATATGTATATGTGTATATATGTATATATGCATGTATATACACATATACATACATACAAAACAAAGTCAAGTGCAAATCATGTCATTATTTCTCTGATGGTGTGGTCTTCAGCAACGAAGAATGAACACACATGTAAGTGTATGTGTGTGAATATATATACACACACACACCCACACACACACACACATATAAATTTCTCTGGCATTTAAAATCCTTTGCAGCTTCATCTCTATCTTTCCAATCTTACACTTTACTTCCACAAACTCCAATCCAGCTGTCCTGGCCTATTTGCAGTCACTAACACAGGGCACTGGATGTCCCATCTCAGTGCTTTCTCACTCCTGGCACACTCCCTTTCCTCTGTTCTCCAGGTTACTGGGCTTCCTTCAAAACTGAGATTAAATCCTACCTCCTGCTGAAGGTCTTTCCTCATACTCTTCCCCGATAATGCCTCCCAATGTTAGATCACCTTCACTTATTCTGTATGTCTCTTGTACACACCTAATTTACATACTGTCTTCCCATTAGAACTCCATTCCTTGAGGATATATACTGTTTTTCCTTCTTTTTATCCTCAGAGATTAGCACAGCACCTGGAACATAAGTGCTTAATAAATACTTGTTGACTGATGGATTGACTGATTGAAATGACGTGTCTCTACAGAGATATTTCTAGCAACATCATTTATAATAGTTTAATAAAATGGAAACAAACTATGTACTTGATGATTGTGAGATGACTAAAAAAAAATCATTGTACACTAATATAATGGAATATTGTATTTTAATAAATGATGAATGTGAAGAATTCCAAACATAGGGGAAACATCTGAATTTATGCAGTGTAGAAAGCAGAACCAAAATCCTAAATGTATAGAACAACTTTATTACTACCTTGGTATAACTAGGCTCTCCCCAACATGTGTCATGTAAGTGTCACTGTATACCTCTAAGGGAGGTAGAATAGATATCTCTAACCTCTTCTCTCCTGACTTTTCTCCAAGACAGACTTTAACTCCTGCCAGGAAGGGAAGCAGCAGATTGGAGCCAGAACTTTGGCCTCTCTGTTCTCCTCATAGAGTGGGGATACCAGACTAGAATTACATCTATCTGTTCCCTTAAAAATTCTTAGTCTAAGGGATGTGGTTTTTAGGTTCAAGCTAAACTTCTGATCATTGTTCACTAATAGGGAAAGGAAGACCTAAACTCATATTCAAAGCTTGACTCCCTTCCTACCATATACTATACTTGTTTTACAATGAACACTCATGGCAAGTAGCAAAGAAGCCCATTGTCTAAATCTATAGCAAAACAGAAATCAGAGAAGGTATACATAGCAGAATACATGCCAGATAATACCTCACTGGGAGGGAGATAACTCAGTTCAACCAAGAAAAAAGTCTCAGATTTCACTCAAAGGGGAAATTCCCAGAAGTATCCAATATTGTAAACTGGAGACACGATGGTGCCTCTCTATAACCCTGGTGGCTCTTTTCCAGATCTGATTCTTCCTTCAGTAGCCTGAAGTTCTTGTTCATCTTCTCTTCCAAGCTCCCAAAGTAACTGCAGGACACAAAGAGACTAGAAAGACTGAAAGTCAAGGGCCTGAATTTCTCCTCTCTCCACTTCACTGGCTTCTCATGCAGTGGAATGTTTGCATTTTGTACCTCTCCATCAATGAGAAGGAAGTCCCACACCAAAGGGCCTTGGGACTTGAGTTATGTTGGCAAAGTTAATGTATACATCTTTTTCTTCTTTTAACAATCAACACATAAAGGAAGCATAATTACATGCATAATCATTTATAATCATCTTTTGTTTTATTTTCTAATACTTCTAAACAATTTATTTTATTCTTGTTTATATATTTGAATGCTTTGAATTGTTGATGGAAATTAAAATAAAATCTATTTTTAAAACTAAGAAAAGATAGATGATGATTATTACAACAGCAATAAAAACAGAAAACCCCCACACCTTTGCCACTCATCAGCTGAATGTTTTTGTCACTGAGAAACTAGATGGGGGGAAGTGATGGGAGTGGGGACAGAGATGGCAACTTTTGATTGGTTGATGTCACTAATGGGGGGGTAATTCCTTCTTAGGAAACTAGCTGGTTTCAGAACTGAAGTCCTAGTAATTCTTGGGTACATACAGAGTAAGTGGGCCCCTATACTGTTGATATTGAGATTAAGACTGAACATATTAATGAGCTTCTAGGCCATGAGCTACAGAGCAGGGCATGTTGAATGAGATTTTCAGGAGTTTCTGCAATGATCTCAAGGATAGTCAGCAGGGCCCGTGAGACTTTAGAATTTAGCCAAGCTAATAGATCTGACAGCACAACTGAATGATATACTGGAGGAGCAAAGAAAGAGCTGAACTTGTGCCACAGATCAGAATAGTTAGAGAATGAGTGAGAAAGACCAAAGCTTGGATGCAATAAAGAGCAAGCCAGGAGCCCTAATCACTGTAGGAATACTGGGTATGAAACAGACTTTATGCTGTGGCAAACTTAAAGATCTATCTGGACCTTAGAAAAGCTTGTCCAGACTGAAGGGGCTTGAACTGCTAGGAGCAAACTCAGCTAGGCAGGGTCCAGAATGCTCACAGGGAGAGGGCTGAGCCCATCTTAAAAATGAAGATTGACTCTCAGAAGGCACAAAAGTTTTGCAAAGACCTCTAAGATGTATTATGCCATAACAACTCTGTGAGGTAAGAGTCTACAGGCATTGCTCCCTTTTTATGGACAAGGAAAACTAAACCTCAGAGACCACTTGCCTGTGGTCCCACAACTAGCATCAGACAAGATTCAAACATGGTTGTCTTGTTATCTCAGGGTGCAGCACACTTTGCACTAAAGAAACTGTGCTACTTCTGCACTATAAAGATGAAAGTATAGGATTATATAAAACTTACCCTTTATGCTGACCCTCCTTTTAATAATAATATGATGATGATGATAACTAACATTTATATAATAGTTATTGTGTTCTAAGATCTGTGCTAAGCTCTTTACAATTATTTTATTTGGTCCTCACAACAACCCTGGGAGGTAGGTACTGTATATTTTACAGATGAGGAAATTAAGGCAAAAAGAGGGTAAGTTATTTGTTCAGATTTTCACAACTAGTAAGTGTCGGAGGTTGGATTTGAACGTAGGTCTTCTGATTCAAGGTCCAGTGCTCTATCTACTCGACTATCTAGCTACCTAGAGACATTGTAGGACTCTGGGGGTATGATAATAAGAGAAAAAAGCAAAGTTCTGATTCTTCCAGCACATGTGTTGCTTGGAATTTAAAGCAGTATGTAGATAACCTGAGGCTAGTTACAAATCTCTGGGTTGACATAGACTATTTCAACCTTGAGGATGTTTTATAATTATTCTCTGTCTTCAGTCCCCACCCAGGTTTCTCACCCTCCCACACCTACCCCCAGTATGTCTGAATTGGACTTGAACCTTCTTCTCTCTCCACTATCCCCCTGCAAGCAGTCCAGACACACAGCACATGGAACATAGAACCTATTGATTAAGGGCCACATAAAGAATGGAGAAAGGATAATTATCTTAGTCTGATTCACCAGGGAGCAGTGATAACACACCTTCTGGCAACTGCTACTCCTCCTCTGCCCTGCCCCTGAAGAGTTCCATCTCCCAGTCTATAAATCTAATGACATGAATTACTCAAATCCCTGTTTTTTGACCTGCTTTTACAGATGATGGGGTTAGCTGAGAGGCAGTAACCTCTTCTTCCTCCTGTTGTGGCCACTCCTTTTGTACTGCCATCTACTAGCTCTTAGCCTATGCTGTTTTTTGGCTTTTCACCATTGCTGCCTCTGCCATTTTTCTAGCCTGGTCCTGTAGCTCCCAGATTAACTTAAGAACTCCTTGTCATTTGCCCAGCAGCTACTGCTGTCTACTGCTGTGGACTTACGTTCCTTATCCTTGACATAACCTAGAAGGCTTGTTTGCATTAAGGTGCTCATTTTCCCAGAGATACCTGTTCACAGCTGTTGTTATTTTTAATGGGCATGAGCCCTAGGGCTTTTTCTTCTGTTTCATATGTGGGAGAAACCATACCATATCACTCCAACCAACCCCCATCACACCAAACTAACCATCATAGTCATACATACCAAGCTACCAGCCCATACACACCACCATGTTACCATACCACGTCAAACAAACCAACCTCACCACCTCCAAATACACCATAAACCACACCAACCACATATGCCACCAAGCATACTACTTCAAAGAAAACATCCCAATTCTCCAATCAACCAACACATACCATCACACCAAATTATGTAACAACCTCAACCATAGAAATCTATTGGCCCTCAAACAATATGATTATAACATATGTACTAACTTAACCAACCTCATACCCCAAACATCCCGAATCAAACAACCTACACATCACACTGCCATATGAAACCAAAAAACTAACACAACCACAGACATATCAAATCAAAATAACCAACCAACACATGCCACACAAAATCAACCATTTCCAACCACATCATCTAATCAAACAACCCATAACTACCATCGACACACCACACAAGGTTGTTGTAAGAATCAAATGGAATAAAATATATAAAATGCTTTGCAAGCCTTAAAACACTATCTAGATGTCAGTTATCTTATAAATTCATGCTAGATCCCTTAGGCCCCATGGCAGCATTCAGGTAGGAACAGAAAACATGGATGGTAGGATTGAGACTATGAAGGAATATCAAAGCAGAACTGATGGATTGGCCGAAAAGGGAGGTATAGGAGAACTGTAGGTCATAGTGAGAAGGATGAATAGATTGAACAGGAATGAGACAGAGAAAGTAAAATTTAAGAGGTTACTATTAAAGACAGAGTTTCAGATTTCAGGGTTATGGATATAGCCTAGTTATGAGTGATGATGTGACCTAAATTATGACTATCTCTTGGGGTACAAAAGGAAATCAGTGGGGTAAAGAGATTGATGAATTGGGATGCCAGAGTGTATTAGGGAACATCATTGTATACACTGAAGTTGCCATGTGTGAACCAAAGGTTGGGGTAGAGAGGAACCTATGAGTTAAATTTGGAAGTCCTTGAGAAAGTAGGGGAAATGATTTGGAAGTCAATAAATGAGTGAACAAGGTTCTGAATAAGGTGATACTGACAGAGAGAACCTCAAAAGAGGGAAAATTGTCAATTTAATGGTAACAGGAAGTAATCTAAAGGGCCACTTGAGGAGAAAGGGACATACCTAATCCTCCACCTGACTGAGTGTATTGGGTGCCATGACAGAAGAGGAAGCCAGTGCTAAAGAGGATGGCAAGAAATGAAATGTATTATAAAAGGGGGTCAACTTTTCTTAAGAACAAGAAGATGGAAAGAGTGGAAGAAATCTAGGATGAAAGCAAGTTTGTTAGTGGTAGAATGGGATTTCAGAGAGCACAATTAAAGAGAAAAGTATAAGAGGATAGAAGATTGGGGAGATGAGGCAGAGTTGGATTGGAATAATAGACAAAGAAATGGTAGCAGCAGAGCCCTGACTAGCAATTATGTGCAATAAGACAAGCACCACAAAATGTATTACGGAGAAAGACACACAAAATTCATTCTAAAATCAGCTTTCAAAGGTAAATTCAGGTGTGGGGGAGGAGAATCAAAAGATCCAGATGAAGAGATTACTGATCTCAGTACACAAGGTCCCTGGGAGGAGAGATCTCAGGACATGAATGGGAACAAAGACATTAGGTCTCTAGGTCACTGCTAGGGGGGATGACAGTGTATAGCTCACCCCATCCTATTTATGAACCTAGATAGCAGGGAAGGAAGAGATAGAAGTATGTTAGCCAAAGGAAGGGAAATTTTCAGGTTGACAGGGGTCCTGCAATGACAAAGTGATGTCAAGCTCTTCTCTTTCCACACACCAAGAAACATATAGTGGAAGCAGCAAGAGTGTGGAGTATGGACCTGAGTCAATAAATACCTGGTAACTGGATCTCTAGGGGCCTGCCTAGACTCACATTCAGGGTCATTTCTTTAATCTCATCCCAAAATGAGGCACTCGGAAGATATTGGCTGTCCAATGGTTATGGAGGGCTGAAGTGTAGTTGTTTTTCTCATATACATTAGTGAACTTCAGTGAAGTAGGTATTGTCTCTACATGTGCCAGGAGGTTCTAGAGTTAGACATTATGTGGGAAATCGAATAGTACTTTTAACGATTCCAAGCCAATTCCTGATGTATTCACCAGTATCCTTCCAGTGATGTTATGTGGGAATACAACGATATCTAAAGAATCAAAATGGTAGATGACCCGAAAGACAATGGAGAAAATCATGGCTAATGTTAACTAAATTGTAGCATATTACCAATGATGATTTGCATACATGTGATTTCACTGGGAGTTACATAAAACGTTATTTGTGACACGAATGTCTGGAAAGACATTCTGTTCTTGTAACAGGAGCAAGACGCAAATGAAAAGTCTAGATATCATAATAAAAAAACCCAACAATAATAAAACCTACTAAAGAAAAGCTGATAGTGCATTGAGTAAATCCTCTATGAAGGACTTATACCTGTGAAAAGGTTGCAATCTGCACCAGTGTTAGAAGTACTCATAGCCATACTGGAGATTCACTGAACTAATGACAATAAAGAAATGTCTTTAGAAGCATCCAGGAGTTTGGCCCCATTGAAAACATTATCCTGTTTCCCAAATGCAGTGCAGCTTAGTCTCCTCCTCCTATTCAATTATGGGCTCCACTTCTTATCCATCTGAAGCCCTTGTCTATGATACAAATATTGGTGGATTAAATTGATGAGTCACCCATTCAGCTACATGTCATGATGTGGATCAATTCGTGTTGTTCACCCACTTCATTTTTCTACTGTGGCTCTGACATTCCATTTTCTACAATAAGTAATCCATTACTTTATATTTTATAGGTACAGACTTTTTGGCAACCTATGAAAGGAGCCTCAAGCCAGAAAATAGAAATTAATGGATTGGAGGATGAAGACATTGAAAAGATCATTATGAAACAGTAGGAAACAGGAGGATTAGGGCAAAGAAGAGATTTCATGTCAAATCTTTTATATTAAAAGTTGCTGGTGAAAACATAAAATCCCAGAGGAGGAATAACTACCCTGAACAGCACCTTCCTTAAAAAAGGAGCAGGGAGAAGACATAGCAATATTTGTTTTTTTTCAGTGTATCTTAATGAAAGACTATTGAATTCAATTATTAAATGTTATGGGAAAGAGAGAGTGGATAAGCTATGATTAATAATAGTAGTAATCTTAGTTTACACAT
>CM053770.1:129677253-129695525 GCA_028658325.1 Potorous gilbertii | reverse complement strand
GGTAAAATGCCTTCCACACTCAGAGAAAGAAATATGGAAGGCATTTGCAGAATGTAGCAGATCATGTTTGTGTGTGTGTGTGTGTGGGGGGGGTTTAGTGTATTATGTTTTGATTTGTTATATGATTTCTTCCATTTATTTTAGTGCAACTACATAGCATGACTACGGTGAAAATGTGCTCAATGGGAAAGTATATGTAGAACCTATACAGAATTGTATGCTGTCATGGGGAGGGAGGGGGGTAGTGGGGAGAAGGTGTGGGGGGGATAAAAATCTTAATTTTAAGGAAGTGTTTGTAGAACATTAAAAAAAAAATTTAAAAAATGTGCTTAATCAACAGTTCTCAATGAAAATCTTTGCAATTATCTCTAAGGACTCACAGTGGCAACTGAGATTGCCTATCGTATAAAGGGTCTTACTGATCCACTTAATAAAGGTTTGTTGAATTGAAAAAAAAAGAATAGTCTTGTTATTTTACTTCCTCTTCCTTTGTATTTGAAAGTTTTTCTTCTGGTTACTTATAAAATTTGTTGTTCATAATTAAATTGTTCAATTTAACCACTATGTGTCTTGGAATTTGCAGCCTTGGGTTTTTTCTGGAGGTGATCTATGGATTCTTTCAACTGATATTTCATTTTCTGTGTTCATGAGTTTGAGGCATTTTTCTTGTATTATTTCTTGTGTTATAGTGTAGAAGTTTTTTGACTTGTCACGTTCTACTGGGAAATCTATGATCCTTAAGTTTTCTCTCTGCAACCTGTCTTTGAGATTAGTATTATTTACTTGTGTAGAAAGCATTATTTTCTTTTAATGTTATTATTCTTTTCTTTTGTATTGTCCTTCACGTCTGTGTATTTACGTTCCCAATCAATTATTCTCTTTTGTTTCTTTGGTGAGACTTGCTATAACACATGCAAGCTTTTTATTTTGCCATTCATTTTGTTGTGCAAACCATAAATTCTGCTCTCATAATTCTCATTTCTCTTTTAAACCACTCTGGAACAGCATGTTGTGGTTCCTTTGTCTCCTTGGATTCCACAGGGTCCTCTGTTTTATCAAGTGTTGGATGATTTTCCTTTGTTTTGCAGTATTTATTCATAGGTGCCTGAACCTGTTTACTAACTAGTAGCTAATTATAGCTAATATTTAAATAGTGCTTATTAAGTGTTCGGTACTATGCTAAGCACTTTACAATGATCTCATTTGATCCTTTAACACCCCCCAGGTGATAGATACTATTATCATTCCCATTTTACAGATGAGGAAACTGAAATAAACAAGAGGTTAAGTGACTTGCAGAGTGTCACATAGCTGATAAGTGTCTGAGGTCCAATTTGAAGTCCAGTTCTGGCACTCTGTCCACTGCCCCACCTAGCTACCCCCAGGCCTGGAGGTCATATTTGCTTCTGCTTTTAATGTTTTCTCTGATGGCTTTTTTTTTTTTTTACTTATGTTCAAGGTCTCAGAGTTTTTTCCTGACATTGGTCATTTCATTCTTTTCCTCCTTATTTCCCTCTTTTTTTCCATCTTCTGACTCCCTTCTCCCTGATGAGGATTTCCCTGGAGGCTGGATCTCAAAGCATCTCAATCCCTTTCCATGCTGGGCAAATTATAATTCACCAGCCTAGGTCTCTGTCCCAAGTTACTTCTGGAGGAACAGAACTGGGCCTCATTAGATGCTGGACTTTCTACCTTAGTCTTAGCAGACTGCATAGCCCCACACTGCCATCACTATAACTATCATTCCCCCCTACACACATGCACACACATGCACACACACACACACACACACACACTCACACCCCACTCCCCAGTGTCCTGTCCCATTCCCTCTGTTTCTTGATTCCCTGGACTTGTTAAATTGGTGCCACAGCAGCTGGAGGTGATTTCTATTGTTTGTTTTTTGAGTCTCTGAAACTCTAGGGGCAGGGTGAAGGGGGATGTGGGGCTATTACAAGCCCAGACACGTGTCCTGCCCTTTCTCTCTATTTCTCTACTTTCTCACAGGAATATTTTGCGGCACAGAATGCTACCATTGCACTTGTCATGGAGGCCCTAGAAAACGTTCCCAGTCTGGAGCATGGACCTTCATGGCACTGGAAAGAGGGAGGGGAGACTGGGGTGTGGGGCTGGGTTTTGTTACAAGTCTCTGGGTTGGATTCTTGGGTCAGCTAGTGAAGCCTCACTGCCAGTGACTTGGGGGAAGGTGGGGAGGAAATGCCACATAAGCTCAGGATAGGCATCAGTTTATGTTTGGTTTGGTTCTGTTGTTTTTAAACTTTCAGGTATCCTAGATTATGGAGGTAGCTGAAGTTCCTTTATCTTTGGCATGTAATTTCTGTTATTGGAGAATTTTGAGAGGTCAAGGGGGTTGGAGAAAATGTCTAGTTGTCCCTTTTATTGGTCACATGAGCCAGATTACTCTTAGTCATTAATTCTTTCACATAAATTAGTTTGAGCTTAATTTTCCTACTGGGCAGACACCTGAGTACAGAGTTCCCTAAGGAATTGGATCACTGATCAGGTAGCTTTTGATTATGGGGAGAACTTAGGTGTTATCCTTAACTTCTCATTTTCTCTTATCCCCCATATACAATCAATTACCAAGTCCTGTCAATTCTGTCTTCAAAACATCTCTTATATACATACCCCATTTCTCCTCTGACATCGCCACCACTCTGGTGCAGTCCTTCATTATTTGGATTATTGCAGTAGCCTGCTGGTTGGTCTCTTTGCCTGAGTCTTTATCTATTCTACTCATTCAACTTACCAAAATGATCTCTTCACTCAACTATTAAAATTCTTTTCCTAAAGCACAGGTCTAATCATGTCATCCCTTGCTCAGTAAACTCCAATGGCTCCCTATTACCTCTAGAATCAGATTGGGAATCCTCTGTTTGGCTTTTAAAAGTCTTCATAACCTGGACCTTTCCTACCTCTTTTTACACCTTACTCTCTTCCACCTCCTATGTTCTGTGATATCATGACAATGATTTCCTTTAGCTCTTGTTCCTTACCCAAGATGCTCCATCTCTCAAATCTGTGATTTTCACCAGCTGTCCCTCATGCTTGGAACTCTCTCCTTTCTCATCTCTGCCTCTTGGCTTTCCTGGCTTCTTTTAAGTGTAAGCTGAAGTCCCACCTTTTGCAAGAAGGCTTTCCCAACTTCCTTAATCCTTAATGTGTTCTCTGAGAGTACACCTAATTTATCCCATATGTATTTTTTGTTTGTAAGTAGTTTGCATGTTATTGCCCCATTGCACTCCTTGAGAGCAGAGACTATTTTTTGCCTTTCTTTGTGTCCCGGATTTTTAGCACATAGTAGGTACTTAATAAATGCTTGTGGTCTTGATTTGTTGAAGGGTTAGCTTTTGCTTGAAGAACTCCAAAGATAGCTCATTACACTTTGGGGTAATTCTTTTAGGAAATTTTTCATTGTCAAAATTTCTATCTTTTCCATTTTTGCCATTGTTTCCCTTTTTGCCCTTTGGGACCAAACTAAACTTCTCTAATCTGTCTTCTGTGTGACAACCCTCCAAATGCTTGACAGATATCCTGCCTTCTTAAGTCTTTTCTTCTCTTGGTTTAACATTGACATTTCCTTCAGCAGATCTCTTTAGGGAATAGTTAAATAAAAATGTTTGGTGCCTTAAGGATAAGCTTCAGTTACTTGGAAAATTCACTTATATATATATATATTTAAAAAAACAACCTTATTTTGGCTGGCTTTGGTTAAATTACCGTAACTTCCTCCTCAATTTTCATGTTTTTTTTTCCTCCTCAGGCTGGCCTAACTTCTAAAGAACTGATTTTCTTCCTTCAGAAAAAAACAAAAGAAGTTAAAAGAATGTTGTCTCTTCAAAGTTCTGGGGCATCTGGATTTGGAGGGGAAAACCTGGGAAAGGTAGTCTAACAATTAGAGCTGCTGCTGGGTTCAAGGAACTGGAGCAAACCCCCCCCCTCCTTCTACACCAAGAGGTCCCTCTGCTCTGGACTCATGTTCATTACTGGGAAAGTCTGACCACATAAAAGAAGGGTCAGATTCCTTTTCTTGAACATTTTAGCTCATTATACCACCACCTCTGCTTCCAGGGGGGAAAATACTTACCGCTTATATTTGGTTCATGTCTGGAGTCTCTCCAAAGAGGGAAGAAGAAAGTATTCAATGTATAATATAATTCAGGTAAGGAATAGGTCTTCAATTCCTACTTATAAAAAAATGAAATACACAAAAGGATTTTACCAATACCAAAAAGATAACACAGATTTTAGGAACTTATCGGTTCTGTTATATTCAGCACAAAATTGAAAGAAACTGAAACTAAAAAAGTGACAGTACTAACCACCATTATACTCTGTGGAGAGAGTTAGACAAACATTGGAACTTGAAAGTTTATAGAACTGTTGAATAGACATTGTTACATTTCATTGGATTGTAAACTCCTTGAGGACAGGGACTATCTTTTGTCTCTTTTTGTATCCCTGTGCTTGGCACAGTACTCAGCACATAGTTGGCACTTGATAAATATTTCTTGATTGATCGATCACTTCATCTTCACCCTGCCAAGTAGCTATGGGTCAACATCATCTGGAAAGCCAAGATGGGACTTGACTCAGCCCCTAGTCATCTTTGTAGCAGAAACTCTCCTCACCAATAGTCAGCTCCAATTGATGGATACAGTATCTCTAATCTCTTGAACTCAGGAAATTGCTTCTAATATTATGCAGTTCCATTGCAAGACTGCTGTTAGATCATCTAGGATCAGGCAAAGAAACACAAAACTGAAGAGTTAGTTGGAATCCCAGGCTTTCCCACCTAGTTGAATCCCTCTGCTCTAGCTGCCATGTGATAGCAGTCAACATATGGCTAGAGAGGGATAAGAGCGACCAGCCCCAATCTCTAGCCCTTAATCATTGGTTTGAAGGGGATTTTCCCACTGTGCAGTAGGGGAGAGAAGAAATAACAGAAAGCAGGTCACTCAACTTACTGCCTCTTCCTACACAGTGGCCAGTAAAAGGAATGCTTCATTATTTCCAAAGTGCTTCAGTCCTTCAACACTGAGTCACACATTGTGGGAAGCAGAGAGAGGCTTAGTAACAGTCCCACAGTGCCTATGTACTGAGCCAGCTTTGTCCCTGCCCTGTTATAGTAGGAATGATTGTCTATTTCTATAACCTCCATCAGCGTGTAGATTTTAGATCTGGAAGGAAGCGTCGAGAACATCAAACCCTCTCATTATTCATTTAGGATGCGCAGCTCAGAAGATCCTGTTTATAGCTGTCATTCAGGTCAGATGTAGAAATCATGGTGTCAGGGCTTATGCTTTTCTTTCCTGGCATTGCTAAGTGGTATCATCTATAGACTGCTGGATCTAGAGTCAAGAAGACTTGAGTTCAAACCGGGCCTCAGATACTCGTTAGCTATGAACTGAGAAAATCACTTAACCACTGTCTGTCTCAATTTCCTCAATTGGAAAATGGGAACAATAATAGCAACTATCCGACAGAGTGTCATGAGGATAAGGGAAGGGAAGGGAAGGGAAAGAGAGGGGAGGAGAGGGGAGGAGAGGGGGGGGAGGGAAGAGAAGAAGTATTCATATAATTCATACTATGGTCACAGTCACTGTACTAAACCTGTGTTATCTCATTCAATCACAACAACCCTGTGAAGTAGGTGCTACTATTATCCTGATTTTACAGTTGAAGAAACTGAGGCAGATAAGTGACTTGCCCAGGGCCACACAGCTAATAAGTGTCTGAGGCTGGATTAAATAAGATTGTTTATCAAAGTGCCTGGCACATAATAGACGCTATATAAATGTTTATTCCATGCCATCCACATCTTCTATCACGTAACATGTATTCCGATTGCTCTGCGCTCAGCCTTAAGATGAGAATAACAATTCTGAGCCCTCTTTCTCCGCTGAATGCTGAAGGCTGACTGAACCCAGTTTGGGGTTTTGTTGCCTACATAAATCAACAACCCCAAATGTACGAGAAGATTTAGGAGATGTCAAGAAGAGGAGGACATTTTTAAAGAAAGGTTTTCAAAGTCTTTTTGCATAATTGGATATGTGTCAGTCAGAAAAAAATGACAATGCACAAGGGATTGTGTTTCAGAAATTTTCTGAGCTTCTTTGAAAATTGCCACAGGAATACAAGCCCATTCTTTTTGTTACACCCATAACTTCCATAGGATTGAGGGAAGACTTGCTCCCTGATGGATAAGTCCCTGAGCAGCCCCAGTGAAAAAACAGAAAGATTAATTTTCCATGCTTATTCTGGATCTTCCAGTTTTGCTTGGCATGGAGCTATTCTCACATAACATGTCTGAGGTTGTTCCTAACACCTGCCCTGCCATTGAAGGGGTAGATTAGAGGACTAAGGAGTTCAAGTAGAAACCAGAAGAAAGGAAAAAAGCTAATAAACCCTGGAATCTGAAATACTGCAAGGTGTGGATGTTGTTGTTGGTAACAATGACAGTGATTTCTATTTTGTTTTTCACTTAAAAACAGAGAGGAAAAATCCCCTTCCCCTGACACTTGCTAAATATTTCGCCATTTCTGACAAGTTAAACAACATTTTAAAAAATTGGACTTACGTCAATGTTCCTTGAGCAGGCCCCCCAATCCTTTACATTAATATTTAAAAGATGTATTTGTTAGTTTTTGAATCGCTTTCCCATCATGGTGAGATAAAGCAGACCGCAGCGATCACAAATACCACAAGATGGCAATAGCTGTAGAGCAATTGGAGAGCCAAGAAGATAAAGAATGAAGAGATAGTGTTTACTGAAAGGGGGAGAGGGTGAGGAGATTGGTCAATAGTAAAGCAACCATTTTATATTTTACACACACACACACACACACACACACACACACACACACACACACACACACACACACACACTTAATACGTGTATCTGAACCTGTGATTTCATCGTTTTTTAGGTCTAGGAAACTAAGAGGAAATTCCCTGTACCGATGCAGAGGTATTATAGTGCAATTTATATTCTTAGAGAATTTCCTTGAACACTAAGAGATCAAATGGTTTTTTCCAGGGTCACAAAGCCAATATGTATTGCTTCTCAGTCATTCAGACTCCAAGGTTGGATCTCCATTACACCAGGCTGTCTTCCTGTGCGCACACCCACACCCACACACACACACTGTGTTACAATATCCTCTAACTTCTTATCATATGATGTCATGTCATATAGATTTAGAGCTGGATAGGACTTTAGAGTTCATTGAGTCTAACCTACTCCCTTTACAGAGAGGTCACATACCTGACTGAGGCAGTCTGAACCCAGGTCCATCATTTTATCCACTGTACCAGAGATGTCAAATACACAGCCCATGTTTAGCCCCAAATACTTAACAGAATAAATAAAAATGCAACAAAACATAGATAACATTACATTTTAAAACTAAGTCACTAAGCAGCCCCTAGGAATATTTCCATACAGATTAGTAGCCCCCAGGTCTATTGGAATTTGATACCACTACTCGGCCTCAGGTTGCTTTTTCATGGCATGTATCAACATGAGAGGTAATTTAGCAGAGAATCCAAAAGACCTGAGTTCAAATTCTGTCTCTGCCATATGCTGTCTGTGAGACCCTCGGTGACTCTAGACGACTCTGATGCTCTAACTTTGTAGAATAGTTGTCATCTGCATGCACAGAGGAAGTTTTCTTATCAAGAGTTCCCTATCCCAACGACAAAAATCTTAATAATGTAAAACTAAGTCTATGGTAACCCAAGAAGGTGGGACTGAGGGAAGCCCTTATTTGCAATTCCATGTACAATGTCCACTGCTTGTGGAACTCCAAGAAGGGCCACTTTGACCCTGTTTGGTGTTCCATAGCTTGTAAACTGCTCCTTCCCATAATATCTGCATCCCAAAATTTATTTAGCACAGAACAAAGCCTTTTATATCATAGAGATAAGACTTAATTGCAAAAGTTATGGAGATACACGTGAGTTGACGCAATAATGCCTGTTCCTTTCCTGAGAGTAGATTTTATGCTGGGGGGGTGGGGTGGGGTGGGGAGGTGAGGAGATAGTAAAGAGAAGAGGTCAGGCTGTGCGTTAAGGGAGGTGGTTTTTCAGGAGGAGAATCTAAAAGAAAAAGGAGATAGCAGAAAATAAACGTTCTGGGACACAAAGGTGAACTTTGACTACTTAACCAATTTTGTTTAGGGCTTCCTTCATCAAGCCACTTTGAACTCTAGTCAGAGAGGTTGACTGACACTTTTTTCCAAGTAGCTCATGATGGTGTTTGCATCTTTTTGTTTTGTGTGAATGCCGGAAGGACAGAATGCTACCAAAAAAGATAATTGCACTTTTACCAGAAAGACCTGGATTCAATTTCAGGCCCTGGCATGGAGGAACTGGGAAAAATAGGGGAAATTTAATCTCTAATACTCTGTATCCTCAGCTGTAAAATGGGTTTAATATTTGCACAAGCTATATCATAGGGTTGATGTGAGGGCTTCATGAAGTCACATTTATGAAAGTATTTTACAAATTATATATTATTTATAGTATATAAATTATTATTATATATAATTATAATGTATTATAAACTGTATTATATTATTATGGATTATTAGCTATTATCTGCCTCAGTTTCTTCAACTGTAAAATTAGGTTAATAGTAGCCCCTATCTCACAGGGTTGTTGTGAGGATTTAATGAGATAATGCAGGCTTAGCACATTATATATATAATTATGTAATAATTAGCTCTTTTATAAATTATTATGTTTATATTGTATAAATTATTATATATAAATTATATTATTACTGCTGTAGTAGAGGCCATCCCCTTCCTTTGCTTCCCATAATAGAGAATGCTCAGAGCTGCCCTCACTGGTTCCAGGTGACCATATGAGAATTTTGGGCATTGCATTTGGCTCCATATGATTCATTGATGAGGAGCTTGCACCCTTAGAAAGCAACCCTTGCCTACTGAGCTGAAAGAACTGATGTCTCATTGATTATACACAAAGAGAGTAGCCAGCCTCTGCATGGCTGCATGATGGAACTACTGAGGGGTGGAAAAGGAAGGATATCATGGTGACCTTGTCTCTGAGTTTACACCTGGGTCCTCTGCCTCTTTTGTTTTCTTTCCTGAGTAGGTGATCAAGCAAGAATCTTCAGAAAAATGTGTCCAGGCTTGGAAGCAACCTTGTAAGTCCAAAAGGTCAGAAAGTCTATGAGTGTGGTTGTGGCAGAACTTGCCAGAACAGTTATGGTGGCATTTCCTAGAATGGTTAGAGAAGTGGCTGAGTGCAAAGTTTACAGAAGGATGGGTTTGGGGTGGAGTGATAGTGCAAAACCAACGTGAAATGTAAAATGCCTAATCAGCAGTCCCTTATACTGCTTTCCATGTTTACATGTCATTCTCCCAATATATTGTTAACAGTTGTTATAAGTTGTCACTGAATCCTGTTCATATAGTCTGTGAATATTGTTAAAATTTTCTTTTTGTGTATAGAAATAAATTACCTGTCCCCTATCCATTTCATATTTTGAGCATATTTTCTACTTTCCCCTTTTGGAAAATCACTAGACTTTTGAACTATGATCTAATTTACTGTAATTAAAATCATCTCTAGGATGGTGAGGAATTTAATAATCCAATGAATGTGAAAAATGGGAGCCCTTCTCCCCCTTCTCAAGAGATGAGGCTTCAGGATTGAACCTATGCCTGAGGATGGAAGAGGGAGTGGAATTACACTTCAGTCCCTGTAGGCCCTGTGGCTGTGCCTCAGTGGTACAGTAGCACTAAGAGTATCTATTGTTTTGCTCTTGTTTCTGTATCTCCAAAGGACAGTATCTTGTGTAGAGTGAGTCCTTAATACTTGTTAAATTAAACTGTCTTTATGATACCTCAGCAGTGTGAAATATTGAGTAGCGAGGTGATCTGGTAATCCTTGAATTGATGGTCCTTTGGAGAAGAATTGTCTACTTTCTTTCAAGTAGGATTGAAGAGGATGTATAGGTTACCTTTACTAAGCAGAGTCAGACTCTCTGACTCGAGTCTTCCTCCTCACCCCACATCCCCATCAATATGGGAGCAGGAGAAGCTTTAGAAAAGAAAGGTGTGCCACACTTTGCCGGAAGACACCACAATTCAGCTTCCTTCTCTGTAAAATGAGGGATTTTGATTAATTCCCTTCCAACTCTACATTCTGTGATGCTGTAGGTTCTCTGCCCTGGGTGGGGTGTGACTCCAAAGGAAGAGATCACTAGTTGTCATGGTCCATGATCTGGCACTTCCAAATCAAGTGTGACATACTGCTGAAAGAGTTAAGCCTCAAACTGAAGGACTCCTGAACTTCTGAATGGTAGTACCCAGAGTATTTGAGGAAAGCTTTTAATGTCTGGAAAGTGTGGAGATGGTACTTGTGCTCCCATCAACAGAGAAAACACTGCAGGAGCAATTTACATCAGAGAGAAACTACAAGGGAATGACACATTCAAGAAAGGCAATGGATTATGTTGAAAAGCAGTTGCTAATGGAAACTGGGACCAATAGCATTGGCCTGGACTTTGGAGCTGTTTGGGTTGTTGGCTTTTGTTTTTGTCTTTTGGTATGGGCCTGTGGTTTCATCCAATCAGTCAATAAGCATTTATTAAATGCCTACTATGTTCCAAGCACTGTATTGAGTGCTGGGAGTACAAAGAAAGGCTAGTCTCAATGAGTATTAGAAGAGATAACATACAAAAAACCATGTACAAGCAAGAAACATATAGGATAAATGGGAGGAGATAATCAACAGATGGAAGACATTAGAATTAAAAAGGATTGGGAAAGGCTTTTTGTAGAAAGTGGGATTTTAGTTGGGTCTCAAAGTAGGCTGGGAAAAGGAGATGAAGAGGGAGAGTTCCAGACATAGGAAATGGTTAGTGAAAATGCTAGGAATAGGGAGACAGAGTATCTTCTGAGAGGAACAGAAAGGAAGCCAGTGTCACTGAATCAAAGAATATGCAGAAAGAGTAAAGTGTAAGAAGACTGGTAACATGGGTGGGTGAGGGCAGTTTAGGAAGGGCTGTGAATGCTAAAGTGACAATTTTATATTTGACCTTGGAGGTGGTAGGGCCCATTGGAATTTATTGAGAAAGAGGTGACAGCCATTCCCACATATGTCCTGACCCATGAGAGGAAGAGGTAGCAGACGGGGATAGAATTGAGTTCTGTTGAAAGCTCCTGTGTTAGCTCGTACACTGCTGTGGCCAGAGCATGGTGGGTATGTCTTGGGTGAGGGGAATTATTAGTTTTCTCTGTTATTATTTCATCATATTTTTATCTTGATTGGGTTCTTGGTATCCTACACTATGGAGACAACTAAAATTACTTTATCTTTTGTGAATAATTCCTCTTTTGGAGAGATGTGAAAAGTTATAAAGACTGGAGAAAATGTCTAGTCCCCATCTCTTTGGTCATGTGACCCAGAAGTCATTTTCTTCTAGAGTGTGTTTCTTCAGAAACGGAGACCCCGTAGGAATGTCAACTCTTGGCAGGAATCTAAGGAATAGATGATTTTTAAAAGACATGGGAAGATTCATATGAGCTGATACAAATGAAGTAAACAGAACCAGAAGAACAAATCAATACTATAAAAATGAACTATCTTAAGGACTTTTATAAATTCATGAAAAATGAAATGAGTAGAACCAGGAGAACAGTTTATACAATTTATACAGGGACAGTCACACTGTCAACACTAATAACTTTTAAAGCTATGGGAACTATTAATATAATTTGTGATTGCAGAGGACTAATGATGAAACAGGCTATCTATTACAGAGAGGTCATGAATTTAGGATGAGGAATAAGACATATTTTTGGATATAGTCATTGGGGAAAATTTTTTGTTTTACTTTGCTTTACTATATTTGTGATAAAACATTTTTTTCTTTTCTTTTTCAATGGGATTGAAGGGTGGGAAAAGAGAGAAAGAATGAGAGAAAACAGATTTGTTTAATTTTTTTTTAAAAAATAGAGTCACGGAGGGTTGTAAAGATGTCAAATGTTGCCTAAACTTTCAAATAAAGTCAGGGTGATATCGGTTTTACTTAACTGTTTGCTCTGCTACTACACCTCTTACAAAGTGGGATTAATCTAAAAATGTATGTGACATAAAAACAAAACACATCAATAAAACTTTGTTTTTAAATAAAGAATGGGAAGAGTTGATGATAGACAACTGAACTCTAAGAAGAGGCCACTTCTCTGATGTACAAAGTGCTAGATAGTAGATTAGAAGATGACGTTTCATATACCATAACCCAGGTACCTTCCCTAAAACTGAGAAAGAAGTAGTTCAGAAGTAGGGGGAGGGCAGAACCCAGAGGCTGCATCATTCTTGTCTTGAAAGTCTATTGTAGGAAAAAAAAAACTTCTCAAATATGAAGATAATCTGTAAAAAGCATGTTAACAGTCTGTCTCTCAATGAGTACGAGTTTAGGAATGCAGGCCTATCTGATGATAACAATGAGCCCATACTATCAGTCCTTTCAGTCATCAGTGTAGGGAAGTCAGTGCAGCACTAAAAAAAAAAACAAAAAAGCCAGAAGATTCTGACCCGTAACCAGACTGACTTATGATGTTACAAGAGAAACAAAAGTGATTATATATTATCAGACAACAGTATTTTGACCATCCTCTCAAACTATCACTCTATGTCAGTTCTTTTCTCAACCAAACTTCCATAAAAAGCTCTCTACACACATTACCTCCATTTCATTTCCTGTCATACACTCCACAACCTTTTGTAATGTAGCTTCTGACTTCATTGCTCAACTTGAAACTACTCTCTCAAAGTCACCAATGATTTCTTAATTGCCGAATCTCATGGTCTCTTCTCATTCCTCATCCTTCTTGGTCTATCTGCTCTGATGTTATTGAACAGATCTTTTCTCCTAGATATTCTCCTGTGACAATGTGCCCTCTTGACTCTCCACCTACCTTTCTGATGACTCCTTTATGGGTTCAAGCATATATAACATAATCCTATTCTGGGTGTTTCTCAAAGCTTTGTCTTGCACTTTCTTCTCCCTCTACACACTCTCCTTTGGTAACCTCAACAGCTTCCATGGGTTTAATTATCATCTCTGTGCAGACAACTCACAAATGTAAATATCCACCCCATTCTCTTCCCTGAACTCCGTTCTCACATCACCAACTGCCTGTTAGTCATTTCCAGCTGGATGTCCTGGAGACACCTCAAGCTCATCATGTTCAGAACTAAGCTTATATCTTTCCCCTCAAATGTTCTCCTCTTCCAAACTTACCTGTAGTACATCCGGTCATCCATGTTCATAATCTTGACATTATTCTAGGCTCTTTACTGTCCCTCAACTCTTTTATGTACTCATTTGCCAAATCTTGCTATTTCTACCTTCATAACACCCCTCAGACCTGGCCCCTTTTCTCTCTTCATGCAGTTACTACAGTAGTTCAGGTCCTCATCAATTCTTATCCAGATATTGATTACTGTGGTCTCCTGATTGGTCTCTCTGCCTTGTCACTCCCCACTCGAGCCATCTTTCACATAACTGACAAAGTGATTTCCCTTACATGCAGATCAGTGATATAGAGAGCTCCCACTGAGGAAACTCCATTTACTGATGCAGATCAGCACCTGCTCCACAGTGTGTAGTCTCAGAGAATTTCCTGGGTTAGGGGACTTACCCAGTGTCATACAGCTAATATGTGTCAGAGGAAGGATTTGAACCTGTATATTCAGGATTCTCAGGCCAGCTATCTCTGCTGTCTATCTAGCCTGTCATAGGGCAAATGCGGCAGAGACACTGATAAATGTGATTGTCTAGCTATTGTTAGCGATCAGCCACTAAACTTAAATCAATAAATATTTATTAAATAACTACTATATGCCAAGCACTGTGCTGAGTATTGGACACAAAGAAAGGCAAAAGACAGTGATCTTAGAGTGACTGTGGAAAATGGAAGTGGTAAAGAAAAGCAACTATTCTGATTTACAGAATGAAAGAGAAAGATTGAAAGCTATAGGTCAATTAACTCGACTCATTTCCCGACAAGAATTTAGAATTTATTAGAGGAATGATTAGTAAACAGTAGTAAAAATAGTGCCAGTCTTGGAATCAGGAGGATTCATCTTACTGAATTCAAATCTGGCCTCAGACCCTTACTAGTTATGTGACTCTGGGCAAGTCACTAACCCTATTGGGCTCAGTTTCCTCATCTGTAAAATAATCTGGAGAATGAAATAGCAAACCACTCCAGTAAACCCTAAATGAGGTCATGAAGAGCCAGATACAATTGAAAACAACTGAACAACAATGGTAGAAATCATACACACACACACACACACACACACACGCACACACACGCACACACACACACACCAGTGTGACTTCATCAAGAACATCATGACAAATTACTGTCCTTTTGTGATAACCTACTAGACTGGTAGATTGGTGGAGAGAAGGGGATGCCATGGATATAGTTTACCTAGATTTTAGCAAAACATTTAACAAAATTTATCATGCTTTCCTTGTAGATAAAATAGAGAAATATAGCTAGATAATAAAATATAGAAATATAGGTAGACAACTACAATTAGACAATAAATTATATAATCGTAAAATAAATTAGATAATAGGACAGTTAGTTCTCTCACAATTCTCCACTGGTTTGGGCTGCAGTGTGTCTTTTTACTGTTGTAACCCTCTCCTGGATCCACCTTCTCTCCCAAACCCCATGGGAAACAGGACCAGACTGGTCCCTGTGCCAGCACTCAATCAGACTCGTCTGGACTCTGTGGTGCTGGCCTCCCTCCCCGCTTCCCCCACCTAGAGCTCAACTATGTCTGTCCTGGGTTAAAAAAAGGTCTCATTATTGGCCCCACTCTGGACCTCTTTTAAATGACTATAACCTGGGTTGGAAAGCCCTTTAGAGTGAGAGTTTTCCAACTTGTTTATTCATTATGCTCAAATATCCCAGACTTGCCCAGAGTTGAGAATTTGCATGTGTGGAACTCTCAAGTGCCTCAGTTTGGAATATGATTCATGACTAACCACGAACCTTGTGCATATCTAAATTAAATCCAAATGAGCAGTTTCCACAACCTCTTCCTCCCCATGGAAGCCAAGTTTAATTTTGCTTCATAAATGAACGCTTCATACTTTCTCTGTCCAAATAAAAACATTTTTTCCTAGTTACAGACCTAGAGTTTCCACTGCTGGGCCTTTGGCATTTCTTTTGTCTGAGAAGTCTAATTGGTAACATGGCTAACTAAAAATAGCTCTGGTAAACACTTCCCAAGACAGTCCAGGAATTACAAATCAATTTTGCAGGTTTACTCCATCTCCATCCATCCTGTCTTCCTCTATAGAGATCAGGGAGGTTCCTTTCTCAGGGACTTGGCATTTACCCTCAGAGCTGCCTCCTCATCTTAGTGGTCAGCTGGGCTGGTGCTGAAGGCTTCCACATGCTACATAATGAATAGACATATAAGTTTAGCTTTCCCCACTGATATATACAACAGAGACAGGTTTGCAGAGGTGATAGATGTTTAAATAGTTTGTCCAGAGCTTTCAGCCCCACACAATTTCATTCCCTCCACATAATTCCCACTTCCCAGGACCACAGAGGTGACTTGGTGTAGTGGATGTCAGACCTAGGTTCTGATCTTAGCTCTGTAACTAAATAGCTCACTGACCTTGGAAATCCCTTCATCTCTTTGTGTCTTGCTTTTCTATAAAGCAAGGGGAGTGGGTTATATGATCCCTCTTTAGATCTTTTGCTCCAAACTATAGGTACTGATCTGAAAAGGATAGAGGTTCAGAAATGTAGTGTTGTAGGTGAAAGCTGTGTTTTTTTACAAAAATTCTAAGATACTGTTGGACTCCATTTCTAAAATCCTAGCTTAATTTTCAGCTCCTGGGTTTGCAAACTGATCCTTTTTGACCAAGGTGGAGCATTATAATCTAGTAGTTACAGTGGAATCTAATAGCTCTAATGGAAGCAGCCTGGACTCAGAGTTAAGAAGGGCTGGATTCAGGTCCCATCTCCAAGGCATCCTAAGTAGGTAACTCTGGGCTGCTTAATGCCTCTGTGCACCCAAATAGCACTTTAAGTGCCCCTAAACGGCGATCTAGGATAAGAAGTTGCAGAGCAGTTTTTAATCTGCATTGGTAGAGGGAATTTCCTCACTGGGAGTTCCCTACATCAAGGGACTCATGAGTTCAGTTTAAAAAAAAAAGTTGATACAACAAAAACCAAAAACAAACTAAAGAAAGATGCAGGAAATTCCTAATTTGCACACAGTTTGAGTTCTGGCTTGTCAGTTGTTTTGGCACATAAAACACATTTCCACATAGAAGTAATGTTATTAATGGTGGTTAGATTTACAGACTAACCCACAGAAACCTATTTAACCCATGTTGCATATTTGCAAAAACAAACCACATGCCCCTTGTGGTTAAAGTAGGCTTTTGGAGATCTATTTATAACATTATTTCTATTGGCAATCTCAGAAGCAAGGGCAAGGTGAAAAGAACAGAGGACTTAGAAAGCTAGAGGGCAAGGGGAAAATCTGAGGAAACTAGGTTGGGTAGTAGATGCAGAGATGCCAGGAGTGGTAAAAGGGACATCCAGGTTCCTGTGAATTACTTCCACATTCTTAGAACCCAAGCATTCTCCTGGGTCCCTTCCATGTCCTCAGATCCCAGACCTCAGAACAAGATATTCTTTCCAGATCCTATCTCAGTAATAAATGTGTAATCACTGGGGGTAGAGAGACATTTCTCAACTCTCTTGATTCCTCTCACAGTCTCTATTATTTTCTGTTTCTCATCCTAAGTCCCCTGATTCTTTTCTACAACAACCCCAGAAAATTCTGGATGCCTGGTAGATATCAAGAAAGGAAGAAGGAACTTTTGTTACACTGACTCGGACGTAGAACCTTTTCTGGGGCTATCCTTGCCCCACCCCCAATTTGGCACTCCCACTTGTGGGTAGAGTAAATAGATGATGGTTCCTATCACTCTCAGGTTCTGGAGATAATCTTGTGGCAGGCTTCTTCTAATAATATACTTCCTGAGCCCCAACTGGCGTGTTTTCCCTTACCAATCAGCTGATAGGCTTATAGCTTTTAGCAAAAAAAACCACAAAAAACCGAACTTTTGCTAAAAATCATCTAACCAGAACAATTAATATAAACTTGGGGCCCAGTCTTCCATAAATACATGTAGTGTGCATGGGAAGATTGGTCTCAAACTTACAGTATAATGGAAGCAAGGTTCCTATGTAGTAAACATGTGGCAAATGTATAATCCTGATTCTCCCTTAATTCCTCTCCTGGATCTGTTCTTGACCTTCTGGACTTCAAAACCATGATTAAGCTGCTATCACCGCCTGGAACTTCCCTCAGTTTTTGAGGTTTCCTCACCCTGGAACATCCAACCAATCCTTTGGCCTGGAATATCCTTCCATAAAGCACCCCCGCGCCCTTTCTTCCATTGGTGAGTTCTTTCTGAGGCCTCCATTTTGTAGATAGGCCCAGGCTAGCCAACCTTCACCACTCTCCTGGTTCTATTCCTGAATTTCTGGACTTCAAAACAATGTTTCCATACAAAGCACCTTCGTCTATCTTTTCCCAGCCCCCTAGATTTTCAGCTCTTTATGGTGCAGATCACTCTCCCAAGGACAGTTTTGGCCCTGAAGACTATAACCAGCACTTCTCTTTGCCACAGGGAAAACTGTTCTCTGTAGCTTCCACCTTCCTCTGGTGGCTTTCCGTTTATAGCCATCTGTCTTTAGTATGTTTCTAAACTCCCAGTGAAGCTGTTTACCCTGCCATCAGCCACTGCTACTCTGGGGACATTGTATTTATGATTTCCCAGACCTTCCAGAACCCTTGGACCTTTAGGAATTCACAACATTGTCAAAACACTTTCCATTCAGGAGGATATTTGTTCCGAAAGTCAGGAAAGAACAAATACAAAGAGATAGAGCTGGCCATCAGGGCCAGGAGGAGAAATAGGGCTAGATGTTCCTTTCCTTCCCAGCTCTCTGGAGACAGCTCAAACTAATCCTACTTCAATGACTGCCAAGAAGAAAAGAGAAAAATGGAGGGCAGGCTGTTCCTTTTGTATACATACCAAGTTCCAGTTTAATAGTCAATTAAGGAACTTATCACAATTTCCTATTGTAAGCCCCAGAGTCACCATCTTCTCTGGTTCAGCATCCAGTAAGGTAATTCTTTTTTTTTTTTTT
>CM053770.1:129636968-129676753 GCA_028658325.1 Potorous gilbertii | reverse complement strand
AAAGAGGATGGTGGCTAAAAGAGACAGGAGAGTGAAGAGAGAAGGTATGACTACTGAGTTCTAACTTCATATTAATAATGTAGGTTAGTCAAAATCCACCCTCCCACCATCAATTTATTTTAGTTTTCATGTAAGTACTTTGGTTAGCATAGCAACATTCGATGCCTCACTTTGATCATTAAACAAAAACCTTGTTTCCTCAAGAAAATCTCTAAAATTTGACTCAGCAAATAATTTTCTAATTGTCTCTAAAACAATTCTATGACTCTCGTCTGACTTGAATGTAGTATAAATAATCAAAACATTTTCAAATGTTAGAGCAGGAAGTACAGTTTCAAGACTTTATACTGTTTAGTGTATCAGCCTAGTATCAAAAATCTAAACCAAAATTCTGCCTAAGAACACATTTTATTGAAAGTTGTACATTATTGTTCCAAGCAGCATTAGCTGGCTCATTAAAATATCCAGACTTGTTTCAGCATTTTTTGCTACTGATTCTAGATCTCTCTTCCTTGCCACTAGGTTACACTACAATAATAGTATCTAAAATACCTATCGTTCCTTAAGGTTTATACACATTATCTCATTTGGTACTTACAACACAACTATGAGGTAGGGACCAGTTATTTTTAATCTCCACTTTACAGATGAGAAAACTGAGACTTAGAGAAGCTGAGTGTTTTATCTACAATTCATAGAACTAGGAAGTATTATAGAATTCAAACCCGTCTCTCCACTATGTAATTCTGCTTTTCATGTTTATGGATCCTGCACTTCTGCCTATGCTCTTCTTATCGTCTCCTCCCATCCTACTTCTCCTTCTCAATGCTTATTCAAATTTTACTGATTTTCTTTTATTAATTTTTAAATATATATTATTTATTTCATTAAATATTTTCTAATTATGTTTTTTAAATGTTTTAACACTCATTTTTGAAAATTTTGAGTTCCAAGTTCTGTCCCTCCCACACCGCTTGAGAGGGTAAGTAATAGAGCAATTATACAAGTGAAGTTATGCAAAACATATTTTCATGTTAGCCATATTGCAAAACAAAAAACACACAAAAAAACCCCAGGAAAAATAAAGTAAGTGTGCTTCAATTTGCACTCCAAATTTCATTAGTTCTTTCTCTGGAGCTGGACACCATTTTTCATTTTGGAAGTCCTGGATCACTGTATTGATCAGAACAGCTAAGTCTTTCACAATTGATCATCCTTTCAATATTGTTGTTACTGTGTTCAGCGTTTTCCTGGTGTCACTTCACTTTGCATCAGTTCATATAAGCCTTCCCAGGTTTTTCTGAAATGATCCTGCTCATCATTTATTATATTATAATAATATTCTGTCACAATCATATGGCACAACTTGTTCAGTCATTCCCCAATTGAAGAGCATCCTGTCCTATCTTTCAAGGTCATTTTGGATCTCACCTCTCCCTTGACGTCCGTAAGGTCACTCTGCTTTTCTTTCTCTGAACTGCTTAAGAACTTAATACCTATATTATTCATTTTGTCATTTACCTATACCTGTACCTTAATTAATCACAGAATAACTTGCCATATGGATGGCTAGGTGGTGCACTGGATGGAGTGCAGGGGTTGGAGTCAGGAAGACTCCAAGTTCAAATCTGGCCTCAGACTCTTAGATGTGTGACCCTGGGCAAGTCTTTTAACCCTGTTTGCCTCCATTCCTCATCTGTAAAATGAGTTGGAAAAGGAAATGGCAAACCACTCCATGATCTTTGAAAAAAAACTACAACCCAAATGGGGTCATAGTCAGATACAACTGAAACAACAGAACAGCCTTGCCAAATATCATTGTATTAATTGCTACTTGAGTTCCTGTAGGTCCCAACTAGATTATTAGCATGTTGGGTCAGGAGGTATTTCATACTTCTTTTGTACTCATACTTCTCTTTTCGCACAGAACTTTTCTCCATGAGTGTTCAAATCATTGAACTATTTATCCTCATGGGCAACATTAGAGGAAGTCTACATAGTGAACTATCCTGATCTAATATTATTGCATGGTTCAAAACATTAAAAAAAACAAAACATCAAAACACTTGACCAAACAATGCTCTATTTGATCCAGGAAAAAAACTAACTGAATTCATTCTCCACAAAAAGTCTAGTAAATAGCTTATACAATTTTCTGGGAGTATATTTGATTTGAAGACTTCTTCTGAAGCATGAAACAAATTTGTTTTTTTCTAAACTTCAATCTCATCAATGTGAAGTATATTATCTTACACAACTGGCATAAATGGAGACTCCATATAACATTAAGCTGAGGGTTCATGTTTCAGTTCTAAGTGTTGAGCAAAACTGCTATAACTGTCCTTCTGTTACTTTTAGTAATAAACTCCTTTTGAGTTCACTGAATTCCAAGCTAAGTAGTGTCATAGCCATGCTTCAGTAAATTGTATACCAAATACTACTTAAGTAGTCTATATTTTGAGAAGTGTCGCTATAAACTGAAAACATGTATTTTCTTATCAGTAACAGAATTTTTAGTTGACCTGTGGATAACTCTAGTCACAGATGATGCTTTAGAAATATTAATTTTATAATCACTTCTTCCTTTACTACTTTATTTTATTATTCTAATTACCACAAAATGAAGATATTCTTTGAGAAGCATGTCTTACTTTCCTCAAATTAAGCAAGATTTTGAAAAATAATGCATAGTATACCTTGGATACTACTAAAAGCATAGAATCTTTTGCCCTTGACAGGAAAGGCCTTATTTAATAATAACTTCAATTACGCATTCTAAAACTCATCTTTCTTTTCATGTACTTTATCTTCATGGGTTCTGGTTGTAGAAAAGGAAATCACTAATGTCATCTTCAAGAGTTTTCATTTTATTTCATTATATATACTGGTTACATTAGCATCTTTCATGTTCTTCAAACTATATGCCTCTAGTCTGTCATACGCAAAATAAATAGGCACTAGACAGTGTCATTACTATTTTCCAAGTACACAGGAAAAAAAAAAGGGCCCATTTCTTTGGAGAATAACTAAATCAAGGACATCATGTTCCCTTTTTTATAATAAATGCTGATTTTACACTAAAAAGCTAGTCCTTCATTTCAAAAGACTGAATAAGGCAGTACTTAAAAAAGAATTCCAACTGTTTAAATTTAGGGATACTGAAAAAACTACAATCCAAAAATATTCTGATTGTAGGTCACAAAATTTCATTTGATTGTGAACTGGTTGAAATTCCTTGAATTTGAAACTTTTACATTAAGTATTTAGTTTCTTAAAGAAAGGTAAACCAAGGCTGATAGCTATGTTCATCACAGTTATACTGCTTCCCTTAACAGAATGAACTATTTCAGTTGTATTAGCACCAATTAAAGATAGTGTTGTATATTTGATAAAAGGTTTTGTGATAACTGATGTAAGTTTAGTGAGATAAGAAATACTGAAATGTCCTCCACCTTGTCTGACTTCTTCATACATGGATTTGATCTATTCCCTCTACCCTTTTATACAGGGTGTTTGTGTGAGTCTGTATCTGTTTGTTTGGACACAAAGTAGAGGCTACCCATGCAAGAACTACACTCTTTTACCTTAAGTTGTGTTGTTTTGGGAAGGCAGGTTTGCTCAATGACAATACCCAGCTAGCCTGGGCCTATCCAGGACTCCTGTTAACCCGTCCCAGCTTGCACTCTCAACTTCCATTTGTTGTCATTCACTCAACTGCTCTCTCTAATTCAAGTGGTAATACTTTCACTTGTTCCTTTCCACATGTTATTTCTTTACTGTGCCGCATTAACCTTTTCCTTTAGAGTTGTGGTTAGAACATTCATTGCAAAGTCTAAATCAACTTTGATGGCCCAGGACTATTTACTACCCCACTGCTTCAGGCTACTATGTAAAATCTCAATTATTGCATAAATTACTAGGACCCACCAAATATCTACCTGTGAGTCAATACACAATAATTTTAAGATCTTCAGGTACAATATTCGTACCAAAAATGATAAATGAAGAATGGAAATGTTTTTTCCTACCTACCCATCCGTCATGCAGCTATACTTGTTCGAAGGATAGTCAGAGATGCTGCTTTTGTTCTACTTGTCCTTTAGGTGAGCTGGGAATGAGGATGGTAAGAGGAAAGCACAGTTGTTCTTTCTGATCAAAAACTCTCTGAAGTATATAACACGACTGACCACCCTTTTCTTCTTGAAGTCCTTTTCTTGGTTTCAATGCCACCTACCTCTTTGGCTATTCTCCTTCCATCCTCTAAATGTGTATTTCCCCTTGCCTCTGTCCTAGGTCCTCCTCTACTCTCTTTTTTTCATAATCTTACTCACTCTCATACTTCAGCTATTATTTCCAGATAGATAACTCCTACATCCATACCTCTACTCCTGATCTCTTCTCTGACCTCAAGACATACATTTCCTACTACTTACTTGCCACCTCCAATTTCATAAACAATAAGCAGCTCAAATTCTACAAGTATAAAATCAAATCTATCATTTTTTTTTAAATTGTTCTTCTTTCTAATTTCCCCATTTCAGTTAAAGGTAAAACAATTTTCTCAGTCACGCAGACTCAAAAACTCAGTCATCTTTTTTCATCTCTGTCATCCTTCAACTAACCAATCCTCCAGTTTTGTTTTGTTTTAATGATTTTGCCTCTACAAACTCTCTCCAAACCTGTTTTTTCCCTTCCATTTCTATGGCCGTCAGCCTCTCTGCACACTTACAAACTGGCCTCAGCTCTTTCTCCACTCAGATCCATCTTACACATGGTCATCAAATTAATTTTTCTAATGCACAGCTCTATTCAATTACTTCCCTGCTCAAAAACCTTCAATAGCCCTCCACTTCCTAACAAATAAAGCCCAAACTCCTTGTCATAACATTTAAGGCCCTCCTCAATTCTGAACCATCCTTGGAACTACTCTACCTTTCTACTTATATCCCACTTTAGCTCCCTTTGTAGGGTACTTTATACCCTAGCCAAACTATTCTTGATATCATCCTATCTTCTCCCACCTTTCTTTGTACCATTCTTTATGTCTGTAATGTGCTGTCCCCCTTTCTCTACTTATTGAAATCCTACCCTTCTGTCAAGGGCTCATCTCAAATGTCACCACCCCCATGACTTGCCTGACGGACCTTATGTATCCCTCTTCTGAATTCTATTAGTATTTTCTTTATTTCTCACTTACAATGCTGTAACTGATTTGTACAATAATTCTGTACATGTTTCTTAGTAGGCTGAAAGCTCTTTTAAAAAGACCATGTTGTTTATGATGTATGGCAGTGCCCTTGTACACTCAATAAATGGTTAGCTTGACATGAACACAAAACACATGAAAATGATGAGCCCCTCAGTGATAACTAGTACTATCAAGAGATAGTTAGGCAGGCAATAATACTTCTGTTTTCCTCAAACTTTTAAAACTGTAGATTTAATTTAATTTTGTCATGGCAGGATTAGCAACCAGGCTACAGAGGTGAAGGGACATTACAATATGACAGCACATTAATCCTCTATCCCACCCAAGGCAGAAGCAAAACCAAACAAATAGCAGCTTCCTGGAAATTGAATTTCTGTTATCCAGATGTCAAAGATGTAATACCCCAATTACACAAACTATTGCCAGTGAAGCATGCCAGCAAATATGCAATGTAAATGGGGTGAGCACAGAGCTACAAAACTGCACAGTCAGCATCTGGCTCTGTGAGTGAGTGATAATTAGCACTGTGTGTAGACACTAATAAACATTTATGTCTGAAATTACAACTTTTAGCAATGTTAATAAGGGATATATTGGCAATCTGTAAAATAAAAGGTCTTGAAAAGAATGTCATACATTAAGCAATGGCAGACATTTCCCGTTCTTGCACAATCTTTTTTTTTTCCTAATTGCAAATGGCCACGCTGTTTTGCTCAGAAATTAATCAACATAAGAACCTACCTAAAAAAATGGGTTGTGTCTCTTTAGTCTCTCCATTAACATCATTGCTGAAGTCAGAAACCTTATATATCTCATGGTGATAATCTAGAAGAGAAACAACCAAGAATTAGAATTCTAATGACATAGAAGATATAAAAAGGCATTAAATACTAGAGTCTTATTACATATATATCAAAACTCTACAATTTAATTTTTAATTGTAATTTTTAAAAATCAAATTAACCACAGAATACAAACACTAGAGCAGCACCCAAGATTTTTATCAGTATTTTTGAAACTGTACAAAATAAATATTCACAGATTTTTTAGAATAACCTCGCCTGATCTATGTCAGTTTTCACTGACAAGTATGTCAACATGAAAGTTCAAATGTTTTTTCTAAACCTTAGCAAGTAAATTCATAATCAAGAGGGAAAATATGCTGCATCCCAGGTCATAGAAGTCTTTTACATTGAACATTGTAACTAAATTTGTATAGGGCATATTAAGAGTATTCCCGATAGTTAGTTACAACACCCTTGATTTTAACAATTAATATTGAAAAATACTGGGAATTGAAAGTCTAAAAGGAAGCCCATATGAAAAATACTAATTTGTTGTTTTAAGTAGAGTGGAATTTGAATATGGAAGCTAGGGTCTCATCTTTCACATGAGGGTATCTTTTGCATACAGGTACTGCACTTTAATATGCAGTGGCTCATTTTCTGAAAAGGCACCTGCATAGCAAAGAGTCAGACTCAGAATTTGTTATAAACTTCCTATGTCAGTCCAACTTTAAAATACAGAATTTCACTAGCCTCTCTGTAGAGGCTCATATGATTTTGATATAGTTCCTACAAATTGGGATCACCTACATATCTGCCTTAAAGGTAGATTGCTTTTTACATTCATGCCTTATGGGTGCCCTTGGACATTACAGATCAACATCTACACAACTACTCTCATTTTCAAGATATGGTAATAAGTTATCTAAGGTTAGAAAAAACAAAAGTAACATATATTCTTGAATGAATAAAGCCCCCCAAAATGGCAGATTATATATGGAAAAACTTTTAAAAGTTCAAGTAACTGAGCAATCAACTCAGTGAAGCAAAGTTATAAAGAATCAAAAAGCTAATATTCTGAATAGGTATGGTGACTGAAAACCTCTTTCACCAAATTCTATACACTTGCTCAACTATTTAAATCAGTTTAATTGAGAAGAAGAAAACATAATAATCAAATGAATTTTCAAACAAACTAAAAGTAGGCTTTATTTGCTCCATACTAACACTTAGTTTAGCTGGGGTTTAATTAGGAAAAAAACAAAACCTGTTATTTGCAAATAGCCGTCTACTTTTCATTAATCTATATGATGACTTTTTAGAATTGTTAAAACGGTTGGTTTGCTCCCACCCCGACAGTCCATATAACATCAGAGGAAAAACAGACCGATTCTAGCTTTTTGTGTTTGTTTAAATTTAAGGTTGATTCAAAAAAGAGACTTAAGGGAAAAAGACGTTCTGAACCCTCAAGAGAAATGTGACATTACAATGTACTAATCACCTACTTTGAATCTAACACGGCACAAGTTGGTTAACAGATATATCTTACTTTTTTTGCCTTGGGCTTTAATTCTTCTCAGTCTTTTCTAAGCCAAATTAGAAAAAATAAGATTCTAACAAGTAACTCATCCTCAACTGGACAACTACTACTACCCTATCCCCTCTGAATAACCTAAACCTAAGCAGCTGAGATATACACCTGTTAAATTACTGAGAAATTTGACGGGATTTTTAAAAATTGATTTTTACTAGATGCATAATTCTTTTTTAAACACCTTTTTTTCCTAAACCAATCACCCAACCCAACAAGTTAGATACCAACAATTTTTCCTTGTGCAATGGCATTGTTTTTCCTCCGAAATGAAAGAAGGAAAAAACACACCAAAACCTTTCACATGAGGGAGAGGGACCGGCAAGGGAGGTGGGAGGAGTGGGGGAAGAATTTGGTGGTAAGGACAAGACTTCTGTGCACCTCTAAAATCGAACAGCAAACCCCTCACTTCCCAAACCTGGCCACAGCAGTTGCAAGCAAGCCCAAGAAGGCTCTCTGCTCCCTAAGTGTCATTGTTTGCTAATTTCCTGATTCGCTTTTTGGGCTGTTTACGTTCGATGACATCCTGCCTCCCCCCTTCACGATACAACTTTATTTTGCGTGCAGCGGTCTCATCGCCAAGCATCAATGTTGCCCCCACACACCAAAACGCCCCCGCTTTCGAGCGGGTTCTTTTAAAAAAATAATAATAACCCTTTTTAAAGATACAGTTGCTGACTTTAAATACATAATTGCACTGACAAATAACAGGGTGAGGGAAATGACAAGGAGGGCTGGAGGGGCTTGGAGAGCGCTGGTGGCTGGGGAGATGTTTACCCCCCGCTCAAGTCCCTTCTCCGGGTCTCCGGCACCCACCCGAGGGAAGCCCCCTAGCCGGTCCCCACCTCTCCCTCTCTGTCTCTCTCTGTGTCTCTGCCTCTCTCTCTCTCTCTGTCTCTCTCTCTCTGTCTCTCCCTCTCTGTCTTTCTCTGTCTCTCTCTCTCTCCCCCCCCCCCCTCCACGTCCATCTCCTCTTACCTTGGTTCACCAGTTTGAAGCTTTGGGATTTCCTGCTTCTTTTCCTCTCGGAGAACTCCATGGTGCTGGGGAGAAGGAAGGAGGAAGGGAATGTGGCAGCGGAGAGAGAGAGGGAGGAACGGGGGGAGGGAGAGGAGGAGGAGGAGGAGGAGGAGGAGGCGGCGGCGGCGGCGGCGGCTCTGGTCACCCGGCCGCAGCAGCAGCGGCAGCCGCCGGGAGGACCCAGGTCCGCGTCTCGGGAACAGTAAGAATAACGCACAGGAACAGAATCAACCCGGCCCCCGGGCGATTTCGGACCCGGGCGTGGGCGGGGCTGGAGGCTTCCCCGGAGAAGTTGCCACTTCGCTCTCGCCCCCCAGCCCCGCACCCCGGGCCCCCGGCCCCGAGAAAAGGCGAGGACGCTGCCGAGCCCGGGCCCCGCCGCCCTCCGCCACAACTTTCGGCTGGGGCCGGACTTGGCCCGGGGCTGGCTCGGGGCCGGCCCCGGGAGCGGAGGGCTGGGAAAGGGGCGGGCGGGCGCCGGGCGCTTTCCCCGGCTCCTTCCCCGGGAGGCGGCGGCGGCGGCGCGAGGGCGGCGGTGCGCGGCCGGCAGGCGGCGGCGGGTCGGGTCGGGCCGGGAGGCGGCGGCGGCGGCGGCGGCGGAGCTCGGGGAGCCGGGTCAGAGGCGCTCGCCACCCCCCCATCCCCCCCGCCGGGGCGGGCGGAGGGAAGGAGGGGAAGGAGCGGAGGAGGGAGCGCCCGCGCTGCCTGGGACCCCGGTGCCACCTGCTGGGGGGAGCCGGCCCTCGCACCGGCGCCCCGGGCCGCCCCCTCCCCGCCTCCGCCATCCCCCTGGGGGCCGAGCTGAGGGAGCCAGTCGAGCCCGCCGGCCGCTCCCCGGGCCCGGCCCCCGGCCCCACGCCATCCCGAGGAGGCGGAGGCCGCACGGCCAGACGGACCCACGGACTGACGGACGGACGGAGCCGCTTCCCGCGAGCCGCGGCCGCCGCGCGCTCGCGCTCTCTGCCCGCGCTCGCGCCCTGCCCGTCCCCCCTGCCCCGCGCGCGTGGCCGCCGCCCGCCCAAGGCTCGGGGCTCGCTCGGGGCAGGGGGAGCCTTCCTCCCCCCGGCTTTGGAGAGCGCTGCTCCGGTCATCCACCCCCCCCCCGCCCCTCCCGCCGCCGGCCTGGAGGCTCCATGGGGAGCCTCCCCCTCACGGCCAGGATCCTGCTGGTTCTTTCTTTTTCCTTAGAGACTCCAAGTCTTGGGGGGTCCTCCCCTCTTGTCTGCTTCGGTCCTGGGAAGTCTGATGTGCCCCGCCACCCCCAAACCGCCTCCCACTCTCACATTCCTGAACCAGGGAGCCCCTATTTTAAGCAGCTCTTAGCGGTTATCTCTCCTGTCCACAAATGACTACCTAGGAAATGAACCACCGCTGTTGAGAAGGGTAGAGACACTGACACTGAGCCCCGAATATTGACTCAGAGCTCTTGGTCTGGGTGGCCCCGGAATCTGGAGAACACGCGTGGATTGAGGGACGTCCTGAGAAAACTTGTCATCCCTCAGGTTCTGCCTTAGCTGTCTCTGTTGCGGGTTAAGAACCAAATCCCTAAGGCAGGTGGAAAAGACTGGCGTAATGATATCAAAATAAAAGGAATAAACAATAAGCATTTCATTAGACTTATTATGGGCATCTCTAAGGAGCACAGAGCACATCAAGGACACTGTTTGTTTCTTCTTCATAACATCCTCTGAGAGAGAGGAAAAAAATAATTGTGTACCTCTTGGGATGTGCAGCACTAGAGAGAGAGTACAATGATACTAGTGATTAAAATCATTGAAACTGGAGTCAAATTTCATTTCTGTCATTTAATCCCTGTGTGATCTTGGACAACCCAATCCAATAAATACAATAAACATTTATTAAGTACCTACTATGTGCCAGGAGTGCAGACACAATAAAAAAGACAATCCCTGCCTTCAGTGAGTTTACAACCTAACGAAAAAAGACCACACGAAAGGAGATAGGAAAGGGGAGAGGGTGGTTGGTGGGGAGAAGTCACAACCTCCCTGGACACAATTTCCTCTTCTGTCAAAGGTGCCTTCTAGATCTATGATCATTTTGTAAGAGGCATTTAGATGGAGGAATAGTTGGGTTACAGAACAGGGTGTTCCAAAAGGCTGAGTACAATTTAAAATTGCACTCGGTCTTTTGGGACAGCAGGTCGCCTTAAAGGCTACCGAGGATTGGAGGGCATGGTGATGGATAGTAGCACTATATTTCACCATAGACACCACCCAATGAGAAGATACCGTAGCGGGGGAGAGGTGTCAAACTCATATAGAAGCATATTAAAAAAGAGATCCCTGCTGGTTGCATATTTATTAGGAAACCCCGTTTGATGTTATGTTCTGTTGTATTTTTATTTTGTTTACTACTTCCCAATTATGCTTTCATCTAATTCTCCTCTAGATACTGAAGAATGTTGATGTGTTTGATACCTTCTGTACACTGATTGACATTTGCCCATGTTTCATTCAGTTCCTTCCTTCCCTGCTTCAATGGATTACCATAGCAGAAGAATTGCTAGTCCCGTAGCTAGTGGTACATCTACTGGTAATCACGGTCCCTGCACTTAAGTAGGCTGATTTTTGACAAGCAGGCAACCTGTTGCCAGGACATGCTTGCTATCTTAGCAAGACTCTGCCATGTTTTGTGAATACTTAGGAAGTAATGCAGTGATCAATATCAGCCACTCTGGGTTAATAAATAACATTTCCCACCAAACTAATATTATTTAATTCTTTTTTTTTTTTGGTTTTATGAGGTAATCTGGGTTAAGTGACTTGCCCAAGGTCACACAGCTACTAAGTATCAAGTGTCTGAAGTCATATTTGAACTCAGTTCCTCATGACTCCAGCACTGGTGCTCTATCCACTTCACCACCTAGCTGCCCCTCCTTAGTTCATTTTTGACAGGACTATTAAATTTATACAGAAGAAGAATTCTGTAGGTATCATATACTCATATTTTGGTAAAGTGTTTAAGTGAGAGAACCTCTCATAGTTAAGATAAATCTGAAGTTCTATCCGTGGAATAAAAATTGCCTTTGCAAATACAGGAAGGGAGAGAAATGACTAGATAATTCATATAAAAATGAACTGGGGGTTTAGTGGACTTTCAGTTCAATATGAATTTACAGCACCCCCCCCAAAAAAGCTCATGGAATCTGAAATTGCATTAAGAAAAGATTAGTGTATAGAACAGGGGTTTTCAACCTGAAATCTCTGAACTTATCTTATTTTTAACTGTATTTCAATGTAATTGGTTTTATTTGTATTTTATGCTTTCAAAAATATTCTGAAAAGGGGTCCCTAGGCTTCACCATACTGCCAACAGGACTATGATATAAAAAAGGTTGAAAACCTCTAGTCTAGAATGAGGGGAGATTATTATATCCTCCCCATCCTTCCTGTTTCAATTTAGAAAGTATTTATTAGGCACCTACTACGTAGCAGGTACTGTGATGGGTGCTGAAAATATAAAAATAAAATATTGTACCTGCATTCAAAGTTTCTACATTACTAGGGGAAAGCAATATGTACACAGATAAATGAATACAAAATATGTATAAAATAAGTTATTTGGGGAGGAGCACTACCTGGTTGAATCAGGAATGACCTCTTCTAGGAGGCCATACTTGAGCAAAACCTTGAGGGGAGTTGGATTCTAAAAAGAGCAGCTAGGTGGCAATAGAGCACTGAGCTTGAAATGAGGAAGACTCATCTTCATGAGGAAGACATCTTCATGAGTTCGAATCTAGCCTGAGAAACTTATCTGCTGTGTGACCCTGCGCAAGTCATTTAGCCCTGTTTATGTCAGTTTCTTCATCTGTAAAATGAGTTGGAGAAGGGAATGGCAAACTAATCCGGTAATTTTGCCAAGAAAACCCAAAGAGTTGGACAGGACTGAAACAACTAAACAACAAAAGATTCCAAGAGGAGAGGTATAGAGGAAGGTGCCTCTGGAGGCACCAGAGACAGAGTGACAGAGGTGAGAGAATTATCATTAAGACTTGGTATAGTCTGCAGATGTTTAAAGGGCTGTGGTGTAGAAGAGGTGCTCAATTTATGTTTTGTTCAAGAGGGCAGTTAAGAGTGATAGAAATTGCAAAGAGAAAAATTTAGGTTCACTAGGACAAAATTCCTAACAATTATAGCTATCCAAAAATTGCATTGAACTACCTTCGAGTGTAGTGAATTCACCATTCCTGGAGGTCTTGTTTATGAGTGTTGTAACAGGTCTTCAACCCTTCAAACTAAATCCATACATTACTAAGTCTATTCTCATCTTTCCTTTGCTTTCTTTCCTCTGCTCTCCCTATTTCCTCTCTGACCCACCCCAAATTGAAAGTCGCAAGTCTTAGTATTCCATTTTGTCCTTTTAAAGGTTTTAAAAACCTCTGACCAAAATAAAGCTGAGAAACAGACTGACTAAAGGACATTTAGGAACTTTAATACCTGTGAATATAAAATGAGGTTTTATTACACTTAAACTTGGATGAAATCATTGAAGTTGCAAAACCCTAGGGAAGCTATTAACAAATTAGCACTTCCAGTTCAAGTGGGAAGATGAATTCCACTTACCATAGAGAATAGTATATGTGTAGTTAAAAATAAAAGCCAAATAGAATGGAATGGTTTGGACAATTCAGTTGAATTCTCTTGAATTTTTTGAATGACATGAGACCCAGAACTGGAACATTGCTTAGGAAGGGAATACCTTATTCAAAAGCATTATTTGTGGACCATTATTCTGAACAGGTGGACCACAGGCTCTGGATCAGGTCAATATCCATGTCAAATCAACAAATAATTGTTGAAAAACTACTTTGTATAAAACTCTATACTTTTTAAAAATAACGTAAATACTTTTGGTTTTGGCAAGAAATAATGGTTTTAATCAAAAGGACTTTAAACTGAAAAATAAGGGGGAGAAAATATCACTTATATCCACCAAGATAAATACCATAGAGAATAAGTACAATGTAATAATATAATAAGTAACACTTGTTTATGTTTAGCTCATGTTTATGTAGTGTTTTAAGATTTTCAAAATGTCCAATGTATTACTTCAATTGATGTTCACAGCAACTCTGATATGTATTTGCTATCCTCATTTTACAGATGGGGAAGCTGAGTTTCAGATAAATTAAATGACTTATGCAGACTTAAATAACTACAAAGTACCTGAGATAATTTCTAAATCCAGATATCTAGTGACACCAAAAAGTTTTTAGGAGGCAAAATCCAATGAAGTACCAATAATTAATTCAGTGGCCTCAAGTATCTATAAATAAATGTACGAAATATGGATAATAAACAGAAGTAAAACTAATGAAAGGATCCTAACGTAAGAAGGCCAATGTGATGTCATAGATATCACAGAGACTTGAATTTATGGTTTTTTTTTTAACCCAAGCATAAAACTTTATCATCAGTCCTATTAAATTTTATCTTCTTAGATTCAAACCAATGCTCCAGCTCTTCAGGGGTTTTTTGGATACTGATATTGTCCTCCAATAGTCCACCTTCCCACTCTTTTCTCCTCTGTGAATTTGACAAACATGCCTCTACTTATATTTTTGTCAGTGATACAAATGTTAAATAGCTCAGAGCCAAACACAGATCCCAAGGGTACTCTCCTGAAGACCTCCTTCCAAGTCTGCACCAAACCATTAAGGACTACTTGGTGTCTCGTGACACAAATAATTCCAAATCTGCCTAATGGTATTCTCCCATAGCCCAAATCTCTCCATCTTTTATTAAAACAGATCAAAAGCCTAGTATGATAAGAATGAGTAATTTCAATTATTTGGACATCTAATGGAGCTCTTCGTACCAAAAGCAGGGCAGCTAATAAGGTCTCAACTTCCTTTGATGATCATTTCATCCTCCCAAAAATGGAAAAAACCAGGAAATTATATTCTGGTTCTGATTCTGACCCATAAGGAGGATCTGGTTGATGAGGTGACCATGATCAGAACCTTGAGAGGGGAAATAACTTTCATTTTATAATTTGTGGTAGAGAAAAGGAAAGCTGACAATCTGACATGTGTCCTAGATTTGGGGAGAGCAGAATACACAGGTAAAAAGAATATTTCACAGAATTTTCACAGAAAAAAGAGTAGCTAGGATCCCATAGAACAAAGTATCACTGGAAAGAGACAGAGACATAGAAAAAAGAGATAGACAAACATAGATACAGAGAAAGAAACAGAGAAACACCATCCTCAGAAAAAATACTCATAGTAAAGTGAGCCTAGGGCTGCTAAGCAAGCAAATAACCATTTTTTTTTAATCTCTGGATTTGAAAAGGAAGCCATTGCCTCTAGAACAGAAATGAGTTATTGGAAAGGAAAGCGTCTGTTTCCAGCCTTTGCTTTCAGCCTTTGCACTGGAAAGCCCCTTCCTCTACAGGGTGATTGACTATTTGTTTAGCCTTGCTCACCAGCTGCACCTGGTGGTCATATGCAGAAGACAGTGGCAAGGGCAGATAATGGAAGATGCCTAAAAAGTATGGTACCCCTTTCACATAGCCCAGGTTAGGGGTCTGGCAATCCACTGACCTGGAAAATCCAGGTAAAATTCTTTGTCCCTTCCTTTATACCAGAGAAGAAATCTCAACTTTTTCTTTTACAGGGTGTTTACAGTACTTTATTGTAAACTTTGGTTAAGTATTTGGTCATAGGCCCTGTGTTGTCTGCTGGCCTTCACATGTCCTCTGCACCTTCCACAAAACTCCCCCCAAATTTCCTTTTAATTTCTTATACTGACTTGCAGTACGTTGAAACCAAGATGAGTAAAGTCTCTATGTGGAAGGGATAACTGTAGTTCTAAAAGAATAGTGTAATAGAAAACTTTAAAATTTAGTGAGGCTAAATAAGGCTAAGGATAACAAGAAAGTTTTTTGCTCTCAATTTTTTTTTTTGGTTTTTGTTTTGTTGGTTTTTGCAACATAGAGGAGAATCAGTTAATAATGGTTTATTAAGTGCTTTCTCTATCCTAAGTGATGCGAATACAAACAATGACCTAAAAGTTAAAAATGATATTGAGGGGTTGACTTTGTGAAGCCCCTGGTTTATTTTCTAACCTGAAGGCGCCGTAAAGTCTATCCCCCTTATCTTGAAATACCATAAAACTTCCCCCTTATCCTGGTCCATAAAATTCCTTGTCTTTCCCCATCCTGGGTCATAAAGTTTTCCCTGTCTCCCTTATCTTGCATCATCCATCTTCCTCATCCTGTCCCTAAAATCTCCAACCCCCATTAGAAAATTACATCATCATCCTTCAGGCTGTGTTAGCCTATATAAGTTTGGTTCTTTTCCTGTATCAGTGCCTTTGTTTAGCTCCTTGCTAAATCTCAGGCCCATTACTTTGGTGTCAATAAAGCTCCCAATGGCTACAGAGAAGGTTTAAGTAAATTCATTCATATCTGAGCCAGCTTTCCCGTCTCTCTCTTCAACACAAGCACTATGTTGGGAGTATAAAGACAAAAAAATGAAGACAAATTCAACAGATAAAGTTTACCTAGATTTTAGCAAAAAGTTTTGATTCTAGTGGAAGATATGGAGAGATGGGAATAGATAATAACACAAATAGGTGAATTCAGAGTTTTTTCAGTGGCTGAACACAACAGAATAGTCATTACTTGTTCCATGTCAACTTGGAAGGTCTTTAGCGCATTACCCCAAGAATCTGTTTGGCCTTGTTATTTAACATTTTTGTCAATGTTTGGATGAAAGTATAGATGGCTTGCTAATAAAATATGCAGGCACAAAACTAGGAGGAACAATTAACCTACTGGAAGACAGAACTAGCTTTAGAAAATATTGTCAGTGCAAAACTTAATCTATTAAGAAATTAGATTAAATCTAATAAGATAAAATATTATAGGGATAAGTGCTTGGGTTTGAAAATCAATTTCACAAGTAAAAAAAATGAAGGAAATGTAGCTACACAACAGATTGTCCTAAAATGAACTGGTGATTTTAATGACTATAAGCCCAATATGAGTCAACAGTGTAATACAGAAGAAGCCAAGAAAACTAATGCCATCTTATCTTGCAGTAAGATAGACATAGTGTCCAGGAATAAGGTATTGATAGTCTTTCTATACTTCCCCCTGGTCAGACAACACCAAGAGTATTGTACTTAGTTTTAGGAAGGACATTGATATGCTGGAGAATATCACCCATCTTCCCCCCCACACTCATTCAGTAATCTCTAGTGATTCTCTATTGACTCCAAGATCAAATATAAAATTTTCTAATAGGCATTAAAACGTTCACAGTCTAGTCACTTCCCACCTTTACAATCTATAATTCAGTGACAATAGCATTCCTGATGTAACTAGAACACAAAGCAATTTCTCTCCTCCCTGCCTCTTTACTGACTGTCCTTCTTGCTCTCTGTCCTGACCTCTGCCACATCCCAACTCCTCTCACTGTTCCAGTGATCACCTTTCTCAGATTACCTACCATCTACTATATGGTGTATCTCATATGTACTTACTTATTTACTCATTTCTCTTCCATGGAATATGAGCTCCTTGAGGGCAGGATGGTGTTTTGGGGTTCCTTTGTACCCCTAAGCTGTAGCACCATATGTAAGCACTGTATAAGCACTTGTAATTAACTGAGAATGTCCAGAGGAAGACAACAAGGAAAGAAACATTGAAGTCATGCCCTTTACCTAATAAAGATATCAGGAGAGGTGTCTTCAAATATATGTAGGGCTTTCACAAAAAAGGGCTTAGATGTGTTCTATTTCATCTCAGAGGTCAGATACAAGAGTGATGGGGAGAAACTGTAAAGAAGAGTCTTCCGACCTGATGGGAGGGGAGGGGGGAGAGCTCTCTCCATAAAAGAGGAAAGAAAGCTTTTAAAAAATGAAGAGGGGGAGGTGAAAGGCAATCTTACTCTCTTCAGATCTGGTTTAAGGAGAGAATAATACACACTTGATTGAGTATGGAAATCTATTTTACCCTGCAGGAAGACAGGGGGAAGGGGATAGGGGAGGGAGGGTAATAGAAGGAAAGGCAGACTGGAGGAAGGGGTAATCAGAAGCAAACTATCGTGGAGGAGACAGGTCAAGGGAGTAAATGGAATAAATGGAGGGCAGGACAGAATACTGGGAAATGTGGTTAGGCTTTTGCAACATGTCTGTTATGGAAGTGCTTTTCACGGCTACATATGTACGACTTACTTCGAATTACTTGCTTTTTCAATGAGGGTGGATGGGGAAGGAGGAAGGGAGAGAAATGGGACTCAAAACTTTAACAATGACAGTTAAAAATTGTTTTTGCAATTGGGTATAGAAATCTATCTTGCCATATAGGAAAGTAGAAGGGAGGGTGATGGGAAAGGGGGCGGTGATAGAAAGGAGGGCAGATTGAGGAATGGAGTGGATAGGATGCATGCTGTCCTGGGGTGGGGATGGGGAGAAATGGGGAGAAAATTTGGAATTCAAAATATTGTAAGAGTGAATGTAAGCTGAAAATAAATAAATTATATATTATTTTAAATTTTAAAAAATTAGAGCTTTCCAAAATTAGAGTTGGGGCAGCTCCATGGCAACTCTATCTAGGCCTTTAGTCAGGAAGACCTGAGTTCAAATTTAGCCCCAGACACTTACTAGCTATGTGACCCTGAACCAGTCACTTATCCCTGTTTGCCTCAGTTTCCTCATCTGTTTAATGAGCTGAAGAAGGAAATGACAAACCACTCCAATATCTTTGCCAAGAAGATCTCAAATGAGATCATGAAGAATTGGACACAACTGACAACCACCACAACAAAATTGGAATGCGTTGCCTCAGGAAGTAGAAAAAGGACCCCTTACTTTCCGTCTTTAAGCAAAGGGTGGATGACCACTTCTTCTTTCTTCACATATCTTGGACCTCATATTCTCTAAGATTCCTTACAATTTGAAAATTCTATGATTCACTTGCAATATCTGAAACAAACAAAAAACCCCTAAATGACCCAGACATTACTGGCTACAGCATTTTACTCAATAACTTTATTAACGGGCTGTGTGTGTGTGTGTGTGTGTGTGTGTGTGTGTGTGTGTGTGTGTTAGTGAGTAATATAGGTGCCCAGTTCAGGAATTGCACTAAAGTAGGAGCCTGAAAAATAATAGGTTTAAATGCTGCCAAAATAACCATTCTGCTTAGCAAAAAAACCCCAAAACATCAAACTTGTTGTTAAGCCTATACAGACAAAAACATCTATATAATTAGCCTAATTTTAACCATGGATAGTAAGAATAACTGATATTTTAAATTAAGAATTCCAAAATGCTTTATATATATTAACTCATTGGGTCCCCAGTCCCAAATGGTTCTGTCAGATGTTACCTCTTGTATGATCATTTACAAGTTATAAGTTGTCATATAATTTATAAAGTATAATATAATAAGTTATGATCATAATAGATTATTAAATAATACTTTATAAGAGATAACCTCTGGCATCTATTTCATAGAACCTTTGGGACTGAGACAAAATGAGATAAAGTAATTATTCTATATTAAGGTATATTATAAATGTTATATGTTCTACATATATTATAAAACACTGCAAAATGTTTTATATTTTACATTTAAGAAAGAGGCTCAGGTCTATATCCCAAAAAGATTATAAAAAAGGGAAAAGGGCCCACACACATAAAACAGCTCTTTTTGTGGTGGCAAAGAATTAGGAATTGAGCGGATGCCCATCAGTTGGGGAATGACTGAACAAGTTGTGGTATATGAATATAATGGAATACTATTGTTCCATTAGAAATTATGAGCAGGCAGATTTCAGAAAAGCTTGAAAAGACTTTCATGAACTGATGCAGAGTGAAGTGAGCAGAACCAGGGAAACATTGTACACAAGAAAAGCAACACTGTGAGATGACCAATTTTGTTAGACTTAGCTGTTCTGAGCAATGCAATGATTGAAGACAACTCCAAAAGACTTGTGATGGAAAATGCTATCCACATTCAGAGAAAAAAACTATGGAGTCTGAATGCAGATTGGAGCATATTATTTTTTTCTTTTGTTTTCTTTTTTGTGGTTTTTCCCTTTTGTTCTGATTCTTCTTTTACAACATGACTAATATGGAAATATGTTTAATATGATTGTACATGTATAGCCTATATCAGATTACAGTATGCCATCTTGGGAAGGGGAGAATGAAGGGAAAGGGGGAAAATTCAGAACTCAAAATCTTATAAAAGTGAATGTTGAAAACTAAAAATTAAGTAATTGATTAATTTTTTGGAAAAAGAAAGAAAAGAGGCTTTAAAAGAAGTGATTTGCCCTTATGACTTGCATACAGCTAATAAATATTGAGGCTGGGATTCAAACCCAGGGTCTAAAAATCATTCTGTTACATAATACTACTTCTCATATATTTAGTGTGCTTTTATCTCCTAAAAATATGTTTGCTTATATACCAGTGGAATAAACACACACACACATACACACATAGAAATCAGCAATTTTGACATGTTGAAATAATTTACTTTAAATTATCTTAGAAACCAAATAAGTTGAGAAAAAGTATTATTTTATAAAACATAGTGGTTAACTACAAAATGCATGTAGTTGCACAAGTCTAAACTTCAAATGTAGAATGTTCAACATACTGTCACTTCAGCAAACTCACATTGACTACTGATGCATGCCTGCTCATTGCTAAAAGGAATTAGTGGTAGGGAATATGTGAGAATTATGTTTTGAACAAGTTCAGGTAAGAACAATTCATGTTTGAATTTGTTGAAATGTATTCCTCCTAATTTCATACTTGATTTTAGTCTCAAGCTCCAAATATATATAATAGATGTGTTTTTGGACTGAATATCACTGACATTTTGAATGTACACTGGGACTCATGGAACCCTCACGAGTGAATTCTAAAGTATACGTAGTCCATAGCAACTCATGTGCTGTCTCCATTAAGCCTACAAAAAGGCAGTGTGTTTCTTTATTAATAATCCAGCAAGGGAATATAATTTCTATGTTTCTGTTAAGTGATGCTTTACTTAGCAGAGCAGTATCATCAGAGTGTTTCTGGTACACACACATGAGAGAAGCCCTCACACCATCAGAAGTTACAGTTTACAACCTGTACTGGTAAGGTTGTAAACTTAAACTAGGACATCATAGAAAATGTTGCTAAAAACTTTTTTTTAGTGGGAAATCTATGGTTCTACCTCACATCTTTTATCTGGAATCTCTATTCTCATTCACATGACAAAGAAGTTGAATTTCAGTGACTAAGTTTTATTAGGTGTAGCAAAAGTGAAAGGAAAAGCAAAGCTAAGACTTCCAAAATGGAACCTTCTGCCCTAAACATATCTAAAACCCTTTATCTTCATCCAAAGGTTATAGAAAAAATTAAAGAAAGAGTTTGTGTGTCCTGGACTCAGATTTCAGTTTTCACAATTATACCAAAGAAATTCCAGGGAAGTGATTAGTATTCCCATCCATTTCACCAACCAATAAGAACTTCAGAATCTGCCACCCTCTTTTGTTACCAAGTTGTCCCCAGTGGAAGGATGTCAGTCATCTGTGTCTCTAGGCACTGTGGATTGTTTGGTTGCTGTTTATCCTTCAGACACTGTTGATTGGGAAAGCACCAATTAATGGCTTTCTTCCCGCGATCCTGATCTTTGACATCAGCATCTCAGGTGGCATCACAATCGGCATTCAGGGGCTGCTGCAGCCAGTATGGCCATCCAGAAAACTCAGTTAGATTGCAATACCCCCTCACTCTAGGTGCCCTTCATGGCCTATAGGAAGAAAGTCCTTGCCAAAGTAAACATAAAAAAAGAAAAACCTCCAGATTTCTTCACCTGGGTGGCTCTTATTATTTCCCTCTCCTATCTTGGGGCTTCTTGCATGTTCCAAAAGGACATTTTTGCAGACTCCTAGAGAAATGAAAACAGTATTATTAGAACAGAATTCTTGATGAGAGAGGAAAAGTGAAAAATAATATTATTACTCACTCTCTTTAAATCATCATCATTAGCCTTGGGGCAGAGGAAGAAATAGTAATTATCTAAGCAGAAAAAAGAAAGACATGGCAGTGGTCAGGGACAAACATGAGTAGAGGTAAGATATTACCAACAGTTATTCAATTTTTGAAAGGTTTTGTGGTGTAGTCTAGGAGTACTAGGAATGCTGAAATGCAGGAGTTCAGGGTGAGGTCTGCCTTGAAAGAATTCAACTGCTGAAGCCTTTCAGTCCAAGTAGAGAATTTATTAAGATACTAGTTGAGTAGGCTAGATTCCTAGTGAGTCTGTGGTATTTGTGACACTAATATAAGTGGGTCAAATTCTAAGAGTCTGAGCATTTGGTGAGGATAGGACTGTTATTTTTATTCAGAGAAAGGTTATGGAAGATCTGGGTGGGATTAAGTAGTGGCAAGTAGTCTGGGATGGCTTGGAGGTAACAAAATGAAAGGCTGGGCTGATTTGGGAGAAGGGGGTTCATCTAGGCTGCTGAAATTTGTAGGAAAGTTCAAGGAGCCTTTTGTAGGGGTCCCATTGCTCCATCAGCCTGTAATGATAATTTAAGGTTAATGGTGAGTGGGGAGAAGAGTTAAAGATCTTCCCCACCCATTAATAGGCCTCAATACCTTTTGTTAATTTCTACTGAGGCACTGGGTCAGAGGGTCCTGCTCCCTGGTTCTGCAAAGTGCATAAATACTCTGAGGTGAGGTTTTACTTTGGGGCTTCGTTTTTAGATTTGTGGGCCAGATGAGATTCTGGGAAGCTGCTATGGAGTCTCCCGGCTTTGAAAACTCAGGTGTTGGTGCTTCTCTCTGGTAACTACGTATGTATGTAATGGTCAAACAGCTGGATTTGTCTGTTGATCTGTGATGTATGTATTGCTTACAGTCAGACAGTTGAAAGCCCTGTCTGTTGGTTTTTATTTCTCTGTATTTTCTCTGAAGTTCAAGGTGCTGAATTTTTCCCCTGAACTAAGTGAATGATATATGTGCTTGATTAGAGATTATTGATTGTTGACCCCTCAAAAGTTAGTTTTCTTTTAGAAAAGCAGATCTAAGAACCTGTGCAGCAGGTTCTTCTTGTCTATGCCAGGGTCCTTGATGTTACACATGTGTACTAGTGCTTCCTTTTAAGTGTTGGATATATTTATTGGATATTTTAAGGTTGTTATTTGTTCAGTCATATTCAACTCTTCATGACCCCCATGGACCATAGCACGCCAATACTGTCCTTTGGGTTTTCTTGACAATGATGATAAAGTGGTTTACTATTTCCTTCTCTAGTGTATTAAGGCAAACAAAAATTAAGTGACTTGCCCGGGGTCACACAGCTAAGAAGGTCTGAGGCAGGATTTTAACTCAGATCTTTCTGACTCCAGGATAAGCACTCTATCCACTGAACCAGCTAGTTGCATATTTATTGGATATAGGTATCATAAAATTGACTCATTTGTGGCGATTACCACCTTAGAACTTGAAAAGATATTCATATAGTGCTTTAAAGATTTACAAAGTGTTTTTCTTAGAATATCCCTGTAAGAAAGGTAGTGTAAGTACAACAGATCTAGTGGCCCAGAGAGCAAAAGTGCCCCTCCCACCAAGGTCCCCAGGTCTGAATTCACATAGAATTCAGTTCTTTAAGAGTTCTTTAAGAGTTCAGACTCTCAGAAAATGGTTCATTCTTTTCCTCTTTATTTTTGACTTTTTATGATACCACCCTGGAGCCCCAGGACAAAATCACTTAAAGTTTTTAGGTGGCCTGCTTGAAAGGGATTATTACAGTACCTCCAGAAAGGTATTCCCAGAAAGTACAAAACGGATCAATTATAGATCTGCCATGTATTCTCTCTATCACAAGAGAAATGCATAGAACACAAAAGACTCCTACAATGCATTAACAAAGACTTAAAACTTACCTCCTGGCTTAGGGCCTCTTCATCTAGAAATACCCAATCATTTCTGTAGCCTTATCAACCTGGAATATCCCTTTGTGAGATCTTCTCCCTTCTCCCACAGATCAATTCCTCCTGTGGCCTTGATTTTGTGGAGGGGCCCAAGCCAGACTTTACGTTCTTCTCAGACATGGCTTCTTGACATCAAAACCATGTTGTATACATCTCTTTGTGACTCCATGGACCACAGTACACTAGGCCTATCCTCTACCATCTCTTGAAGTCTGTCCAAGTCATGTTCATTGTTACCATGATACCATGTATCCATCTCATTCTCTGCCTTCCCCTTTTCCTTTTGCTTTCAATCTTTCTTAACTTTTTTTCCAGAGTCCCAGTGCTAAGTATCTTCCTCATCCCCCTCCCTTTAGTGAGTCTTCTTCCACACTTTAGAATGTGCATTCCTTGAGGGTAAATACTTTTTGTTTGTATTTGAATCCCCAGCTCTTTTCTCTGTGATTGGCTCTTAGTAAGCCATGCAAAACTCCCTTCATTCCTTCCCTTCTTCCCTCCATTAAAATAATTAAAACCCATTCTTCTTATCATATTCTCCTTGAAGGTTGATATTTGCAACATTAAAATATTTAAACTTTATGAGACTGTTGAATAGACATTTTGACTTCACCCTGATTTTGCACTATCTGAACACCTCATGCAAGGCCCATATCTCCTGGCGAACCACATGGTTTGGGCTCATTCTACCATCTGATCACCTTCTTTGAGAAGGGTATATAGTTGCAGAAAACTTTTCTTGATGCCAGTCAGCACTGACTGAGAAACCTAAGAACATCCAATCTCTCAAACCCATGAGTTTGCCACAAAGGATGGAAATAGTCATTCAGGATTACTGTTCTTTCATTTGTGCTTGGAAAAAGAAACACACAGTTGAAGAGGCAGTCATATACCAGAGGTTTATCTAGGCAAGCGCATCAGCCTGCTGCCATGTACAACAGTCAGCACATCTGACAGGGCAGGAAACGGAAAGAACTCCTCCAAGTCAGAAAATTCAAATTATTATAGTGCAGAATTGACTCAGGCCAGTCTGAAGATTCAGGTGTAGGATTAGAACAAAATCATATCTACTCATAGACATCTAGTAATAAGTAAAAGAAAGTTTATTTAGCCATAGTATTTGAAGGATATTCAGCAGGGTTAAAAACATTAATTCATTTAGTGGCAATTTCCCTGCCTCTGTACAGACCATGCTGATCTGTAGGCATGTCATCAAAGGAAGGTTGTTCTGACTCTTGCTGTATTAGCTTTTGTACTTAGGTGACCAGGAATCTATGGCTATGGTTTGAGCCTTAGCCCCCTGGGGGAAAAACTACATCATGAGAGTGGTTTCAGTGCCTTTTAAGGAAAAACTAACCTTTTCTGATGACAACCTCCAGAGTTTTCAGTCTAAGAAAGACAATTAGGCTGTATGTGTGTTTATCTCTCTCAAAGCAGTCAGGCATGCACGTGAATGCATGGTAGCTGCAGTTGCAACTGAGTTCCCTGTGGGGTTAGAATGCACAGTTTATATGCCCTTCCCACAGGGACTGATGTCATTCCATCATTTTACTACTGGACAGAGAAAATATCTCTAAACCAGACCACTCCCAGTCTTGGGCTATCTAGACAAAAGAATCTGTCTCCACCCAAGTATGAATAGAACACAGTGGTCTTTCCCACTTTAGATTAATTTCCTTACAAGATTGGGTGGGGTCTGACCAGAATAAGTAGAGTCAATGTAATCTTATTATCAGTAATGTCCTTTCCAAGAAAAACTGAACTTAAAGTCAGGACTTTGAAAAAAAGGGGAGCGGGGGAGAGTTCTGAACCTTCTCAAGATATTGGTTATTAATAATCACTTTTTACATTTTCATACTGAAAGAGGTAGGTAAGTAAGAAAAGTTAACCCAGCCTATCAGGCAGAGCCTTAGGAAATACTGTTCCTACCACAACCAGTCCTTGGTGTCAGGGTCCTAAAGGTCTTCTAGAAGACATTCAACCACTCAAATGGCTTTAGAACTGTTAGTGGATGAACCCTGACCTCAGGGATCTAAGAAGTGAGATAGCAGCAATGAAAGAGAAAAAGAAAAACTAGCTCAGAAGAATGGTAATCCCTCTCCACCCCCCCCCCCAAAAGATGAGGAACACAGCAGCTTCCTAAAAAAGGAAAGTGAATATGGAAGAGAATGAAAGCCAGAAATCCCAGACTTTGCTTTCCTTCTTTGGAAGGATTGACTCCTATTTGTTAATGATCTGGTCTAGGTAGTGAGTAATGACAAATATTTGTAATTCATAATGAGTTTCCCAATGAAAAGTTTTGACAGTAAGAGAAGTTCCAGGAAAAATGAAGGCTTGAGAGTGAATTATGACATTTTCAGTACCATCACAAATCATCTTAAATCAGGGTCATCTGTAGCAAGGTAGCTATGGGTTGTTAAACATGAAGACTAACCTGTGACCAGGATCAATACTGAGGATTATTCTGTATTACCACTGTAAGAAGGGATATTATGGTATATTGTTTTGCTTCCACAAAAGTTATTGGGAGATAATCAAAAGCTATGAGGAAGCTCGTTTATCTTATTTTACTAAGACAATGGCCATCCTGGGCCAGGGGAACTAGAAGGTTAGGTGGGAAAGACTACTTCAAGCCTGAGGGGTCATGCCAGTCAGAAGTATCCTCACTGTCATGCCTACGTAATCTGCATGAGAAGGAAATGTAGGGTAATGAAGAATGTAATCCTGAGGAATTTGAAGTAACCCTAACTCTAACAGGAAGGACAGAACTGTGTAACCTCACTCCTGCTTCTGTATCTTTGTGGATGTTCTTAGTGAGCACTATGCCCACTTTCTCGTAAGAAATGTCATAAATGCCTTCATCTGCCCACTCTGATTCTGAGTTCTTTCAGTGAGAAGGGGCTAATTACATGGATCTTCCTAAGGGCCATGCTACCAGGGAAGCAGTGGACAGCGGACGTTCATCCAGACTAACTCCCTGACCCTGCCTGGGAAATCCTGTAATCCCCACAACTAGGTTTCTCACAGTTTGGGGACTTTTCCGGGATAACTCCCTGACCTTTCCTGGGAAGTCTTGTGATTCCCACAAATTAGTTTCTCACACCACCTACTCAAAATGCTCCCTAACCCACCAGCCAAGATTTCTAGGAGCCCCAAGAGGAGAAGGAAATGCCTAAATCATTGTCCCTTTAGATGCCTCTCCTGAGGAATTGTATCCCTTCTTCCAGAAGCTCTGCCCTGTTGCCAAAGAGCAAACCATCTTCCAACAACATCATCCCTTGGTTCCAAGCCCTCTTTGGGGAACTATATTGGAAGCAATGTAGAGGAACTCCAATAGTTCCAGATAACAATAAACAAAGAGCTATGCTGGGCCTGCCTTTGTTTCTGCCCACTGCCCCTGGAGCCAACTATACTGCTCAGTGTTCCAAGACCTGAGCACTGTTCCTCTTTACTGGTGTCTAGTGATATAGGCTATTACTACTCCCCTATGCTACAGCTTGAATCTGTACACTATGTCATACAGCTGCTCCCCACCTCCACCCTGTGTTGGAGTTAAAGTGCAGCCATGAATGCTGCCATTGCTTGGGTCCAAGTACCATACTCATGTGTCTCCCTGTGCCAGAAAAATGGTACTTTTACCACAGCTATTGTTCACTTTAGTTGGGCTAAGTTTAGCAAAATGTGTTGCTGATGCTGTGGCCAGACCATTACCCTTAACATATAAACTCTAACTGTACACCATCATCTCTGCCAGGGTGAAGGACAGTGATCAGGGCCTGTGCTAGGTCCACTCTGCAGAGGACCCTCACCTCTCCTTGAGTCAGAGAGAGACATAGTTCAGAGGAGCTAGAGCTGAAGCTGTTTCTTCTTTTAAACTGATTCAGCTCCTCCCCTTTCCCTAGAAAATCATAGGGTGTATTTGGCACACTTCTCCTTCCCAGGATATCCTGAAGTATAGTCAACACTTTTGTCCCTATTCTCAATTCTGAAATGCTTTTCAAATGTCTCTTTCAGTTTCTTTGTCTACGTGGTCCAGTTCCCAGGAGCTTCCCAAATGCCATAGAAAAATCCCAAACTGCATATACCTTTCAATTTACTTCTTTGTCTCCCAATTCAAATCTTTAAGGACTTTAGGCCTTCCTCAGCTGGTGAGACTAGAGATCACTGTCACCCACAAATTTTAAAAATCATGCAAAATTCAACATTTTACAGTATTTATCACCTTCAGAGTACAGAGAGCACTTCATGGAGAGCATTCATATCTGTCTCTGGTTCCTGAATATAATTTACTATCCAACACAGCCAGAGGTATATGGGGTGTTCAGGGAGGATTAGAACTTCTGGTGTGAAACCTTGCCATGCTCTTATCAGGGCTGTTCATACACCTTAGATGTCCACTTGTCACCTAATTCTCACCTGTGACTCCAAGAAGCTTTGGAATGCACAGTACCCACACCCCAGTGAAGCAGTCTTGGCAGACGGTGCTAAACCAGATCGAAGGTAAGGCTTCAAATCTGTAGATAAGTTAGGAGGATGTCTACCCCATGCATGTAAAGACTTACCTGGGTAGAATGGATAAATGAGAACAATTTGTTCCAAAGGCTACAAAGGCAGCTGAAGCAGGCACCGTAGAACACTCAGAGCTTGGTCAGACACTGAAGACTCCAAGATCATCCACTGCATCCCAAGCCATCACCAGTTGTCTTCACTTTTGTCTTGTCACTGGACTTCAATGACTCTGGAAAAGAGATTGGGGCCGACAGCTTTGTGTAACTGCCTCACTTAAATCTAATTCACCTACAAGTCTAAACAATGCCCATCACCACTATTTTACTGTTTTACTACTGATCTTGTGCCCAGTCTGTGGTAGAGCCTTCCAAACTCATAGTGCGCTGATCAACCACAACTGAACACACTGTACCCTGACCCCAATGTCCTGGGTCACCTTTAAAAACAAAGGACAAATATTGACAATAAACACAAGCACTGCTAGAAGCATCACTACCAGAAACACAGAAGCTACCTAGGGTTTACCTTCCTCTGCATTTAGATCATCCTTTCCCTGCTTTAATCATGATATGAGCCCAATGACTTTTTGATCTCATCCTATTGACTTTTCCTAGCTGTCCTATTCCAGTCCTGAGTTAGGCCAGTCTGGTGGTTCAGGTTCAGGACCAGAACATGTGAGAGCACTCATAGACTGTTTAACAATAGAACAAAAATTACTTAGACCTAGAATAGAAGGTATATTCAGGAGAAGACAATATTGATTCAGTAGAATGCATCCTTCTCTGCCTGCTTGTTGGCCAGGCTGTGTTCACATTCAGAAGTTGAAGGAAAGATATTGAATTTGCTGACTTTCGTGCTTGGCCCAGCAAGAGGTTAAGGAATGGTTCAAGTCTTAGTCCCTGAAATAATTAAGTCTCAAGTATGGTTTTGGTAGCTTTTAAGGAAAAACTAGCCTAGCATGTATAAGGGTAGGACCTTTGGAAAAACTAGCTTAGTTTAAGTAACAGTGCCATAGGAATGTTGTTTCTACCATTACCAAGGGATAACTTTTCAAAATGTCAGACCACATTTTTGGTAGGAAGGAAGAAAGCAGAGTGAGTTAGAAGTTGTCTTTTAAAGTTGGGGTAGTGTGGGAAATACTTAGAGTGAAAACAGGAAGGGGATATCTTGACTTGCAAGTGAATTGAATTGCAGGGCTGTGCATAGTCACCAACCAGTCTCACTCTCTCCTCCAGAATTATATGGATCCAGTGGCAAGCTATCTTTGGAGTCAAATCCTGGCTGTGCCACTTGCTATCTGACCTTGAGCAAGTCACTTAATCTCTTTGGGCCAAAGTGTTCTGTAAAATGAAGATGTTGAAGAAGAGATCTCAAAATTCTCTTCTATCTCTAAATCTATGACTAGAAATCAAACTTCACCTTAATCTCAGATAAAACTTCATCCCATCCAACCATCCCATTATCAATGTCTGGCCCAAATGGGCTTCTAGCCATCTTCCCTGCCATCACTCTCCTCTTATCACCTTTGGATTTTTGGGAGACCCTACACACCTTCTACCCTGGGAGAGTTAATGCAGTCAGCTTTGGGTCTCACTCTGGGGCAGAGCTGCTGAGATTTGTAGATTGAGGGGATAGTAAATCAAACCTCACCTTAATTCCAGCTCAAGTTTATTCTATTCAGATGTCGTTCCAGAGCACAAGGGATTCACCAGAGTGGGCACCCATCTCTTGCTCAGACTAATGCCTGGCCTCCTAATTCACTTCTCTGCTTCTACACTCATTCATCTGCCACTTGCCTTGCTCCCAGGTGCTTAATTGATATGTCTAAAGCACAGGCCTGATCACATCACTTCCTCTTATGATGCTCCACAACCTCCAGATCCTCTTGTAGTCATTTTGTATATTCTTATATGTGTTCATGTTGCTTTCCCCAAGAGAATGCAAATCTCTGGAGAGCAGGCACTGTCCATTTTTGTCTTTGTTACCTCCAGGGATTGGCATATAGTAAGTGTTTAATTCATGTTTATTGATTGAATGGCATTTGGGCTCTTTACAGTCTGACTCCAATCTATTTTTCTAGATTAATTTCACATTTTTCATATATTATATTTCTATATTTATTGTATTTTCTGTTCCAGCCAAATTGGCCCAGTTGTTTCTCCATATATATATATAGCATTGGCTGTCCCTCCCCACCTTCCCCCACCCTCATATCTGAAGTGTTCTCCCTCTTCATCTCGACCTCTTGAAACTCTGAACTCTTTTTAATGTTTAGTTCAAATGCCACATGCTTCTGTAGGTTTTCTGATGCTCCCATATGCTCTCCCTCCCAACCTCCAACTAGTAAAATCCTTGACTTCCTTTAAGTCTTAGAACAAATCCATCCTCCAACAGGGATTCTTTCCTAATCTCCCAGCTGATTTCCTCTAAAGTTAATTTCTACTATGTATTTATCTTTAGTGTACAGATATATATATATATATATATATATACACACACATTATATATAGATACATATGTACATATATATTATACACACATACATAATACATACATACATATGTATATATATACATACATGTGTGTGTATGTATTCCCCTATCAGAATATAAGCTTCTTTAGGGTAGAGACTCTTTCTGCTTTTTTTCTATCCTTAGCATTGATCTTGGCATATAGTAAATATTTAATAATTTTTCATTGATTGGTTTTAGGAACAATATAGTAATCAAGAAGGAGACCAGCAGAGGGATATACCCAACAGAGAGCAGAGAAGTCCAGAGCAACAAAGACATGACACCCAGAGAAGGACCATAGAAACACGAGGCAACTTCCAGAGAGAACAATTTGATGACATCATTGGAAGACACCAACAGTAGCCTTTCGAGGTTGGAGTAAGTTGCCTCTTTGTGTATATGAATTGTAGAGAAATGTTTCCTTGCATTCCCCGGGCATATCTATTCCTTACATATGCCAGCATGCATGATGCACTTGAGTACCCTCTCTTCTCACGTAGGAGAGTACACCCCAGGTTCATGGGAGAATTCTTACCTTATTATGCCATTTCATCAATTGTCTGGGACTTGAATTAATTGTGACTTTTGACTAACTAGCAAAAATAGACACATGGGTGGGTGCTTTTTAACAATAGACAGAATATTTTGAATAAGAGTTCCTTTTCTGAGGACCATGTGTGTGAGAAGGAAATCCCTAGGTGCTATAATTTCTTTTACTAATAGGTCAGAAGCAAAAATGGGGAAGAAATGGCGATCTTTTCTTTTCGTATTTCCCAGACTTTTCATGTTGTTATTTGGTTCACTCTGCCATTAGGCATGCATACACACACATATATATACACATATATATATATATACATATATGTGTATATATATATTTGTGTACTAATTCTCTTGAAGAAATTGTAGTCTCTTAGTGTCTCTTATCTAACTAATCCTTATAATCCCTCTGTGAAGTGAGTAGATACTGTTATATCAATTTTGTGGATAAAAAGAAAAATCAGTTTCAGGAAATCACCTTGCGGTAAAGTCTCTATAGTCCCTAGATTTCCAACTCTACAATTCAGTGCATTAATTAAAGTATCTTTCCCCATTACCTTTGACCTCTTAAAACAAATCTATCCTGAACCAAACTGAAGTTCTCTCTGCTGTATAAAATGAAAGAATCTATTTTATTCTTCTCTCCCCACTTAATTTTCCCATGAGGAAGAGTTGGCAACTGGTCTGGAAACTGGTCTGAAAATTATAGGAACCACAAATTAAGAGAGTGTTAGTTTGATATGTCTGAAATTAATGCTTTAATTTATTCACCACAGAATGTCTTCACACATCGCTGTTTTCTGTAATTTATACCATATACTGTCTGCTCCAGTTAATGTGTAGAGCATGGCTAAATTATGCCTAAAAGGGAACATGATAACTATCTACAAGGAATGGAAGGGAAAAAGGGTCTAACTAAGAGTAATGGGATTGAATTAAAATAAGACAAATTGGAATAGAAGGTCTAGAAAAAAACCTATCAGATATTTAAGGTATATTTAACCAGGAACAATCTTCCAAGAAAAGTGGTTAAAGCTTCTTATGGCAGTCATTTGAATTGGATTAGACAAACTTCTAGGAAATATTTCTATAGGGAACAAATAATTATATACTGTCTTCCAAAGTAGACTGAATGATCTAATAGCTTTCTACATGCCTCATATCCTGCAGTTTTCAATCCTGTGCTAACCAAGTCAAAGAAGACTTGGAATAGAGATCAAATGAACATCTTATAGACAAGAGACAGATTTTGTCAATATGTTTTCATTTTGTTCTTTTCCCATATGTACCTAATATACTGACAGAACTTATATTCATTTTTTTTATAGCTAATTTAGTGCTGAGGGAGTGTGCCAAACCAATAACTATGTATGATCCTAATGATTTAGGTTGACCTGGAGCAATGGGATTCCCTTGTAGGACTGGGTAGTGGTCCAGAGCAGAGGGGTCCAACACTCCAGAGTGCAGCCCAAATCAGATTAAAATTTAGTTCCTATCTGATTTTAATGTGTTGATGTATTCATGATAAAAAAAAGATATATAAACCTGTGGTTTTCTAAGTCAATTTGTGCTCCACAGGGATCCCTATGTATGGTTTGGTGGACCCCATTTCTAGATAAGTTTGATAACACTGGACCAGAAGACCAGAGCAGAGGAGATCTTTGAGAAGTAAGCATTCTGGCAATGAGAAGGCTTGTGTGCCTTATCCTATATTATATCTTCTTGTGTTTTTACAGCCTAAGGGTTGTATTATAGAACCGAATTCCTTTATCGGTCTGCTTCTATTTTTGAGCCATTTCCTGATGACTTGGTTCTGACTCATACATCTTATGGTATCAAAAGCTTTGCTCACATGCACTTTCTTCTGGGGTCATCTCAGCTAGCTCCATTGCCCCTGAATGGTGCTTGGGCTTTTCCTGATTGATGAGAGCTCTATTGAGAGCCATTCTACTGGGTAACCCAAAGTATGGTGATGGAGAGATCTTGCAATGACTTTGTAACAGGAATAGTATATGTCCCTTCATTTATTCTTTGCCCAACAAATAGCTGATTTGAATAATTAACAAATGAATATCAGTTAGGTGGTACAATGGATAAAGTGTTGCATTTGGATTCAGGAAGATCAGAATTCAGCTCTGCCTCAAAACATTTACTATAGTTATTTGACCATAGGCAAGTCACTAGATCTCTCTCAGTGTGAATAAAATAGGAATGATAAAAATTCCTACCTCACAGGGTTGTTATGTAGACCAAATGGAATATTTATTAAGCATTTTCTAAACCTTCATGTGATATATAAATACTAGCTATTATTTATGTTCTTTTGCTCTCCTCCAACTCCTGAAAGCAGATTGCCCAAAGGAAAGAGGTTTTCAAAGCAAGACAAAATTGGTAGTCCACTGAGTTTTTGACATCTCTCTTTAAGTTTACCAAAGTAATATCTTTTTGGAGGAGGTGAGGGATGATGAAAAGGAAGATGACTCTTTTTTATGATTTCATCAATTTAAGGAACTTGAAGATCCCTCCAACAGCAATTTCTCTGTAAATTTGAGTTTTAGAGAGTTGCCCCTGTTCACTATACATAAAGACCGGGACTAGATCTGTAATTGCACTCCAGATGAGAAAATTCCTTCTATCAGTGCATATTGGCACATCCTCTTTAATTCATAGTCTTAAAGAGTTGTCTAGAACAGGGATCCATACTATGGTCCAAGGATCAAATCTGTGCAGCCTGCTTTTGTGTGGTCCTTAAGAGTGTTTTTACATTTTAAAATAAGGAAAAAAGCAGCTTAGTTTCTTTCAGTGAGTTAACCCTTTTCAGAGGCAGTAGTTTGCAGACCTTTGCAGATATTGAAAAATTGAGCAACTTGGTCAGGGTCATAAAGCCAATAAGTGTTATAAGTCTTGAACTTATCTTCCTGCTATTGAAACAAGTTCTCCATCTACCCTGTAATTATTATTCTTTTAAGTATTGATAATTACGATATAACAGTATTTTTATTTGTTTGCTTTATTTGTTTCACATTTTTCACATTTTCACATTTCACTTTTGTTTCACATAGACCTTCAGTTCTCAACATCATGACCTTTTTAACCTGTGACCTAGCACTCTGAGCTCTTGGCATAGCCACAGATCTTTATCCATTCTCAGTGCCTTACCTCTGGATGTTTCCCAAAGCTCTAGTCTTTATTCTCCTTATATTCCCTGTCTTTCAGTCATCTTATTTGTTCTCATATTTTCAATTTTTATCCCTGTGTAGATGGGTTTTTGATCTCTTTATCCAGCCCTAGTCTTTTTCCTAAGATTCGATCTTGTATTATCAACTGCCTATTGGATATTCCATAAGCATTTCAAACTCAACATATGAAAAATGGAGATCCTTATCTTTTCTCCTAAACCCACCCCTCTTCCTAACTTTTCTGTTTCTTTTGAAGACACCACTATCTTTCCATTTAATTAGATTAATAACCTAGAAATTACCTTCATCTTATCACCCTCTCTCTCATCCCTATACCCAATCAGTTGGAGTCCCCTCTAATTGGTGAATTCTTCCTAGAATCTCCATTTGGAAGAAGAGCTCACTCCCTTATTCCTCCTGGCTCCTGATTCTTCCGATTCTCCACCTTGTCCCAGTAGCTTTCTCATCCTGGAAAATGACTCCCTGCAGTCTTTTCTGGAAGATCTCTCTATCCCTGTAGTCTCTTTCTGTGAGTGGTGAATTCCTCAGACCAACCATATTCACTCCTTCATTCCTCTCCCACTTCAGCTATTGACTCTTGGGACTGCTCCACTATGCCACTATGTTCTTAGGTGGATACTTTCCCTTCCTCACTCTTTTCACTTCTTTTTTATGCATTGTCTTCCCCCATTGAATGTAAGTTCCTTTATGGTAGAGATTGTTTTTTTTCTTGTATTTGCCTCCCTCACATTTAACATAGTTCCTGGCACATAGTAAGCTTTGCCATGTTGATTCCTAGCATAGGAATCAACGATTTATTCCTATGTTCAAGGACCAAGCCATTTATTCCTCTGTTCAAGAAGTTCAATTGCTCTGTATTTTTTGCTAGTAAAAGTTATAAATGTCTCTGTTCATTATTTGAAACCCTTCACAATCTTGTTTCAATCTACATTTCCAGGCCAATTGCACATTATTCCCTTTCCCACGCTCTACAGTTCAACCAAACTGACTTAGATACTTTTCCTTACACATAGTATTCTATCTTATGTCTCTGTTCCATCGCACAGTTATCCCCTAGAAGTCGAATTCACTCCTTCCTCATCTCTGCCTCATAGAAAGCTAGCTTCCATCAAGGCTCAGTTCAGATATCACCTCCTATTAAAGTCATTCCTGATCCTCCCAGTTGCTAGTGCCTTCCGCTGTGAATATTACTTTTATTTACTTTCAATATGTTTTGTATTTACATTCCTGTGTCCATGATGTTTCCTAATAATAGACCATAAGACACTTGAGGGCTAAGATGGTTTTGTTTTTTATCTTGTATCCCAGGTTTCTGCCACATAGTAGATATCTATTATTGAACTGAATTAGGAACTGCATTTATTCTTAGCAATGGCCACAAAAATATTACTCTATTTGGTTTTTATTGTCCCTACCCAAAGTTTCCTTTAAGAGACCTTAGAGGTACTTGATGTCTAGGTTCCACAGAAATAGCAATAGAGCCTTCATTTCCTATACAAGTATTCTTAAATTAAAAATAAATTTATTTATTGGTTAGTGGGTTCTTTTTATGTCATTCCACCAAAAAATGCAGAAGATGTAAAGGACTCACAATAGCTCAAAAACAATAGATATAATCTTCTTCACTCTCTAGTAGGTCCCACTTTTCCATAGACTCATAGAGTCCTCTAGGCTCTGTACTACCCTGTGATTTGGACTCCCCTGGGAAAGAAACTGAACTGATAGACTGGAAACTTTACTTCCCACACTGTCCAGTTACTCACTGTAATAACAGAGTATAAAATCCAAGTCTCCTGCTCTTCTCTGTTGTGGCTTTAGTCCTTTGTAGCTGCTCCTTCAGTACTAGAAGTCACATGATTAGTCCTCTTCTCTACCCAAGGGACACAATACTCATGACCTTTCCCTTCCCTCTCTGGAACAGATCTTCAAATGGTTGAACACGGAATTGTCTGTGAATCAATTCCTGAGGAAATTCCCTCTCTAACTAAGGGTTTGGGGTTGAAGAATAACATTGTTCAAGAAATCCCCAATGGACAAAAAAAGTGAACGAGCATGTCAGTTTTTCCCACGTATCTGTGATGTAAGGAAGCTATTAAAAGGTCTTATGGAAGTACCCACTCTCCCTGATATTGCATCCTTGACAGATAGTTCAACTTAGTTAAAGTAACAGGGTACCTTGGGGAATAAACAGGAGATGGCATGTTCTATGCAGTTCCAACCACGTTGACTACCACCTTTCCTCAGACCTTGGTGAGGACAACCTAGAAGCCTGAGCTCAAGAGTCTTGGTGATAGCAGTAGTTGGCTAGTTTCCATATCAGTCTTTGCAGCCATCATTGATAGGAACAATCCTTATGGAGAGGGAGCCAATCATCCTATCATTGTCACCATCTGCTGAGCAATTACTATTGATGAGCAGATAAACCCAAGAACCCTAGGAACAGCAGCTCCCCCAAACCACCATCCCTTTCATCCTGACCCTTTTTTGAGATGAGATCTGGAAATTTCCCCTGCGGATGCAGCCACCACTTCGAAAAACCCAGAAGAAAAGATCTTCCCACCAAAATCCTTGATACTGTCAAATGGCTCAACAGCAGAAACTGATAGGGTTTATTATTGGAACTGACACAAAAGAAGCTTTATTACTATTTTCTTTGCCATATGCTAAGGATCACTGGGTCTTTTAATTTGACTTGCAGTTCAAAACCCCTCTATTGGAAGGTGAGTTTCTTAACACAGAGACTGTCTTACTTTTCTTTTTGTATCCTTAGCACTTATCACAATGCTTTGTACATAGTAAGCATTTAATAAAATATTTTTCACTCATTTATTCATCTCCCTAAAAGAAAGGTGGAAAAGGAAAAAGGACAAAAGCCATTGATTGGCTCCCATGACCAGTACAAAAGAATTCCAAAAACAGCTTTTCCCCAAACATTGGGAAACCCAATCAATTCATCTCAGAGAACACCAATATTTTTCTTTTCTTTTAGAATGGATCTTTTGAAATAGAGTAGGCATATTTCCATAAATGACTACCATTCCTTTAAAAACATATTCAGGTTTAAAATAATTTGGTATACATCTCAAGATACCTTACACTTTGTTTACTAGTCGGTTGCTGCTACGCCCCTCTTTCTTGTTCACTAGTAACCCTATGAGCTCTCTATCTTTCTTTCTATTCCAGTTCATACTAGCTTGGTTTTAGCTCCATGATCTTCTACCCCATCATTATCCCAGACTGACAATTCATCCTCAGCACCACTCAGACAACAGTAATATGGACTAGAAACATTAAGCCAAATGTTTTGGAAATGTTACAGCAATATACAGTAATGAGCTATTATTATTGCTGTATGCTATTGTAACTGCTGCCCATGGACTAGCACAAGCCCTATTCTACTCTTGCTGGTTCTCATTTTATAGACGTGTTTAAATTTTCAGATATTTTATTCCAGATGACTTTAGTGAGCTCTGTGTTGAATTGGACCATTTGGTTAAAATAAAATATACATATATGTGTATGATATATATGTATACATACACATATACACAGACATAATTATTAGTATAGCACTGCAGGCAATTTTCAGAGGTACTGTGAAATCTTGCTGATTTTTTAAAAAGAGAAGACCATTTTATTGGGTCTCATAATTAAAAATTACTAAATTCTCTGGTTGAATATAGAATTCTATCAAATAAGAGGTGTTTCAACAATCCTTCATTAGTTTAACTTCAATAGTTTTATACATCAAAGTATACAAGAGAAAGTTTTAAAACATAAAAGGTTAGTAATATGACTGCAGGACTCTGTAGGACCCTACTTAGCAATCTCTGCTGCAAATTGGGGTGAGACTGCCTTTTTTGTGAAAATGATCAAGTTTGCAGTTAAGCAAAGTGAGAATTAGCTAGGTTTGACTGTATTTAGCACTTCAAGTTTTCATTTTTCCCTTCACTCTTTACTAGCGACTTTCAAGAAAATTTTAAAAAGTCATAGGATTTTACAAGATTTTCTTTCTCCCTCATCATCTCAAATTTTCCTTAGTTTTTATTGTTATGCAAGTAAATTTTATTTACATTATCATTTTCTTTTTGATAGTTCAGTGAAGCATTACAGTGTAGTAGAAAGATGACTTAAGTTACGAATCAGATGATGTGGACCCATCATTTATTTTCATACTAGAGTTGTGATTTCATTGTTACAGGGTACTTCTGATGCCATCAAAGGGTGCTAAGTACCCAGAAATGCAAGGGCACAGGGCAGTCTACCTGGAAAGAATTCAACCACTCAAGCCTTCTTTCAAGTCCAAGTGGTGAGTTTATGGTGACATCGGTCAGGTGGGCAAAATTCCTAAGGAGTCTGTGCTTAATGGGGGTGATAGTGATACTTTTATTCAGAGAAAGGGAAAAAGGGTCAGTGAAAAGATTTTGATGGGATTAGGGAGGGGAAAGTAGCCTGGGGAGGTCCAGAAGTTACAGAGAATGAAAGGCTGGACTGGGTCAGAGGGCCACAATGCTAGGACAGTTGAAAGGTTATATTGGCATGCCTCAGGAGATTGCCAGGGATCTGGGCTTCTGAAATATATGGGAATGTTCCCATTTCTCCCCTCCCCCATCACTTCCAAAGGGGAAAATCCCTCTAGCAATGTAGATTGGCATCTGTCCTGCAACTTACAGTCTTAGAGAGTTACCTAGGGTGCTGAGCAGTTAGGTAATTTGCCCAGAATCATTTGGCCAGTATATGTAAGAGATTCTCAAACCCAAGACTTCCTAGCTCCCAAAATGACTCTCCACTACACCGCGCTGCCTCTCATGGATATGTTACTATGAGCAATTCATTTAACTCGCTGAAATTCAGTTTCTTCATCTGTAAAGTGGGGATAATAGCTGCCCTGTCTATTATTTCCTTTTACAGGATTATTTTAGATATTAATTGAGAATATATGTGAAAGTGGCTTGAAAACTATATAGTCCTGTATCTCTAAGGTATTAGGAAATACATAGGGCAGCTTCATGTCACCATGGATAGAGTCTAGGAAGACTCACCTTCTCATCTGGCCTCAGATACTTACTAGCTGTGTCACCCTGGGCAAGTCACTTAACCATATTTGCCTTAGTTTCCTCATTTGTAAAATGAGCTGGAGAAGGAAATGGCAAACAACTCCAGGACATGACTGAAAAAATGATGAAATAATAATTAGGAAAATACCCAGTCCCCTTACCAGTGTAGCAAGGATTGTCCCGCAAAGGTAGCGTACTGTAGCAGGAAACCAAAAAGAAGAGTAGAGCTCATTTTTGCTCTGTGGGCAAGTAGATTTTCAGATAGTTACAACATCGTGTCCTTTAAATCACAACTGATTTAGCCTCTGTGTCTACAGTTTGTAAATAAAACATCTCCAGATGCTTGAGCAATTTAATGCTCCAAACTATCTCTGACAATGCTATTTTCTCAGACTATTT
>CM053770.1:129579640-129636468 GCA_028658325.1 Potorous gilbertii | reverse complement strand
GGACAAGTGGGAGGAGATCCTAGAAAAGGCATTTTCCCTTGGCAAAAAGTAGCAAGGAAAAGGCTGAAGGTCATTTGAAATGTCAAATCTGTAAATGAGTCCTTAGAAAAGACCCCCCCCACACACACACATGCCCCACCCCCCTTTGGTATTAAAGAGATTGCTGAGAGTACTGAAGAGTTATATGATTTGCCCAGGATCATGTATTCTGTATATTTCAGGGGTGGGACTTGAACTCAGGACTTACTGGCTTTGAGATTGATTTTCTATTCAACACTGCTCCCAAATAAAGTTAATCTCCCTCTCCTCCAAATTAATAGTCTCTACTAATACACTCTTGAGACCCCTTTCCTGCCATGAACATCCAAGCACTGTAAGAGTTGCATTATCTGAATTATATTATTATGCCAAATGCGCTTTTTTTTTTGAGCACAGGTATGTATAAACTGATGAATAACAGAAAGTGTATCAAGATTCTCATAGCTTGCCCCTAAATCTGTGTGTTGCTGAGGTAAGGTGGAGAAGTAGATCCTCTTAATGAGTAAAACTGAGTAAATTGAGAAAATGGGAGATTAAGGTGTTTGAGTTAGCTTCAGTATGTATGTTGATGTCATAAAGGTAAGAATTGGGGAGTGGAGAAAGACTGTGAACCAGGCACTGAACTCATTAACGAAAATGTCTTGCTGGTCAGTAGACAATGGCTACCAAAATTCTGGTGATGGTAGAGGGAGGGCCTGAAAGTGGCAACAGGGGACAAGTTATATTCCAACTTTCCCACTAGGACCACTGAGTGGGTGAGTGAGTGAGTGGAGGAGGGATAGGAAGGAAGAAAGAATGAGTGAAAGTGTGGTGTTTAGTGCTAGAAAGGAAGGTCCTAGAAGCTGGGTCATCAAGATGCAGCCAGGTCTCAGAGTCAGAAGGTGGAAGAAGTGAGAAAAGAAAACATTTAAGATGAAAGCAAATTTGTTACCTATGGAACAGGCATTACAGAGAGCACAATGGAAGGGGTGGGTAGCTTTAGAGTGGGACATTTGGGCAGTGGGTTAGGGGAATGAGAACAAGGAATCAGATAGTGGGGGGCGGAGAGAATAAGGTTTGAATGATGACAGTAGAGATTCAGAATCACTGAGAAGAGAGTATGACTAGATTGATATTTGTTGATCATTGAAGAATGATTTCAGGTAACTTATCAACATCTCTAGAGGTTTGACTTCAGGGTGGAGTCCTCTCAGGGAATTAGGCAGCTCAGGTGAGTGAGTGGACCAGTACAGGGAGCTGATAGAATGGAATATATCTCTTCAACCCCCATAGGAAAGAAGCCAGTTGAGAAGAGAGGCAAGAGATGCAATGATGGAATGGCATGTCTTTCCATGGAGGCAGGGAGAGGCCTGTGGAAGATACTAGCAAGCCATGGAATGAAAGAATGCATCAACCCTGGGGATCAGGAAAACCTTCATGGTGGGGAAGAAAAGAGGAAGATGAGATACCTTTTTCATATTTTATGTAGTATTCTTATAATAGTCTTTACCCCAACCATTAGTTCCAGTTATCTGGGTGTAGGGGATGAGGGGGTGGGAAAAGTTCTGTGGGTAAAGGTAATGAAACAGACTTTTTAAAAAAAATATGATTTAAAAATACAAATTAGCATTGTTCCCTTTGAAGTACAAATATAACCTGCTTCATATTATTAATTAGTCTCAAAAAAATGTCAGGCAAAATGATGTGCGGTAAGGGATTACCTCACTGAGCATTACGGACATGGACTTGTACTGTAACTCCTTCCTTTGGGTCATTTGTGCTCAGACCCCTTCCCTTGCTAAAAGGACACGTATAACCAAAAGGTCCTGATTAGTCCTATGAGGGAGTGTTGTGGTAGAATTGTAGACTAGCCAATTTGTGAATTTGGATAGCTATCCACAAACTCAAGATTGAGACCCACAGGCTATAGGCCATATATAAAAATCCCACTGTATGTTTGCTACAGGCCAATATAAAGGCAGCTCCTACCTCACCTGATATGCCAGTTGTGGAGGTGGCTAGAGAACAGAGGTACCCAAGCTCAAGTTGGAATCTCTATCTGCAAAACCCTAAAATGCTGCCAACCAGAATAAAATGTAATTGGGAAATGTTTAACAAAATAAATTAAATAAAATATTAATATATAATAATAAAATAATGAGATAAAAATAAGATAAATAAAACATAATGTTAATTTGTGGGTTTATAAGTCAACATATGGTACAAGGGACCCACTTCTATTTGAGTTTGGCATCATTGCTCTAAAGCAACCATTGGCTAGAAGAGACTATTATCTTTTTTGCAATTTTACAATAGGATTTGATGATAATGTATTAAGTGTAATTATAAAGTTACATTGGTCTTGGAAACTTTAGGATTGTAACTGTAGAACTAGAAGACTCCCTAGAAGTTGCATAGGTAGTAAGTGGACAGAGCTAGTACTCACTCAATCCCAACTCCTCTTAATCCAGTGTTCTTTCCTATGCCTGCTGATAATGTCCCCCGTGGAGTGCTTTCTTGTGCTTGGGTGACTACCTACTGACTTTGATAATACTGCCACTGTGGAAAATTGATTTTGATACTTTCTGAGTTACCTTCAGAAACTACATCACATTCCTATGAAAATCCTCAACATATGCAAATTTTCGTCCTCTGAGTATACACATGCATACATATATGTGTGTATATATGTATATGTATATTATATATATATATATTCAAGTTCTAAAGTAAATGCAAATTATGAGTTGAGAAATAAAGGGTCTTCAGCTGAGATAATAAGGTAGCAAATCTATTCCATGAGCATAGAGCACAATGGATTTCCCAACTCAAAGATCCATGAAAAAAGTATCTCATACTTTTAGGAGGATGGAGGAGGAGGTAGCATAAAGTAGCAAGGCCTGATCATGACACCCCAGTCACCCATGGCAGTACAGAAAAGGAAAACCACTTCATTCTGGCTGTTTTGCCCTTCATGCCTTGAATCCCAACAGAAAGGGACAAGGAAATCAGAAGCTGAGATCCAGCTTAAGCTCTGTTCCTTTACAAGGTAATATCATAACTTAGGATGTGGCTTAACTCTGTGTAATTGAGTTAATCTTAAAAGAAGGAATATAAAGAGTTTACTGAAATTCTGGGTCATTAAGGGAGTGGCCAATAGCATTACATTTGTATTAACAATTTTTTGTCCGTATATATGTATGTGTATATATTCATACACATACATGTGTGTCTATGTGAGTCTGTGTGTTTCACAGTGTGTCTGTGAAAAGTCATTCAGAACCAAGTATATTGAGATACTGAGTAAGTTGTATGTAAGCTGGTAGTACAACTTGAGGGTGAAGCAAAATATGCCTATAAAGTAATGAGATCAGTTTCTTGTGGTGCTCATAAATTGCCTCTCAAATTAGTTTCAAAAGAAGAGCTCCAAAAATGTTTCAATGACATAGCTTAATGATGTTTAATAATTAACATTTAATAATGTTTTAATAACATTATTAGTAGCATTGTTGGGGAAAAAGGTTTCACCTTCCAAGATGACTTATTTGAAGGACACTGCATATTTAAATATTCAAGTTCTCTTATAGTTTTTATCATTTCTAAAATTGGTCTCATTACTTTATAGATATAACACACACACACACACACACACACACACACACACACACGTCTCCCATATACACACTTAATATTCTGACAAAGAAAGAATCTGAAAAGGATTTCTGTATCTTTATATATACATGGTGCTTGTTGTCTACAATTTATTGCTTTTCTAGAGCTCAAAGTCACCTCCATTTTTAAAGTTCTTTATAATAAACTATGATTTAGTTATAGGGCAGTTGAGTGGAGCAGAGAAGGGAGCTCTGGGTTTGCAATCAGGAAGACTCATCTTCATGAGTTCAAATCTGGCTTCAAAAATTTACTAGTTGTGTGACCCTAGACAAGTCACTTAACCCAGTTTGCTTCAGGTCCTCATCTGTAAAAAATAAAGCATTTTAGTATCTTTGCCAAGAGAATCCCAAAATAGGTTCATGAAGAGTCAGACAGAACTGAAAATGACCAAATAACAATTATTTAATTATAGTAAATGACACTTTTTGACAATTTCAGGTGAGCAGTTAAAGAGGAAATTGTACTTAGCTTATTATAAATGAGAGTTTTTGACCTTCAGGAGAAAATAGAAAAGGGAATTGTAATAAGTAAGAGATCCATGAACAGGAATAAGAATAAAGCTCCATGACTTAACCACTGCTTTATAAACACTTTCATTTTTTTCCTCCTTATATGATCATTCTTCTTTCAGGTAGACTCATGAACAGACAAGGAAAGAATTCTTAGTTCCCAGTCCCACTTTTCATAAGTTGTGCTTTTTGTTATAAAATGAGGAGCAAATGCCAAGGTCTAATGTTTTTGTATATCACTATTATTCACCTTTTTGTTTCTGGGTTAGAAAAAAAAGGAAAAATTGTTGGATTGTAGTTAACAAGAGAAAGCTTTGTCAAGATAATGAATGGTGAACTTGGCCTCCAAGGAAGTATCAGACCTGGCAAACCAGAAGAAAGACGAGAGTTCATGTTAACTGGATTTTATTGCATGGAGGACCAAGGCCTCCTATGTAGACTCGCTGTTTCTTGGCAGTACCTATGATTCTAGATTTCTATTCAAATTCTTTATAAAAACCAATTCTTGGCTATGTTAGTTTAGGAAGGATCTGATAAATTAATTTGTATTGAGGTATTGATAGAGTTTATTATTCAGGTCATTTCAGCTGTGTCCAACTCTTTATGATCCCATTTGAGGTTTTCTTGACAAAGATAGTAGAGTGGTTTGCCATTTCCTTTTCTGACTCATTTTACAGATGATTAACTGAGACAAAAAGGGTTAAGTGACTTGCCCAGAATCATATAGCTGGTAAGTATCTGAGGGCAGATTTGAACTAACAAAGTTAAGTCTTCCTGTTTCTGGGTCACACCCAAAACATAGACTGATTCTTTCTTTGTACCTGGAAGTCACTTAGTATATGATCACATCTGTAAGAGAGAAATAGCCTGTCAAATGGTTCTGGACTTCTTCATTCAGAGCTTTTCATTGGTGGCATAGTGGATAAAGTGCTGGGCCTAGAGTCAGGAAGATCTTAGTTTAAATATGACATCATATACTTACTAGCTGTGTGCCTTTGGGGAAATCACTTAAGCTCTGTCTGCCTCAGTTTCCTCAACTGTAAAATGGGAATAGTAATAGCACCTACCTTGCAGGGTTGTGAGGATCAAATGAAATATTACTTGTAAAGTTTTTAGCACAGTTCCTGGCATATAGTAGGTGTGTAATTAATATTTATTCCCTTCTTTTCCCTTTCATCTAGGCCCTTATTAAAAATCTGCACTAACAATGTTTACTTGGAGGAATCTGGGTACAGTGAAAAATTGGATATGGAGTTAGGGAAATCCTCTATCTGCTGTTGACTACCTATGAAACCTTGGTCAAGTAACAACTTTCTTAGCCTCACTTTTCTTGACTGAATGTAAACCAGGTTTCTAGCCAGGCCTGAGGCAGTTTGATAGAGAGAATCCTGATGTAACACTGTATACCTGTGTGAAGGGTAGAATTGGTGCTAGAGCTTTTGGGAAAGAGACATTTTCATCATCTTCCTTCTTTGAGAGAGACACATACGATTCTAGGTTCTCTTCCAGACTGACTTCAGACACGTGGAGAGAGACAGAGACACACAGACATACAGACACAGATACAGATAAGGACACAAATGACAGATACAGCGATTGAGAGGATTTGAAGTCAGCTCCTCAATAAAACACTGATTTCCAGCTTGTGGCCTTTGAGACTTCAGGGAATTTCCCCTTGAGTAAGATCAGGGTCTTTTACTTAGTTTGTGCTGAGATGTCTAGCTCCCAGTGATCACACTCTACCAGGGGTACCTTTGCACCCCAAAGATTAGACTAGTTCTTTCCCTAAAAGGCAAGGAAGTTTTTCCCTAGGCCTTGACTAGGGCAGAGGGCTAAGACTCAAACAACATCTCTGTTGAAGGAAGATTCCTGATGGCTTCTGGCCTTATTGATGTGGCTTGCTGATAATTTAAAGTCACCTAAAAGGCTCATGTATGTGAAGTTTGGATCCTTTCAGATTTTGTGTCTATTTCAAGACCCCATCAGTCACAATGTCATACCTTGCCCACTAACCCTACTGCCCTATGGAGGTTAGTGGTACTGTATCTATACAAGCTAAATGCTGAAGTGGTCTTGTTGGATATCCTTTCTATGTTATGATTTAATAATTCTCCTTTTGTTAACTGCTGAATGATCTACAAGTGTCTCATGCCATCACAGAACCTAAAATAACAGGCGCCTGGCCTGGGCCCGGAGGACCACCCATTATATTGTATCCTGTCACTAAGAGACATCACAGAAAACACATTGACTAATGAACACTAGACTCCTAAAGTCTTACTGCTCTGCCACAAAGAAGTATTGATTTCCACTGTTCCAGCAGCATGACAGGCCAGTCTAAGATTCATACTAACCCAGAAGTTCTAGTTCTCCCTGTTTTAAATGGGAGAAAAGAAGACTTCAGGGCTATTGCCTGCAGTGATTTCTTACGGACCACAGTTTAGCTAGACTATCTTTATTAATGTGATCATTCAATAAAACAAATCTTTATTAAGCATCTACTCTATGGAAGACTCTGTGCCAGGTGTTGTCTATACAAAGACAAAGATGAAACAGTCATGAAGTTACATTGGAAGGAGGAGGGATGCAATAAATACATATTCAGAATCACAGAAGTTGAAGGTTGAAAGAAGCTTCAGAGGCCGTGTAGACAGATCACTAAAAGTGTATATCAAGGATACGAAGACAATCTAGTATTATGGACAGACTTGAAGGAATATCTACACAATGAAGTCTTTCCTAGCCAAAAATAACCCACAATGAACTCTTCTAGCACTTATTGTAGGTACCATTCATTTAGGGTTAATTGTTATGTATTTGTTATTAGGTTTCATTTTTCTTTTTTGCCTCCTATAATTTCCATGTTGCAACAATTAACTGGATTTAGCCCAGAGTAATTTTTGTTGTAATAAAATATTGTTTTATTAAAAGCCTGCTTATCCTTTTCCTGTTTTGTTTTTTGTTTGTTTTTTTTTGTTTTTGGTTGATTTTCAACAATACATGTTTTCCTAATTAAATAATCGATTGATTTTCAGTATATTAATTTAAAAAATTTTTTTTGAGTTCCATATTCTCCCTTTCCTAACCTTCCCCCACTCATTGAGAAGGCAAGCAATGTATCAATTAGATGTGTGAAGTGATACAAAACATATTTCCATATTAGACATGTTACAAAAAATAAAGAAAAAGCAAGAAACATAAAGGAAAAAAAGTATGCTTCCATCTGCACTCAGAGCTCTTCAGTTTTCTAGAGGCAGACAGCATTTTTCATCATGGGCTTTGGAATTGTTTTGGATCATTGCATTGCTGAGAATAGCTAAGTCAATCACAGTTGATCATTGTATGGTATTGTTGTTTCTTTGTTACAGTGTTCTCCTGGCTCTGTTCACTTCACTTTGTAAACCCTCCTAGGTTTTTCTGAAACTATTCCCTTCCTCATTTCTTATACCATAGTAGCAAGACGTAGTTTTTTTTATAAGAGGAGAGATCTTGTTAAACCTGGACAATGATATCAGTAGAAAATTCTAAGTATGACATTTAAGCTATTAAATATGAATTCAACCTTGGACTATGAGCAAACCATATGCTTACAAAAGCTGTGGCCCAGAATCAAAGTTCTTCATAGATCTGGTTTAATCTTGGGCATTCTCTTTGACTTCTATTTCCTTTTTCTCCTCTAGCCAACATCTGATTTACAATGAAAGGAAAAGGGTCCTTGTTCCCATGCAAGCATTTAGTAAACTCTGGTGCTTTTTTTAGTATCAAATAGAAACTTCTCTCACCAAGCATGAAAAGTTCTTCATCATCTGACTTCTTGAATCATTTACTGGGGAGGTTGTTTAGGGGAATTCTGTGCAGGTATAGATTCATTCTGGACTCCTCACTATCTCTCATTCCTCCATATCCAATGTATTGTCAAGGCCTATTGATTTCATCTTTGCAACATCTCTCAAATATTCCCCCTTTTCTTTTCTGATATTGCCACCACTCTAGTGCAAGTCATCATCCCCTCATGTCTGGACTATTGCAATAGCTGGTTGGTAGGATTGTCTTCCTCAGGTCTCTCCCCATGCCAATCCATCCTCCATTCAATCTCCAAAGTGATTTTCCTAAAACACAGGTCCACCCATGCAACCCCTCTTTTCAATAAACTCCAGTGGTTTCCTGTTGCCTCCAGGAGCAAATATAAAAAAGGTTTAGTACTCAAAGCCCTTTACAACCCAGCTCCTCCTACCTTTCCAGTCTTCTTATATATACCTTACTCCCTGACACATACTCTTCTCTTCAGTGACACTGGCCTCCTTGCTGTTCTACAAACAAGACACTCCATCTCTCAACTCCAGGCATTCTCTTTGGCGGGCCCCATGCTACTTTATAGCCCTGGAAAGGTGTAACCCTGTATTTCAATGTTAGTCTTAGCATGGAATCAATAAATGATGAACTCCCAGAAAGACTTTAGGAAGTTCTAACTGAAGTCCTTCAGTTTTGTTAAAAAAAAAAAAAGGGAAAGAAAAAGAAGAAAAAATTTTAAAATGTATTTTTATTAGCATTGTTTTCTTTTTAAATTTTAAATCTCTCCCTACCTCCCACCCCTCCCCAAACCACTGAGAAGGCAAATGATATAATATCAACTACATGTGTGAAATCATGCAAAACATTTCCATATTAACCATGTTCCCCAAAAAAGCAAGAAAAATAAAGTAAAAAAGTTATGTATCACTTTGTACTCAAAGTTCTTCACTTCTCTCTCTGGAAGTACATAGCATTTTTCTATCATGTTGTTGTTTAGTTTCAATCATATCCAACTCCTTGTGACCACTAGTTGGGATTTTCTTGGCAAAGATACTGGAGTAGTTTGCCATTTCGTTAGACAGCTCATTTTACAGATGAGGAAATTGAGGCAAACAGGGTTAAGTGACTTGTCCAGGACGACAAAACAGGTAAGTACCTGAGGTGGAATTTGAACTCAGGTCTTCCTGACTCCAGGGCAGATTATATTACCTACCTGCCTTGGATCAATGTACTGATCAGAGTAGCCAAGTCTTTCACAGTTGATCACCATTACAATCTTGCTGTTACTGTGCACTATACATCAGTTCATTTAGGTATTGCTATGCTTTTTCTGAAACCACCCCCTCATCATTTCCCCAGCACACCACTACTTCATCACAATCTATGCCACAATTTGTTCAGCTTCCTCAAACTGGTGAGCATCCTCTTGATTTTCAATTTGTTGCTACCACAAAAAGAATTGCTACAAATGTTTTTGTACATATAGGTTCTTTTCCTTTTTCTTTAATCGGTTTGGGATATAGACCTAGTAGTGGTATTACTGGGTCAAAGAGTATACAGTTTTATAACCCCTTGGACCTAGTTTCAAATTGTTCTCCAGAATGGTTGGACCAGTTCATTATTCTGCTAGCAATTCATTAGTATACCTATTTTTTCCAAATCCCCTCCAGCATTTGTCATGTCTTATAGGTGTGACATGATACCTGAGTTGTTTTAATTTGCCTTTCTCTAATCAGATTAATAGATTTAGAGCATTTTTTAATTTGACTACAGATAATTTTGATTTCTTCTTCTGAAAATTGCCTTTTTTATATCTCCACTTATCAGTTGGGGAATGGTTCTTATTTTTATACATTTGACTCAGTTCTATACTCAGTATATGACAGATGAGATCTTTATCAGAAAAACTTGCTATGAAACTTTTTGACATTGCTTCATTGTCTATGGTACCTTTTCTTAAAGCAAGATGTTGTTTCCTTGATTATCCCTTTGAATTAGCTCTATTTTTGCTTTTGCTTTGTCTGAGATGATAATTACTATGCCTGCTTTTTTTTTAAGTTCAGCTGAAGCATATTAGATTCTGCTCTAGCCCTTTATTTTAACTCTGCTTGTGTCTTTCTGTTTCAAGTGTGTCTCTTGTAAATAACATGTTGTTGGATTCTGGCTTCTAGTCCATTCTTTTTCTGTTTGTGGATGAGCTCATCCTATTCATGCTCAAAGTTATGATTACCAACAAAGTATTTCCTTCCATCACATTTTCTTCTGTTTCTTCTTCTCTCTCTTTTTATTCTGTTTATCCTAAAAAAGTCTGTTTTGCCTCCCTTAATCTACCCTCCCTTTTATCATTCTTGTTTCTTTCTCTTATCCCCTTTCTCTCCTTTTTCCCTATTGGGTAATTTATATTTCTATATACAATTGAGGGTGTGCATATGTGCACACATGTATACACACATATATGCATGTACACATACACATATATATGTTATGTATTCTTCCCTCTTTGAACCAATTCTGATGAGATAGAGGTTCAAACATTGCCCACTCCCACTCCTCATTTCCCCCTCATTGTATCCTTGTGTGCCTTTTATGAGAGAAACTTTTCTCCATTCTACCTTTCTCTTTCCCTTTCTCCCAGTGCATCCCTCTTTATCATCCCTCTATTTTTTTAGAGATCATTCTAGCATAATCAGCTCACATTCAAACTCTCTGTCTATGTAAACTCAAAAATGAGAAATATTAAATCAGTCTTCAATGTGAACTAACACTACTATATTATTGAGACTGTTTTTCACCTCCCACTAAGACAAGGTATGTGAAATCCATGAAATTTCTGTTCCAAAAACAAGGCAAGAAACTCAAGTCTTATTGAAAATGTTCAACTGCTACCATATTTTCATTCCACAAAAGGTCACAGCAATTTAGCAACCATTCCTGAGTCACTTTCTGCTTACCACAAAAAGGCAATCTGTAGAATTAGACTCACCAGTGTGAGGATGCTTTCTGGAATATCAAACAGTTATTGACTTTTCTGTCTGTGCTGGTACATTACAAAGAATGTAGATGGATAGTCCTGACTATCAATGCTTCACCTAACAGTACTTAGCCACAGAATTCCAGATGACATAGAGGTGACTTTTTGCTACTAATCAAGAGCAGTGTCATCTACCAAATGCAAGTATGCAGAAGTTAACAGAGACCCTCCAGTGGCTAGTTATTCTATAGTTGCCTCTGTAGCTCTGCCTTTTACAATCTGTACTGTTCACAAAACTTCAGTTGGGACCCTTCAAGGCAGAAATGCACGCACAATTAAATCTCCCCTTACGTAGCCCTAGAGTCCTTTGCTCTGTGTTTATGACTACATGTTTATCGATAAGCCCCAAAGAGCAAAATAGAGTGCAGAGGCCCTTAGCTTTTGGCCATTATACCTTGCTGTTTTCATCCATTGGACATGGAAGCAGTTCAGAGGTCAGCCTTTGATGAGCAGGCAGGCAAGGTGGAGGACAGAGCTTGTCTAAGATTGATAGCCTAGAGAGATAGTCAAAACATTGATTAGGAAAAGAAAAATGTCTATGGCAATACATTAAGGTGCCAAAGGGTAAAGGACACTAGACTGGGAAACGAGAGACCTACATTCAGGTCTCAGAGCTACCAGCTCTGTGTCTGTTTATTACCTCTTCTTTAGATTTCTGATATCCAAATTCATGAGTTGATTCCCTTTCAAATCACAAATTTATTAGGAGAGGTACATCCTAATCACCAAATTCATGGATACTTTTCACTCCTCATCATCCTTAGTCTTAATGCAGTTTGTAAAACTGCTGTTACTCCATACTCCCTGACCAATTCAATTCTTATCCTACTGAATACTTCTTTCTCCTTTGTCCTTAGGGATACTCTGCTGTCTTGGTTCTTCTCCTACTTTTCTGTGTCTTTCATTGTTTCTCCAGTGACATTTCAAAGTCATTGATTGTCGAACAGAAGATTACATATTAAGAGAACTGATAGTTAAATTAATGTTAGTATATGTCCTTTAACAAATATTAAGTACCTATTATTTGCAAGCTTAATATTTCAGATAAAATAAGAGTGAAAGTGGATTTGCCAAGAACTTATGGCTGATTTGGAATGGGGCTGAAAATGAGCACTCTTCATAGTAAATTCTCCTAGCTTGAATTTAGGTTTATTTTGCATATGTTTTTTAATCGATTGACTCTTCATGCTGCTTGCTGCCAAATATAATGTGTGTATTGGATCGTACAGTTTATTTAATTTTAAGTATTTTTAAAACATGACAAACGTACAGATGTAATAATTTCCATTTACGAGGAACAAAAAGTCTTGTACATAAGACTGAGAATTTCTATTATGTGTTGCTCTATTTTTAAAAGTACATAGTAAATTTAAACTTGATCTAAAACTTACCTATACATCTTGGATCTTTCTGAACTTCCTTATTCTTCTTTCTCAATGTTTCATTGATTCTCTTTTCTTTCTTTTCTTCTTCTTTTGGCACCACTATCACTTCTCCTCTGTTATCCTTAAACTCCAATATCCTCCAAAATACCATCCTTCTTTGAAGCAAAATGTTAAGTCAAGCAAAACCAAATAAATATGTTGGCCATGTTCAAAAATGTCTTTCCTTTTTGACCTTCAGTTTATTACCTCTCTGTTAGTTCATCATTTATCTGATGGAGTTGTCTTATCATTGCTGGTCATAGTTCTTAAATCTTTCAAAGGTTTTGGTTTTTTTTTAGTGCTTTAGTCTTTGTAAATTGCTCTCTTGGTTCTGCTCTCTTCACTCTGTGTCAGATTACATAAGTCTTCTCAGATTTCTCTGAATCATCCCTTGTACATTCTTTCTGTATACTCCATTTATGAAAAATAATGAGTTTCCCTTGTTTCTGATTTCTTTCCCAGTATATTCCTTTTCTCTCTTCTTACTTTCATCTTTTAAAACCATTACAACAACAACAAAAACACTTCAAGGTCCTATATTTCTTTTTCTTAGCTGTCTCTGGTGGTTGAAGGCAGGGTAATTTTTAATTTTGTCTCTTCTCCCTCTCTTATCAAGATGTATGCAAATCATCCTCATTTAGTCTCTTTTGATTGCTTTAATATATTTAACTTTCTAAATTGCTTTGAACTCCTAGGTTTTAATTTTAAAATTTTTGCTCAGTTCTGATTTTTTTAAATGTCTTATACTCTATTAAGGTTCATTTCTGCCCCCTCCTTCTACTGCCTCCCCCCCGCTGACATGTGTTTGGGAGAGAGGGAATGAAGGCATATTAATTTTTCTGGGTAAGTTATTCCTAGTTTTTATCTTTTGTCTTTTAAAAAAATGTTAGGTCTTCATCTTTTACCTTTTGAAATATCATATTAAAAGATTTTCTCTCTTTTAAGTAATTTTAGAACAGTTTGTGTGATCTTGATTCAGGTTTTTTGGTACTTGAACTCCTTAATTTTGAGTTGTTGAATTTTTTTTTCTTTTTCTTCTTTTGTCCTAGAAGCCCTTAATGTAATAATAGCCCTGGAAACTGTTATATTTCTGGGTATTTTTCCATTTCTTTCAAGAATTTCAATTACTTTTTGGAATTTCTTACAGAAGGTGATTGCTCATTTTTTGGTGTGTGATTTCATTTTGAAATCCTCTGGTTCTTAGAAATACAGTAAGTTTCTTTTATGATTTCCTAAAATATGGTATCCATTTGTTTTTCAGGGAGTCTAAACTATGTCTTCAAACTATTTTCAGCACTATTTTTTTTTCATTTTGCCATAGATTCATTATGTTTTCTCCTATTTTCTAATCTTTTGGTTTGCTCAAATAGTTCTTATCTTTTGGAGTCATAGAGTTCTTTTGGTTCCATTCTAATTTTCAGGGAGTTTGCTAGTAAAATTTTAACTTTAGGCTAAGATTCTTCTTTCATTCTTTTCTCCACAGATAGTTTTATTCTTACTTGTTCATTTCTTATAGCCAGGCCTTTCTCCCTCTGAGGATTATCTTATGCTTGTTATATAGTTATTCTCTTCTGGGTTTATTTCTTGGACATCCTTTGATCCATGAGATTTCTTTATTATGTATAGTGTATTCTTCTGTTTACTCATATCTGTATCCTTAGTTCCTGGTTTGGAACTTTGTGCCTCTTGTGCACTCTTGGAAAGAGTAGTCAGACTATTTGCTCTGATTACTTGAACTCATCTTGCTGGTTTCCAATTCCTCTGATGTATCTGTGCTTAGGCTGCTGGCAGGCATCAGGCCCTCTGAAATATCTCCTGTCACAGGGCCATGAGTATTCCTTAGCCAGAGCACAGGCAGGCTTCTGGTCTGTTTGCCTGAGCTTCTGATTGTTTCCCTGATGGGATTCCCTTTTGCATCACCTACAGGCTTCTGACTTTCTTTTTGTGTGTGAAGTAATGGGCTGGATGAAGGAGTTTCTCAGTGAATTTCTTGAGTGTTATTCAATTTTTTGTCCTTTCAGATCTTTACTGGTATACATGTAAGAAAGTTGAGTTCCTCTATTACTAGTTATATCAATTAGAAGTTTTAAATATTAAATTTTGGTAGAAAATATGTTACAAAAGTTAATAGAAAGCCAACAAGCATTTATTAAGCACCTACCACATTTTTTAGGGATATGCTTAAAAGCATTTGCCCATCTGAAATGAAAAGCTTTACATTTTTCTATAGAAGTTATGTTTAACTATTGCCATGATTTTTAAATATCCCATTCCTATTAATCAGACATTTATAGTTCAGTGGAAACTATAAGTAGTTACATAAGTATAGTCCTTTATTTTCAGTGAGTTAAACCTCATGGGTCATTTCTTCCAACCACCTCATTTTATAGATGGGGAAATTGAGGCCAGAGAGGTTTAAATAGGAAATAGTAACAGCTAGCATAGATAGCACTTCAAGGTTCACAAAGCACTTCACAGATGTCTTATTTTATTTTCATAATAACTCTGGGAGTTCACTGCCATTGTTATTCCCATTTTTCAGATGGGGAAATTGAAGCAGATAGAAGTTAAGGGACTTGCCCAGAACCACAGAACTAGTCTGAGTTTGAGTTTGAATTCAGATCTTCTTGGTTTCTATTCCAGAACTCTATCCGCTATGCCACCTAGGTAATATGGAGCAGGGCTGGGTTTATTGTCTGACTCCACAGTCACCATTCTTTCCCACTGTACTGGCCCACTGGTCACCTCAAACTGGCTTTCCTCATCCATAGCCCTCTGTTTATGTCATCTTGTTTTCACTATTCCCTACTTTTAAAAAAAAATATTTATTTATTTTTAGATTTCAACATTCATTTCCACAAAATTTTGAGTTCCAATTTTTCTCCCCATCTCTCCCCTCCCCGACCCCATAATACCTTGCACTCTGATTACCCTTTCCCTCAATGTACCCTCCCTTCCCTTATCCCCATCTTCTCTTTTTTCTTGTAGGGCAAGATAAATTTCTATATCCCATTACCTATATTTCTTATTTCCCAGTTATATGCAATAATAATTCTCAACATACATTTCTAATACTTTGAATTCTAACTTCACTCTCTCCCTCCCTCCCTCCCCATCCCCACTGAGAAGGCAAGCAATTCAACGCAGGCTGTATGTGTGTCGTTTTGCAAAAGACTTCCATAATAGTCATGTTGTGGAAGACTAACTATATTGACTTCTGTCCTACTCTTTCCCCCCCCTTTTTTTCTATTCTCTTATTTGACCTTGTCCCTTCCCAAAAGTGTTTAATTCTAGTTACTCCCTTCTCCCATTTGCCCTCCCTTCTATCATCCCCCTCACTCCACTTATCCCCTTCTTCCCTACTTTCCTGTAGTGTAAGATAGATTTTCATATCAAATTGAGTGAGCATGTTATTCCTTCCTTGAGCCATATGTGAAGAGAGTAAGCTTCACTTTTCCCCTCTTACTTTTCTCCTCCATTGCACAGGATTTTTCTTTTCTCTTTTATGAGAGATAACCTGCCCCATTCCATTTCTCCCTTTCTCTTCCCAATATTTTCCTCTCTCACCCCTTAATTTTTTTTTTATGGATATCATCTCTTCTGATTCAACTCAATCTTTACTCTTTGTGTATATATATATATATATATATATGTGGGGGGGGGTAGGTATGGGCGTGTGTGAGTGTGGGTGTGTATAATCTCTCCACCTACCCAAATACTGAGAAAAGTCTCGAGTTACAGATATTATCTTTCCATGTAGGAATGTAAACAGTTCAGTTTTAGAAAGTCCTTTATGATTTCTCTTTCCCATTTACCTTTTCATGCTTCTCTTGATTCTTGTGTTTCAAATTCAAATTTTCTATTCAGTTCTGGTCTTTTCATCAAGAATGTTTGAAAGTTCTCTATTTCATTGAATGACCATTTATTTCCTTGAAGTATTATACTCAATTTTTCTGGGTAGATGATTCTTAGTTTTAGTCCCAGTTCCTTTGACTTCTGGAATATCCTATTCCAAGCCCTTTGATCCCTTAATGTTGAAGCTGCCAGATCCTATGTTATCCTGATTGTATTTCCACAATACTCTAATTAGTTTCTTACTAGCTGCTTGCAATATTTTCTCCTTGACCTGGGAACTCTGAAATTTGGCCACAATATTCCTAGGAGTTTCTCTTTTCAGGCGGTGATTGGTGGATTCTTTCAATATTTATTTTGTCCTCTGGTTCTAGAATATCAGGGCAGTTTTCCTTGATAATTTCATGAAAGATGATAAAGGCTCTTTTTGATCATGGCTTTTAGGTAGTCCCATAATTTTTAAATTGTCTCTCTTGGATCTATTTTCCAGGTCAGTTGTTTCTCCAATGAGATTTTTCACATTATATTCTATTTTTTCAATCTTTTGGTTTTGTTTTGTAACTTCTTGGTTTATCTCATAGTTGTTAGCTTCCCTGAATTCTACTCTCTCTTTTAAAGAATTATTTTGTTCAGTGAGCTTTTGAACTTTCTTTCCATTTGGCTAATTCTGCTTTTTAAAGCTTCCTTCTCCTCCTTGGCTTTTTGGATGTTTTTTCCCAATTGAGTTAGCCTATTTTTAAAGGTGTTACTTTTTCACTATTTTTGGGTCTCCTTTAGCAAGCTGTTGACTCACTTTTCAAGCTCTTCCATGGCCTGAGCCCATTATGTGTTCATTTTTGAGATATTGGATGCAGAAGGCTTGACTTCCTCTGATGGAATGCATTTTTCTTCCTCATCTGAAAGGATGGAAGGAGACACCTGTTCACCAAGAAAGTAATCTTCTATCGTCTTATTTTTTTTCTTTTTTGGGGCGTTTCCCAGCCAGTTACTTGACTTCTGAATCCTTTGTCAAGAGGAGGGTCCTAGTGCTCCTCCTCCTCCTCCCAGTACAGTGCTGAAGGCTGAGATTCATATCAGCTACTCAATTCTCCCAGGGGCTTTAAGCTGAGTTGCCTGGACAATGGACCCAGGCTGCTTCCACGGCCACTGTAGCTGCCTGCTGCTTGCTGCTGCTGCTGCTGCCACTGCCTTTGCTACCACCTGAAGCCAGTGCTGGGGGGATCCTGCCTCCCCTCTCACCCGGCTGGGAAAGCCCTCCCACATTGACCTTTGGAGCTTTCTTTGTTGCTTGTGGGTTGAGGGATCTGGGACCTTCCCTGCTGGGAATTCTGCCTAGAGGTCTGTTCAGGTCCTATTCCTCCCAGTGCCATGCCACCAGGGCTAGGCTCTGCTCCACTCAGTGTCTGGTGAGATAGATCTTTCCTGTTCGCCTTCCAGGTTTCCTTTGACTAGAAAACTCTTTCTCTCTGTTGTTCTGTGGCTTCTGCTGCGCTAGAATTTGTTGAGAATCATAAAAATGGCAGGTATTTTGTGGGCTGTGGGGGAAGCATATGTGTCTTTCTACTCAATCATCTTGGCTCTGCCCCCACTATTCCCTATTCCTGAAATGAACTCCCTTCCACTTCTACCTCTTAGGAATCCTCATTTCCTTCAAGGTTGAACTCAAGTGTCTTCAACCTGAAATTTTCCTGATACCCTTGAGTTGCTAGTACTTTCCTGTCCTAATCACATGGAGTCTATTTTGCATGTTGTTCACCTGGCTAATTTGTAAACTTACTGAATGTAGGGACTGTTTCACTTCTGTCTTGGCATCACCACCACTTGGTACAATATCTGGCACATAGTAACCACTTAGTAAATGCTCACTCATTGAATGATTAATATCAGCATAATACTGAGATCTCTGCCCATCTGACTGTTGAAAGCAAGTTTGATATAAAAGATGTAGAAATGGATAAAGTGGTGAAACAGAATGAGAATCAAATTTTAAAAAGTTTATTAATTTGTCATAATTTAGGTGTAGCAAAGAAACTCTAAGTATTTAGGCATATCTCATAATTTATGCAATCTAACAGTCACTAATAGCTTGCCTTCTGTTTATTTTCTAATTACTTTTGTGTCTGTGTCTTGTTTCCTTGACTGTATTGTAAGTACATCAAGAAGTTTTTATTTTATTTATAGCAACTCTTTTGGTGGTGGCTGAGAATTGAAAATCAAAGGGATGCCCATAAATTGGGAAATGGTTAAACTTGTAGTATGTGGTTATAATGGAATTTTGTTGTGCAGTAAGAAATGACAAGCAGTATATCTGGTATTGGTGCTGAGCACATAATAGGCACTAAATAACTACTTGTTGAATTTAATAAATTTTAGTGACTTTTATATTTTATTGTATTGCCCTTTTTATCTTCTTCATCCCCTTTTCACTACAATTATTTAAGAATAGGCCATGAATAATTTTTTAAAAAAATAGACATGATTAAGACAATTTGATAAAGATGTCTCATTATTATGCACAAAAGGATGAAGCAGGTGCCTGGTTTTTGAAAAGTGCATTTTCCAACAGAATTTTCCAACTTCTCAAAGGAGAAGCCCTTTGACATCAGAACATTAGTAAGGTATGTTGCTCTGTTTCAGAACTTTCCCAGTCATTTCATTCTCCCATCCTTCAAAACCAAGTATCCTTCTTCTGCCTCTTCAGGATATATTCTATCACTTTGTATTTCCTCTCTCAAGTAATATATTGTGTGATTTTGATACACATGTTTACATACGCATCAAAGTCAATGATTTGGAAGTTTTAAAGTAGTCTGTATGTGTTATGGTATGCTACTAATCTACTTACTTGGATCCTCTTAACAGCTTCTCTGAGTCCCCTGATCCTCTCTATCAGACCACACAGCTGCTCTAAAAGACTCTCTGAACTTCCCCTGCTACTGTATCCTTGTCAATCCTCAAGTTTGCTGTGTCAACTCCTCCAATCTCTTCTCGGAGGAATATTAGGACTAATAAATTATCATTTGTGTACCGTAATATAAGTGAGGCAAAATTAAACATTCCCTGAAAGAACATTTCAAAGGCACTTAAAACTAAGCTATTTAAAACCTTAAAAACCTAAAGATTACCAAAAACAGTCCTAGCTATATCATAAATTAATTCCTGTGAAACTTTTGTTAGAAATGACTAAAATTTGAAAGTCCCAGGTTAATTTTGAGGGGTGCCCACCTTCTTTAAGCTTGATCTTCCCATCCTATCTTGGGAAAAGACAAGGACACAGATAATTACAAATGATTCAAGGTAGAGTAATGTTAGAACAGTAATCTGAGGCAGCTATATGGGGTAGGCTAGAATGGAATGCTGACTCAAAGTTAGAATGACCTGAATTTAAGTTAGAAAGACCTGAATTTAAATCCTACCACTAATTCTTAGTACATGTGTGATCTTCAGCAAGTCACTTAACCTCTACTTGTTGACCCCTCTTGGATCACTGCACTGTTGTGGAGGAGTGACTTGTATAGCTTAATGAAACCACACGCTGTGCTGTGTAGGGTTATCCAAAATGGACAGTCAGTCATAGTGGAGAATTCTAACAAAAGGTGATTCTCCTGGAGAAGGAGAAGGGAAACTACTCCAGTATCTTTGCCAAGAAAACCCCATAGACAGTATTAAAAGGCTAAAATATATGGCATCAAAAGGTGAACCCCTCAGGTTGGAAGGATCTATCATGCTATGGCCTTGTAGTCATGAAGAGTTGGACATGCCTGAATGACTAAACAACAGCAATCTAAGTGCAAAGGAGAAGTTTAAGGAAAGTTCTAGGAAAGATCTGAAGGAAGGATTTTCCCCCCTAGCATGGGAGTGCTGCATGGGGAGGGGATAATGTAAAGGGAACATTTTGGAGAAGATAGAATCTATTTTGGACCATGAAGAAAGAAAAGTACATAAACACATGAAAATGTTAGACTAAAGACATCTATCTATTGCAAGCACAGAGGACAATGTGGAATTAAAAAAAACAAAACAAAACAGGGAAGTCAGGAGGCAGAAATGAGGAGGGAGAACTTTCCAGGCATGTCTGGTGAAAATACTCAAAATTAGGAGATGGAGTGTCTTCTTTGGGGAACAGCAAAGAGGCCAGTGTGGAGAGATTCTGATTTTTTTTTAAGTAGAGAATTAGGCATTGAGGTTGTTAGCTGCTAATGTCAATTATCCTTTTCAGTATTAGGAAGGTCTAAGATTTCTTTCCTACAGGTTTATATCTTTACTTCCTTCTGATTCATCTTATGAATGATCATTTAATGCCTTCACAATTGAGTTGCCTTCAGCGTGGACTTCCATTTTTGTCTAATCCAACTACTTTCCCCATCTTTATTTTTCTTAAAGAAACTTTATCTCCACTATAAATAAATCTGCAACTGTGAAGTTAGAGACCAAGAGGTGGTATCTCTCCTGTTCTTGATGGTGAAATGGTTTTCTTATAAATAACTCTGTGGGTTGTTTTCATTTTTCTTTTATTCTCCTTCTTTCATTTTTATCATTGAGGGCTTTTGTGATAATTGAACTTGTTGTTTTTCATCAAATATTACTTAAATTGATCTTATCCTCCACTACTTTCCACTTTTTTTTATTTTTCTCTTTTTCATGAGGCAATAATGTTCATAATCTTCTGTCATTCTTCTCCTTGAAATTTTTTTTAAGGTTATATTCTAAACTGGTGTTGACTTTGGTTGCTATTTCTCTTCACTTAACACAGTACCTAATACAAGGCAGGAGGTTAATAAATACTTGATTGATTTGCTCAGCAGGTTGTTAATCATGTGTTTTCAATTTTATTTGTTCTCATTGTTATAACAAATGATTTGTATCAGTTGACAACTATCTGAAATTATGATTGTCTGTTTCTATATATCTATTATCCATGTTACTGTCCATAAATAGTTTGAATAGATTATTATTTAGTAATTTCAATTGCATTCTTTATCTTTTTTTCTCCTTTTTGTTCTTCTAGCTATGTATTAATTTTGACCTGTGTTCTTAATAACTGACTCTAGAATGACTCCCATATCAGTAATGAGTTGTTTCTGATATGTTAAAATATAATCAATTTCAATTCTTATGATTCTATCTATCTATCTACCTATCCATCTATCATCTATCTATCTAGGTTTTATTGTTGTAGTTCAGTTACTTCAGTCATTTCTGATTCTCCATGACACCATTTGGGGTTATTTTTTAAATTTATTTATTTATTTTTAGTTTTTAACATTCATTTCCACAAAATTTTGAGTTCCAAATTTTCTCCCCATCTCTCCCCTCCCCCCATCCCAAGACACCATGCATTCTGATTACCCCTTCCCCCAATCTGCCCTCCCTTCTATCACATCCGTCCCTTTCCCTTATCCTCATCTTTTTTCTTTTCTTGTAGGGCAAGATAGAATTCCATACCCCATTACCTGTATTTCTTATTTCCCAATTGCATGCAAAAACAATTCTCAAAATTTGTTCCAGAAACTTTGAGATCCAACTTCTTTCCCTTCCTTCCTCCCCACCCATCCCCACTGAGAGGGCAAGCAATTCAATATAGGCTATACATGTGTAGTTATGCCAAAGACTTCCATAATAGTCATGTTGTCAAAGACTACCTATATTTCCCTCCATCCTATCCTGCCCCCATTTATTTTATTCTCTCTTTCGACCTTGTCCCTCCCCAAAAGTGTTTTCTTCTAATTACTCCCTCCTCCTATTTGCTCTCCTTTCTATCATTCCCCCTCATACTCACTTATCCCCTTCTCCCCTACTTTCCTATAGTGTAAGACAGATTTTCATTCCAAATTGAGTGTACATGTTGTTCCCTCCTTAAGCCAAATGTGATGAGAGTAAGTTTCACTTTTTCCCTCTCTCTTCTCCCCTTTCCCCCTCCATTGGAAAAACTTTTTCTTGCCTCTTTTATGAGAGATAATTTGCCTCCATTCCATTTCTCCCTTTCTCCTCCCAATGTATTCCTCTCTCATCCCTTAATTTTATTTTTTTTTAGATATCATACCTTCCTAATCAACTCACCTTTTGCGCTCTGTGTATAGATATGCATATAATCCCTCCAACTACCTAAATACTACTCAGAAAACGAAAACAATTCAACTTTTGTTAGTCCCTTATGATTTGTCTTTCCTCTTTACCTTTTTCATGCTTCTCTTGATTCTTGTGTTTGAAAGTCAGATTTTCTATTCAGCTCTTGTCTTTTCATCAAGAATGCTTGAAAGTCCTCTATTTCATTGAATGAGCATTTTCCCCCTAAAGTATTATATTCAGTTTTGCAGGGTAGGTGATTCTTGGTTTTAATCCTGGTTCCTTTACCTTCTTGAATATCATATTCCAAGTCCTTTGATCCCTTAGTGTAGAAGCTGCTAGATCTTGTGTTATCCTGATTGTATTTCCACAATACTTGAATTATTTCTACCTGCTTACAATATTTTGTCCTTGACCTGGGAACTCTGGAATTTTGCTATAATATTCCTAGGAGTTTTTCTTTTTAGATCTCTTTCAGGAGGTGATCAGTGAATTTTTTTCAATATTTATTTTACCCTCTGGTTCTAGAATATCAGGGCAGTTTTCCTTGATAATTTCATAAAGATGATGTCTAGGCTCTTTTTTTGACCATGACTTTCAGGTAGTCCCATAATTTTTAAGTTGTCTCTCCTGGATCTATTTTACAGGTCAGTTGTTTTTCCAATGAGATGTTTCACATTGTCTTCTATTTTTTCATTCTTGTGTTTTTGTTTTGTAATTTCTTGGTTTCTCATAAAGTCATTAGCTTCCATCTACTCCATTCTAATTTTTAAAGAACTAATTTCTTCAGTGAGCTTTTGAAGCTCCTTTTCCATTTGGGTAATTCTGCTTTTCAAAACACTCTTCTCCTCATTGGCTTTTTGGACTTCTTTTGCCATTTGAGTTAGTCTCTTCTTAAAAGTATTATTTTCTTCAGCATTTTTTTGGGTCTCCTCTAGCAAGCTGTTGACTTGCTTTTCATGATTTTCTTGCATCACTCATTTGTCTTCCCAATTTTTCTTCTACCTCTCTTACTTGATTTTCAAAATCCTTTTTGAGCTCTTCCATGGCTTGAGATCATTGAATATTTATTTTAGAGGTTTTGCATGCAGAAACCTTGACTTTATGTCTTCCTCTGATGGTATACCTTGTTCTTCCTCATCCAAAAGGATGGAGGAAAATACCTGTTCACCAAGAAAGTAACCTTCTATAGTCTTCCCTCTCCTTTTATTTTTTTGGAATTTTCTCAGTCAGTTATTTGATTTTTGAGTCCTTTGTCAAGTGGAGGTCCCTTACAGGGACCTATAAGTTCTCAGTTCTTCAAAAGTGGCACAATCAAAGGAGAGGAGTTTACTCCTCTCCTGGTCTGCTCTCTGGTTTGGAAACAACCACAAGATTTTCTGCCCAGGATCTGTGACAAGAATTCCAGAGCCTCCACAGCTCCATCATGCCAGTGCTCTTCCTTACCCCAGGACTGCCAGTCAAGGTTGAGATCCAGATCAGCCACTTGATTACCCCAGGTCTTTAGGCTGAGGGCTCTGCTGCCACAGTGGCTGCTGTTGTGCTGTCCCCTGGGGCTAGGGCGGGACCCCACTCCATTTTCACACAGGTGAAAGAGTTTTCTCACTGAAGCTCTCTTTGCCTGCTGCTACCTGTGATTTTGTACTCTGAAGCCTGTTCCAGTCTGTCCCTGCCTGCTGCACAGCCATGGCTGGGCTGTGCTCTGCTCTGAGCCCGGTGTGATGGACCTTTCCTGTCAGGCATCTAGGCTGTCTTGGACTGGAAATCTCTTTCACTCTGTTGTTTTGTGGCTTCTGCTGCTCTAGTATTTGCTTAGAGTCATTTTTTATAGGTATGTTATGGGCTCTGGGGAGAGAACTTCTACAAGTTCATTCTTCACTTCTGCCAGCTTGACACCACCCTATTTGGGGTTTTCTTGGCAAAGATACTGGATTGGTTTCCTTTGCCAGCTCATTTTACAGATGAGAAACTGAGATAAACAGAGTTAAGATACTTGCCCAAGGTCACACAGATAGTGCATGTTTGAGACCAGATTTTAAATCAGAAAGAAGTCCTTTTGACTTCAGATCTAGCACGCTATCTATTGCACCACGTAGCTGCCCTTTATCTATTTAATTAATTAAGTGACTGCTTGATGTTAGACGAAGATATTTATTTACCATTATGACAGAAGATATTTAACACGGAATCCAAGTTGTAGAGAGATTTTATGTGGACGATGACTTCTGCTAGATATTACTTTTTAGAGATGTTATTGCACTGGTTGCATTAAGTCCTGAAATATTGTAGAAACTGATGGAAGAAATCTATAACTACTGAAAAGAGTTTAATCTAACCATATACACAGGAAAAGTCAGGTGGATGAAAGATATTTATTGCCCAAATTATGACATTAAATTAAATGTACAATCTATAGAACTTGTCCATATACAATATATATGTTCATATGTGTATAAACCTATATATGCATATATACATTTGACAGAAAGTACAAATAAGCAGTGAATTGGCCCCAGAATTAAACAAGAGAAGATGAATGAGCTGAATTGTCTTTAGAAAATTGCAGAGCCTCTTTAATGACCCTAAATTTTCCCAGAAACAAAGGCTCATTTTTAAAAAATTTACATTAGCCAGTGTTGCTGACTTAGATTCATAGGACACTACAATTTGTAAGGAATTAAAAATGATAGTTTAGGGAAGTTCAGATGACAAGAGATAGATCACATAAAGACAGCTTTTAACAATGTTTATTACTACTGACAAGAGGAAGAAAATAGCTGCTTTTAAGGTCAGTCTTAGTATGTAGCCTCCATGTCCACAATGGAAGGGGATAGTCCAGTGCCCCTCAAGGCTCAAACTTATAAAGGAGGCAGTATGATACCAACGGGAGATTAACTTGTTTTCTATGGAACCAGTAAAATGAGTGTATTTTCTAAATTGCCTAATAAAGAGTAAGGAATGAGAGGCAGGGACGGAGAGAACTTAACCTTAAAGGTGCTACTCCACCCAAAGGCTGAATAGGGTTAATGTCTGGTGTCTGGGTTATACTTGGAACCTGGTGGCTGGAAACATACCAGTCCAAACAGTTTTTACTTTTTCACAGTCACAGAGAGAGCAATGGTGAGTCACACAGAGGATATGAGCAAGCAGTAGCTTATGATAAATGTAATGAAATATGATGTTATAAAATGTCTTGTCATATAATGGAGATAAGCATTTATATACTGCCAACTGTGTGCTAAGAACTGTACTAAGATCTTTAAAAATATCTCATTTGAATCTCATAATAACCCTGGGATGTAGGTGTTATTATTATATCTGTTTTATAGTTGTAGAAATTGAGGCAAAAAGCAGTTAAATGACTTGTTGAGGATCACACAGCTAGTAAATGTCTAAGGCCAAATTTCAGTTCAGATCTTCTGATTCTAGGAATCCTATAGACATTGGGCCACCAGCTGCCTCTGCAACATCCTATCCTTTCAACCAATCAACAATAGACAAGACGCAGTTAGATGCCTCAGTGGATAGAACATTGGGTCCGGTATCAAGAAGACCTGAGTTTAAATCCTACCTCAGACACTACTAGCTGCATGACTCTGAGCAAGTCATGTAACCTGTGCTTGCCTTAATCCACTGGAAAATGAAATGACAAATCACTTCAGTATCTATGGTAAGAAAACCCTATAAACAATATGGTTCATAGAGTCATGAAGAGTCAGATATGACTGAATGACTGAGTAACAAATATTCCAGACATTGTGCCAAGTGTACATCTAATGTTATAACACACATATAAAATATACAGCATACATATTATATTTTATATCTCTAGATCAATTTTCCACATAATAGTAATATAGTATATATAATTATAATAATATAATAACACTTGGAAGAAGAACTAGATTTAAGAATATCATCAGAGGAATATATGAACAAAAAGGAATCTAATTTGATCCTGTAGCAGATTGAGGAATAATAGATGGGCACCCCAAGTGTTCCATTGGTGTCTTCATGGTGTTAATACAAGGGAAGGGAAGTTTGCAACTTATTGACTGGACATCCTATGTCAAATAAATGGGATAACCCAGGCAAGACTCATACAAGATGAGTTGTGTCCTGCAATTATTGGAAAATTGATAACATCACAGATTTGAGTACTTCTTACCTTAATTCTGATAGAGATAGTCTCAAACCATTTAAAAGAGATGGGAGAAGTCAATTCAACAGAGTGATGTGGAGATCAGAGATGCTAAAGTTTTCTTTAGCTAGCTGTTTGGATATTACATCTTATAAGAACTCAAGATGACTTGAAGCTCTGAAGAGAAAGCTGAAGAACCATGTTCTTGTGGGGAAACAAGATTCATAGTAGCTTAAGACCAGCAGATGGTAGCAGAGAGCAAAAGGCAGTAATCTCAACAGCAAAGGAGATGCCTAAAATATGAAGGAAGCAACAGAGATGCATCTCAGTGAAGGCACCCAGCAATCACCAACACAGCATAAATAATGGGGCAGCAACAGAGTGCAGATCAGAAGAGAAAGCAGATGGGCAATGATGCACAGAGGATGCCAATGACGCCAATGTATTCAAAGTGTGAATCACCTGGAAATATGTGTGCCCTAGCAACATGTATCCCCTACACATATGACTCACAATTGTATCCTGTGGCTTGTAGAGTCCCCAATGTTTTTATGGGGGATAGTGCACTTCGAGATATATGGGAACCATCCTTTTATTGGTATATCTTACTAAATTATCAATTATTTGTCTTTTACTTTAAAATAAAGCCTTTCACATGTGACTTCAAGAAGCTGTAGCATGTTCAGCGGCCCTACCCCAAGAAAACCATCTCAGCAGATGAACTAAACCAGGTTGAGTATAATTTGACAGGTGTCAGACCCATTGGTGAGTTAGGGATATGTCTACCCTAAGCATGGAAAGACTTCCCCTAGAAGAATGGGCAGATGAGAACAATTTATTCCAATAGCCATTAAGGCTGTTGAAGGAGTGCTTAGACCTTGGTCAGACATCAAGGACGTTGAGGTCATTCACTGCATCCCAGGCCATCACCAGTTGTCTTAACTTTTGTCTTGCCATTAAACTTTGATGACTCTGGAAGAGAGAGGGAGTCTGATGACTTTGCACAATACTGCCTCACTTAAATCCAATTCACATGCAAATAAAGACATCACCCTCCTGATATCACTGATCCTCTTTGAAAATGAAAGATAATTACCCTCCGGTTGTGCCCAATATTAGTTGGGGCTTTGCAATATGATCTTGTGTAGACACACACACACACACAGAAATGTACCTCAAACCTAGGAGAGCATTCAGTGGGACACAGATGTGAGAGAAGGGCCAGGTGCTACAAAACATTTCCTGCCCCTAAAGAGATTAAAATATATTAAGGGCATATAGCATAAACATAAATAAATATCAGGAAACAGATCACAAGATTAGCAAAGTTACATGTTAGCCGTAGTAGTCACTATCCAGACATTGGGAAAGGCTCTGTTTCTCTGCCAAGAGCTAAGCTAATAACTTCTTGACTTGCTTTAATGGTAATTTCACTTTTCAAAAAGTGGGAACCAATGAGGAAAATTTCTGTTGTGAATCTGATTCTTGGCAAAATGTCAGGATTTGTTTCTGATTTGGAAATGATGGGAACCTTGGTGGTAAGTGACCACTCCCTCATAGAGTTTGTGATAGAAAATGGGAAAGCTAGTCAGAGTCAGGTGTGCACCCTTGACTTTGGGACAAAAGATTTTAGCAGGTTTGGAGGAAGGAACCCATGAACCAAAATCTATGTGAGAGACTATCCCAGAATGAAATTCTGAAGACACATTCCAACGAAAGGGAAAAATGAAAGTTGTTTGAAGGAATTGATGTAGATGTACAAGGATTTCACTAACCTATTTAAATTTGTAAATATATATATGAAATGGAAGCAAAGACAGGTACAAGATGGTGAATATAAAATAGATCATGGCTATAAGGATAGCTTCAGGAACAAAAAACCTTAGTTATTACTATAAAGTAATTTAAATAAAGAAGAATCATTCTTGGACTCTTGTCAACTTGGAAGAAAGTTGCTAGTGGGGTGTCCCAGAGATTTGCACTTGGTCCTTTGTTCTTCAACTTTTTTTCTTAATCATTTACTTGGATTAAGAAACAAATGACATGTTTATCCTATTTACAAATGACATAAATCTGGGAGAGATATTTAACATGTAGAATGACAGTCAGGATTCCAAAAGATTTTTTACAGGCTAGAACACTGGGTTTAGTCTATCTAATTTGAAATTTAAAAGCAACAAATGTAAAGCCCTATCCTTGAGTTCAAAAGATTGATTATACAAATACAAGAGGAGAGAAGCATGTTTAGAAACCAAGTTAAAAAAAAATCTAGGTTTTTTTTTTAATGAAATGTAAGCCCAAGAGGACTCAATAGAATAAGAGAGTTGCCAAAAAAGCAAATGTGATCCAACATTGCTAATATAATATGTTTTGCACAATGAACATGTATAACCTATAACAAATTGCTTAATGTCTCAGAGAAACAGGAGGTGAGGGAAGGCGAGATAAAATTTGGAGCTCAAAATTAAAAAAAAAATCAACATTGAAGGAATAGCTAGGTTGCATGGTAGATAGAGCACCAACCCTGGAGTCAGGAAGACCTGAATTTAAATCCAACCTCAGACACTTCCTAGCTGCGTGACTCTAGACTTAACCCTGATTGTCTCCAAAAAAAAAAAAAAAAAAAAAAGAATGTTAAAAATTGTGTTTACATGTAACTGAGGAAAAATAAAATTAAAAAAATTTAAAATTATTTTACTTGTTTTCAGTGTTCTACAATCACTTCCATATATTTTAATTTTTTTTCTCTTCCCTACCTCTCTTTCCCCACTCTTTCCCCACTCCCTTTCCAAGACTGCCTGCAATCTTATATAGATTCTACACATACATTCCAATTAAATACATTTCCACCTTAGTCATATTAAATAGAAGAATTAAAAGGAATGAGAGAAACCATAAAACAAAACAAGGCATAATACAAAAGAAAATAGTCTGTTTCATTCTGAGATCTGATTCCATAGTTCTTTCACTAGATGTGGAAAGTGATTTGCCTCGAAAGTCTATTGGGAATTTTTTAGGTCCTTGCATTGCTACAAAGCACTAAGTCTACCAGAAAAATTCCTCACATGCTGTGGTTGTTGCTGTTTACAAAGTTCTCCTGAGTCTGCTCCTTTCACTCAGCATCAGTTCATATAAGTCTTTCTGGGCCTCTCTGAAGTCTTCCTGTTCATCATTTCTTATAGTACAATAGTATTCCATTACATTCATATACCACAACTTGTTCAGCCATTCCCCAATTGATGGGTATCCCCTTGATTTCCAATGTTTGGCCACCACAAAGAGAGCTGCTATAAATATTTTTGTATATGTGGGACCTTTTCCCATTTTTATGATCTCTTTGGGATACGGTCCTAGAAGCAATATTGCTGGGTCAAAGGGTATGCACATTTTTGTGGCCCTTTGGGCACAGTTCGCAATTGCTCTCCAGAATGGTTGGATCAGCTCACAGCTCCACCAACAATGAATTAGTCTTCCAACTCTCCCACATCTTCTCCAACATTTAGCATCTTCCTGTTTTGTCATGTTAGCCAATCTGATAGGTTGATGTAGTACCTCAGAGTTGTTTTGATTTGCATCTCTCTAATCAATAGTGATTTAGAACATTTTTTCATATAACTAGAGATAGCTTTAATTTCTTCCTTTGAAAACTGCCTGTTCATATCCTTTAACCATTTATCAATTGGGGAATGATTTATATTCTTGTAAATTTGACTCAGTTCTCTATATATTTTAGAAATTAGGACTTTATCACAAATACTTGTTACAAAAATTCTTTCCCAGTTTTCTGCTTCCCTCCTAATCTTGGTTGCATTGTGTTTAGTAGAAAAAAAATTTTTTTAAAAAGCATTTTGGGTTGCATTATTTTTAAAGACAAAATTTCAAGTTTTTATTGAATGAAGAGGTGATTACTTTGCCTTCCTCAGATTTCATCTGGCATATTGTGTTCAGTTCTAGATGCCACAGTATAGGAAGGACACTGTTAAGAAAGAGAACATGCAGAGGCATTCAGCCAGAAGTCTTGGCCACAATTCTTATACACATACATGTACACACACACATGCATACATGCACACATCCCTCCATCCCTACCATCAATCCCTCAGCTACATGTAGGCTCCCTTGAAGCAAGAATTTTAAAGTTTTTGTCTTTGTTTTCTTAAGAACTGGTATAATATATAATCAATTCTTATTTAATTGAATATAAGCTTTGGTTGAAAGAGCTCTGAATATTTTACCTGGAAGAGAGAAGACTCAGGAGGAACTGAAATTTGGTTTTCAAATATCTAGAAGGCTGTCATATTAAAGAGGAAGTAGACTTGGTCTATTTAGTATCAGATGGAAGAACTGGGTAGATGCTGTGCAGAGGTCACTTAAGGCTTAATGTCAGGAAAAATTGCTTAACAATATCCCATAGTGGAATGGGTCACTTTGGGAAGTAGTAGGTTTCTCCTTTTGTGTGTTTTTGCCAAAGACCATTTACTTTAATAGTTAACATAACTATCCCTCTACATCCAAGTAGCCAGTCTTTCCAAATTCCTAGAGTCAAAAATATTCACCACCTTCTAGTCAACCTTCACTAACTTTTTATGGTCTGAGTCACTCTATTTGTACTTGCAGCCTTTGCAGCTTTATAGAACCTGTAAGACTTTGTTCTGTCTTAGACAACACAGGATCACTTTTATTTCATAATACAAAATGAGTGTTAGGACTGAGTAGTGACCCAGAGATTTTTTTGGAAAAAATATTCTCTCCCTACACAAAATGCTCCAAGATGACACACAATTCAATTATTTTATTGGTATGAAAGTACCAGACTGATAATGATACAAACAACTATCAAAGATGCAAGTATATTTCCCCAGAGTATAACTAAGACCAGATCGAAGCTCCCTCCTCCTCTCTCTTTAGGAAGTGATGAACTCATTCCCTTAGGCGATCAAAAGTGATGAAACTTTTTATTTTAATTCCATCATTAGGGAGCATGTGGAGTTTTTTCCCCTTATTTTTCATTTTCAAATTCTGTTGTTTATGTGTTTCAGTAGTGTCTGACTCTTTGTGATCCCTTTTGGGGTTTCCTTGGTAAAGATACTGGAGTGGTTTGCCATTTTCTTTCCCAAATCATTTTACAGATGAGGAAACTGAGGCATACAGGATTAAGTGACTTGCCCAGGGTCACATAGCTAGTAAGTGTCTGAGCCTAGATTGAAATCCAGGTCTCTTAATGCCTAACTTCCCAACTCCAGGGCAGGCACTTTATTCACACTATACCACAAAACTGCCCCTTTAAATCCTTTATTAGGACTTTAATGGCTGGGCTGGGCTGGGTAAACTGGGCAAGTCCTGCTCTGAGTCTCAGTTTTCTCCTCTGTAAAAATGCAAATAATAACACCTACTTCCTGGAGTTGTCTTCAGAGTCAAATGAGATAAAATATGTAAAGAGCTTCGCAAACCTTCATATGTAAATACTAGCTATTAATATGATGGATAATGATAAGGATGGCAATGTATGTATCAGTGGGGGATTTGAAATTGACAAGCCCATCTTCCTCATTGGAGAAAAGTCATGCAGGGTGGAGGATTGTGTTAGCTTTAGAATTTTAAGAAATATAGAGAAAGCCTCATACTGAGTTATTCTAACTGCAACAGGGTTTATTAGATAATATGCAAACTACATGGATATATTCACTAATACAAGAAAGTTATAAGAAGGCTTGTACACACTCACTTCATTCCCTACTGTTGGGTCTTTGTGTTTAGCTCAGAGAACTACTTCCAAGAAATCAACTCTTTCCAGGTAATAGTCTGATCATGGTTTTTAGGGAATGTAAAATTTTATTCTAAGGTAGAAGGGAGTTGGATTTTCTCTTTCAGGATAAGCAATCAATTAATCAATAGTCATTTATTGAATAACTATTATATGCCACATATTGTGCACACAAAAAAAAGAAAGAAAAAAAGTCCATGTCTTTTCTTCTAAGGAGCTTGAAACATTAATAGATCTGGCAAATCTAAACAAAGGAGTTGGTAGAATTGTTTTGGAGTCAAGAGGTGTTTTTATAAGTCTATAGCAATCACTTTATTAGTGCCAGTTTGCAAATCTTTCCTTCTTCCCTTCCCCCACCACCAACCAAATAGGTCTGATCTAACTGTGATCTATCAAGGAAATCGTGAAAAACACCCTTACTGACTATAGGTCAATATTCTAACTTAGAATTTTGGAACTAGAGAGGATCTTAGAGGCAAGGAAAATAAACTCCAGAGAAATTAAGTGGTTTCACCAAGGTCATACAGCTAGTGAACAGAGAAGCAGCACTAGAACTTATGTCCTACCTCTCAGTTTAGGACTGTTTCTGTTACACTACTAGTATCAAACTCAAATAGAAATTCAGAGCACTAAACTGTACGTAAGGATCCTTGTGGGCTGTACATTGACTTAGAAAACCATATATGTTTGTATATTTCTTTTTTTTTAATTTTATGACTACATCAGTCCATTAAAATCAGATAGGACCTACATTTTAAACTGGTTTGGGCCACACTCAGAAATGTTAAGGGCCACATGTGCTACCTGTGAGAAGAACCTGATATGTATTAGAAGGACAATACAGGAAGTGAAAAATATTATTTCATCTAACTTTTAAAACTTACTGAAATCACTCAAGATTGTGTTTCTGAATTAAATTTACTTTTTTGATTGACCATAAATCTCTTTTCTCCCCTTTACTCCTCTCTCTATTGAAAATGTCTTATAATAAATATGCATAGACTAGCAAAACAAATTCACCACCCAAGCATGTGAAGCCAATGTGGTTTACTGGATAAAGTGCTGATTTTGGAGTCAGAAAGGCATGGAGTTGAATCTAGTCTCAGACACTGGCTAGCTGTAACCTTTCTGCGCTCAATTTACTTATAAAATGAGGAGGTTAGTTGCAATCTCTCAGGTTCCTTCCCTCTTTAAATCTATGAGTTTGTGCTGTATGAGGTTCATTTTTTTTTCCTTTGGAGAATTATTTGAAGGAATTGAATTTGTTTAGCCAGAGGAAAGAACAGCTGTCTTCAAGTATATAAAGGGCTGTCATATGGAAGAGGGATTAGGTTTGTTCTCTATTGCTAGAAGTTGCAAAGAAACAGATTTCAGTCCAATAGAATTATAATGGGAAGATAGGGAAGGACTGGGCAGCCAGGTGGCTCAGTGGAAAGACTTCTGGGCCTGGAGTCAGGAAGATCTGGGTTCAAATAAAGCCTCAGACACTTACTAGCTGTGTGACCCTGGGCAAGTCATTTAACCCTGTTTGCCTCAATTTCCTCATCTATAAAATAAGTTGGAGAGGTAAACAGCAAACCATTCTAGTATCTTGGTCAAGAAAACCCCAAAAGAAGTCACAAAGAGTTGGATACAACTGAAAAAAATGCTAAAGAACAACAAAAATGAGGAGGGATTGACTAATGAGCATGCTTCTTGGTAGGTTATCTAGAGGATATGTATATATTCCCTGCCTGGTTCTTATCCAACACATGGAACATTACAATCCTGTATGACCTATGAATTGATAATATGTGATCATCCAGCCTCTCCTAATAGGCTGTGGAGATAGAAGAAGCAATAACTTAGATGGTGCTGAGCTAACACTGAATTTACACATAAAAGAGAGGATAGATGATTTCTATTCTGCCGATAAACTCAAATATAAATTAATTTCTTCTCATGTAGATTAAGGCAAGAACTACTTTGAGCTTCCAAGTGAAGAAAAGGCAGCTGTTCCTTTTCACATCTTATTTCATGTGTTCACAAGCACGTAGTAACTCTATTTCTTTTGTGTTTACTGACTTAAATTAATGAGTATTCTAAGAAGAGAGTGATTAGGTAACCATGTGAGTTTGGGAGATCCATTAGAGCCATCAGAGGTCCCAATGACAACTGGAATCACAGGCCACCAGAATAGGAGTAGCCAATGGCAGAAGAAACACCTGCTGACAGTCTACAAGCATGTATTAAGTATTTACTATATTGCAGGCACTGTCCTAAGTGTTGGAGATACAAAGGAAGGCAAAAAAATGGCCCCTGTCCTAAAGGATTTTATATTCGAATAGGGGAAAAAACTTACAAATAACTCTTTATACACATGCAGCATACAGTGTAAATGAAGAGTAGTATGAGAGACAGAGCACGCTGGGAGGACAAGGAGGGACAGGAAAGGCATCCCGTAGAAGATGAAATTTGAGCTGAGTCTTAAAGGAATCCTCAACACAAAGATAGAGAAGGGTAAGTATAATGTGGGAAGACAATCACTCAAGAAAAATGGTGACTTCTGGAATCGGGTCCTCTTGGGAGGGAGAGACACTTCAGCTATGAGTTATAGAAAGGTTTTGATGCTTAGAGCTCAGCATAAAACTACCCCCAAGGGAGAAAAAAACTACCTAGTACAGGAGTCAGGAGCTACTAGTTGGTCATAGGTTCTTCTTATACCATTGTACTTTAAATTTAAACCTGTTCTCCCCAAGGACCTTATGAGAGAATGTGTCTGTTGCAATATAGAAAATTATTTTTGTAGCCATTTGTCTTGTTATACTTTTTCCATTTCTTTTCTAAAAACTAATAGAGTGTAACTGATTCTGCCTGGTAATGGGAAGTACATCAGAGGGGAATCAAGTATTAGATGCAAGATTACCCCTAGGATTCTGAGAAGAACATTAAACAGCCACCCTCTGGGGCCTGGCCTGGGACTTAAGTGCCTGGATAAAGAGTGAGCCCAGAGAGATTGCTACAAAAGGAAAAAAAAATCCAAACAACTTTTTAATAATTCAAATTATCCAATACCAGAAACGAGATAACTTCCCCCTTACTAGAAGTCTTTAGGTCAAAGAATAAACAACAATTTTAAAAAATTGTAAAGAGGATTCTTGTTCAACCATCGGCTGGACTTGAAGGCTTTTGAGGTCTTCGAGGTCTTTTTGGATTCTGAGATTTTGTTTTCATCTACTTGATCCTATTTACTCAACTTTCTCTTCATTCTATTTGAGTCTATGCTAGAATAGTTGATCTCTATTCTGCTAATAAACTCAATACTAATTAAATTGTTTTTTAGGAATTCTTTTCTTCTCTTTCAGACAGGTAGTAGAGAAAATAAGACCTCTGTTAACCAACTTATTTGACTTAGATCTGTAAAAGCAATTTAGTTCTTCTTTTATGAAGTTAATTTTGCTCTTCTATCTTCACAGGAAAAGGGAGATAAATATCAAGTGCAAATTACTGAATAAAGCAAGGTACTTTTTATTTTACATGATCAAAATGGACATTGGCAATAATTTCTGAAAAAATGTCAATATATCAATATTGGATAATGTCAGTGATCAAATTTGGAAGGAGAGATGCTAATTTAGCTCCTGAAATGACATAGCCATAACAGAGCAGAAACTAGAACATCCCTTATTTCCTTCCTATTCTATCTTCATGCTGAGCTATCGGTGTTATAAGTCTTTTTCTTACTTGCTGGAGAATATAACTCATTAGGGTAAAATAGACAACACCAAAATAATGCCTTCAAGGGACCTGGAAGAGAGATTCTGGAATGAAATATTATTTTTTGATGCAAAACATGTTTTCATATTAACATGAAAAAAGCACGAAAAATAAAGTATGTGGGAAAAGTATGCTTTAGTTTGCTCTCAGAGTTCATCACTTATTCTGAAAATGGATAGCATTTTTCATCATGAGTCCTTTGGAATTGCCTAATTGGTTAGAATAGCTAAGCTTCTGTTACTATATACAATGTTCTGGTTTTGCTCACTTCACTTTGCTATGTAAGTCTTCTCAGGTTTTCTGAATCCATCATGCTCCTCATTTCTTATGACACAATAATATTCTATCACAATACTATACAACAACTTATTTAGTTGTTCCTCAGTTGATGGACATCCCCTCAACTTCTAATTCTTTAGTACCACAAAAAGAGCTGCTGTAAATATTTTTGTACATATACTTCTTTTTCCTTTTTCTTTGGTATTTTCAGGACATAGAACTTGTAATATTGCTGGATTCAAAGGATAATGCACACTTTATAGCCCTTTGAATATAGTGCCAATTTTTTTCTGAAGAATGTTTGGATCAATTCACAGCTCCACAAATAATGCATCAGTGTACCTATTTTTCCAAATCCTCTCCAGCATTTGTCATTTTCTTTTTCTGTCATGTTAGTCAATTTGACAGGTACAAGGTTGTACTTGAAATAATATATTATTGCATAACATGTATTAATATTATAGAATGTGTCAGTCAATTAGCAGGCATCTATTAAGCACCTACTATATACCAGGCACTGTGTGAGGGATAGAAAGACAAAAGATGAAACAATCCCTGCTCTCTATGCTTTATAGCAGAGGTAGCAAGTTCAAATAGATAGGTGGGCCAGCCACTAAACCTGTATGTGAGGATCCTTGCAGGCCACTTTTTGATTTAGGAAACCATGTATTAACATTATCTGTATTTTAGGACATTTTTGTTTATTTTGTTAAATAGTTCTCAATTACATTTTAATCTGGTTCAAGTGACACTTCTGTTTTACAGTAGATGATATATGATATTATATGACATAATCTGGAGTACATATCAAGAAAGTTTTATTCTGAATAAGTGAAACCAGTCAGAAATAATTTATCCTTAAAAAAAAAGTTCAGCTTGGCATGGTAGGTAGAAGGTTGGTTTTGAAGTCAAAAGAATCTTGTCCCAAGTCATGTTTCTGGCTGGATAGATCACATAAAGACTTTGCATTCTCAGGCAGCTCTCTAAGTTTATACAATTCTTTGGGGAAGAAGACTATGCCATCAGAGAAATAATGACATGACTTGCACTTGACTTTGTTTTGAGTGAGGGAGGGCTGTGCAGGTCACCAGCCTCACTTCTCCTCCAGGGCCATCTGAATCCAGCAACCAGATATTCATCAGGATGACTGGAGATGACCCAGGATGAGGCAATTGGGGTTACGTGACAAGGTCACACAGCTAGTGAATGTCAAGTGTGTGAGGTGAGATTTGAACTCAGGTCCTCCTGACTCCTGCACTGGTGCTCCATCCACTGCACCACCTAGCTGCCCATACAAGTCTTATACAGTATTTAAGTTACAGATGAATTACTAATCTATATCAGTGGGGACAATTGCCACTCTAGGAGTGCCCTATACTACAAAATCCAAGTATAAAGCGCTGAGCTGGAGCCACCTCACACTGGCTGGTGTCAGTGACATCTTTCACTGTATTTGCACCTCGGAGGAAGTCGTGCCCCCTGCAGAGCGGAGCTTGATTTGTTTTGGTTTTGGTCTGGACTCCAGGCTTAGGAAAGTGATGGAGATGTTTACACCGCAGAGTAAGCTTGCATGTATTTTGTTTTCCTGGAGAAGCAGTTGAATGTTTGTTAGCACGGAGTATACCCAAATGTGACTTTGGGTTAGTATTATAACCTCTTTAGACCTCACTTTTCCTCTCTGTAAAGAGAGGAGGTTGGACTGGACAGGCTATGCGGCACCGCGCAGCTCTCCACAAATCCACGTTCTTTGGCCAAGGTGTGCTCAATTTAAAGCGCTCCGTGTGATGCCTCTTGGCGCCACCAGGTGGCGCTGCGCGCCTAGGCCACGCCATCTCTCCGTCCGTAAAGCCTTCTTGGCTCTAGCCACGCCCTTCCCCCAGTTGTGCTCATCCACTTCCGCCGGAAGTCGTGGTTGTTGACGGGGTTTCTTAGCTCAGCGTTGAATTTGGGTGTTCCGAGCCCCTTGGGCGGGTCGCGGAGACTCGGGAGAGCCGAGCCTGCGGCTGGGACATGGATATCCTCAAATCGGAGATCTCTCGGAAGCGGCAGCTGTTGGAGGACAAGAAACTGCTGGGGGTGAGACGCGCTCGGCCTGGGGGAGGGGAAAGGGAAAGAAGGGAAGGAGAGGGGTCCGGGGAGAGGTCCGGGGACCTCCTGGCTCTTCCCCCGAACATCTGGCGTGTGTAAGTGTGTGTGTGTGTGGGGGGGGGGAGGGCTAAGCCCAGGGATCCTAGGAACACCCCGATCCCTCGTGGGAGCAAAACTTTCCAGCCTGAGGGGCCAGCTCCATCCAGCCCCTGCATTTTACAAGTGAGGAAACTGAGGCTCAGAATAGCAATCTAATATAAATTATTATTATAAATAACATTTATATAGCGTCTTCGGGTCTCCTGGACTCCAGGCCCCATGCTTCATCTGCTGGGTCACCTGCCTGTCTTTGATTTGAGACATGCTAATCCATTACAGAGACGGGTCAGACTCAAGTTGCAGAACAATATCTGACATTACAAATACTAATATGAAGCATTTTTTTTTAATGAATTACAGAGTAGGAGTGAGAGAAGAGATTTCTATTAATTTTATAAGAAATAGAGCGGCGGGGTCTTACAGATGTGAAAAATTGTATCTGCTTTCAGAGGAGGTCACTATTATGAGTTTTATTTAACTGTTACATTGTTACAAGTAACTACTCTCGTGGGGAGGAAGTAAATTGTAAATGTCCTGTAATAGAATTTAACAATTAGCTGGAGTTTTCTTGCCCCTTCTATCCCCTCCTCACTTCTCCTTGCAGCTGGTTTACAAACAATTTTGGGTCACAGGTGCATTGGGACGCCTCGTGAGCACCTGTTGCCTTATTAGAGCAGAATTAAAATACAAAGTATCTGGCCCGCGGAGTTTTGGAATTTTGGAATTGAAGGAGAGCCATCTTCACAGTGTTATTGTCCACCTCACAGAGTTGTGCAAAATGAAAGGAGATAACTCATCAGCAACCAATACATTAAAACGTCAGTTTCCAGTTGATGTCATCCACCTCTACACATGCTTTCACAACTATCTCCTACTTCTGTTTACTCTTGTGGGCATCTATCTAGTTCAGACCTTTGTCACCTTTCACCTGGTTGTAATAATTCTTATTGATCCTCCAATCCATCTTACACATACTTCTCAAAATAATCTTTTAAACGCAAGATCTGACCATGTTCCTCCTTCGTTGGAAAGTTTGAGTGGTTCCCTGTTGATAACTTAAATAAAATACAAACCACTTTATCAAATAGAGCCCTTCACGGTTGGCTCTAGACTTATTCAGTATACTCCCCTTTCTCCTGTAAGGGTTGAGACTGTCCCTGTAGAGATGAATTAAATCTGTGATGGCATTAATATATTGCACTAATAATTATTAATAATCAGATAAGAAAGCATCCTCTGCAATTTTTGATCTTGGAGAACATTTTCCAACTTTTAGCCAATCTCAGTTTTATTAATCATAACCTTTCATCTTTTGCCTCTTTTCCTTTACCATGGTTTGTCCTGTCTCCTTGGATTGCACTATAGTTTTGTGAATCTAAATCTTTTAGAATCCTTAGTATCTTTCAAGATTTCATTCAGGTACCACTTACTACTTGAAGCACTTTCTGTCCCGCTGGTTGTTAGTGTTCTCTCCCTCCCCTGATTGTCTTGTAATTATGCATCCATCCATATATATATATATATATATATATATATATATATGTGTGTGTGTGTGTGTGTGTGTGTGTGTATTTTAACTTTGTATTACTACTTCCTAGTATAATGCTTTACAAATACTAGGTACTTGATAAATGCTTTTTGTTGTTTAAAAAGGACTTTTCATATTGGTTTCTCAAGATATAGAAGAAAAGTTTGTGTGCTCATCACTTCTGGAAAGGCTAAGAATACTTTAGACAGCAGAGAAGAGCAGGAAGAGTGATCTTGATATACCTTTTGCATAGAATATCTTTTGCATAGAGTGATCAGGGAAGATTTTTAAAATTGTTATTTGATATTTTTGCAAGTAATTTAAGGAGAATTATGTTTCTAAAATTTACAGATATCATTTTCAATGGGATTGTCAGCATTTTGTCAGCGGTTTTTCATTTATAATGATTTTAATTTCCAAAAATTAGAAAAATGACTTGATACTAATAAATCAGTTTCTAAGTACAAATTTTAAAAAGTTACAAATTACTAAATTAAAATGCACTCCATATATGGAAAATTAGAAAGTACAGATGAGATGTGGAGTTATTGTAATTAAAGTTCATTCGTGACTGTCTTTCCCTCATCCTCTACTGTCTACCCCCCCCCAAAAAAAGTATGTGGGGAATTTGTTATTGTCAGGTATTGTTTCTAAAAGTGTATCAAGCAGTGTGAATTTTTCTTATTGTTTGTGAGTCTTTAATTGAATATTCTGTTGTTTTACAGAAGCCTATGGACATTTAGGAGAGAGTAACATTAAGCACTCATTACCAAGTACTTCCTGTGTGCTGAGCACTGTGCAAGGAGACATTCAAAGTCTAAATAACATTTTCTTGCCCTCATGGAGCTAAGTTGAATTTCAAGATGAGATAGATAACTGTAATACAAAATATAATATGATAAGTACATTTGAGAGTTGCAGAATGAAGTGCTACTTGAGGTCCAAGGGGCAAGATTGTTATGAATGGAGTTGATAGTGGAGGGTTACAGGTATCAGGAAAGATGTCATATGGGGGGCCATTTCAGTTGCGTTTTCAAAGATGAGTAGGCATTCAACAGGTATACTGGGGGAGTGACAACATTCTAAGCACAGAGAACCTAATTAGAATAGTCTGTCTCAGGACAATTTCAAGTGAAAGCTGGGTGATCATTTGTCTTACTTCAAGATTCTGTGATTCTTTGACAGTCTAGCATTTTTTTTTTCCAACTTGGAGTCTTGACTTTTAAAAATTCAAAATAAGAATTGGGGTTACTTGATTCCTCAGGATTATTTTATTAGAATATGTTACACTCAGCTACCACATTTTACCCTTATGTTCTCTACTTTGTCTCCTCTTACATTAGTCAACAAGTATAGGTTGGGCATCTGCTATGTGCCTACCCTTACAATAGGTTTTGGGGCTGAAGTTAGGTTTGTAAAAACTCAAAGCATTTATATTCTGGTTGACAGAGATAAATCATTAATTTTTATCCTCATGTGTTCCACCCCTATAACCTTCAATAGAAGTTCTGAATGAGAAATACGTTTTTTTTTTTTTTAAATATTTTCTGGTGGAAGGATTGGGTAAAGAATGATTAGGGAAATGAGGAATGTACTGCAATTGTATAAAACCAGTTTGGGGAAAATAATAGTAACTGAGGAAAGGACAAAATGCAATAATGGGTACTCTGGAGTGGGAACTTTGTCTTTGATAGGAAGGGGTAAATTTTTAGCTTTCTTATCAGCAAATCATTGAATAGGATGGTTAGGGAATTGTGTGGTTCCTCCCATGCTGAAGTTTTTAAAGGATGAGATACTGTTTGAAAATATTTGTTATTTTAGACAGTCATCAAGCATTTTTACCCAGGCACTAGGCTAAGTATTAGGAATGTAAATGCAAGCAGAAAGAAAGTCTCTTCTCTCAAGAAACTTATATTCTAATGAAGGAAGACAGTGCATAAAAGGAACCTGAAGGTGGGAGAGGATTACCCCAGCGTGAAGGTGGCATAGTAGACGAAATCTGGAGTGTGTTATGGAAAAGAATGGGACATGACTGACCTTAGCAGCCTCCTTAAATGAAACCTCTTGGAGGAGCTATCCAATCAGTCAGTCAGATTGCAGGAGAGAAAGGTACACTTCCAGTGTGTGAATTCCTAGGCTAGAGTGAGCCTCCAACAAGATGTTTTAGGGCAGGAATTTGTTCTGTTAAGTTTGGATTCCGTTAAAGGGCTGCATTTGAGGACCTAGAGGGCCACATGTGCCCTTGAGGCTGCAGATTCCCCACCTCTGTTTGGGGAGGATGACAGAAGTCCTCAAGTGTAGACTAGCTTTCAGGCACTGGGGGATCTGAGGAAATCATGTTTTCATTTGTTGTTGTTTTCCATGGCAAGAAAAATGATTTTCAGAGTTCCTACACTGGATCAGTGTACAAGGTCCTTTGCTGGAAAGTCAGTTTACACTGCCATGTCTACCTCCTTTCAGCAGAACCCTGCAGGGCCAGCACTTCTAATGCCATGGAAATTTATTCCATGTAACTGTGTAATAAACAGGAAATAGTATAGTGAAAGAATACCAGTGAATCAGGTATGACATTGGGTAGACCGATAATTATGAACACAGAAGGCTGGTCTTATTTTTTGGCTTTGTGAAACGTGAAATTATTTCTTGATATCTAGACAAATGTCCCTTAGGCTTGCTTTCACCCTGGAACACTGTGTTCATATGTGTATGTGTATAATCACCTATCTTTAGGGTAGACTACTTGATGGACTTTGATTACATATATATATATATTTTTTCTTTCCATAGTATGTATTTTGTTTTCAATTCTAAATTCTCTCCCCAGCTCCACCTCCACCTCTTACCCACTGAGAAAACATGCAATGTGATAGTAAGCCTATTACATATGAAATCTTGCAAAACATATTTCTACATTAGCCATGTGAAAAAAGCATGGGAAAAAACATGAAAAAAATATGCTTTAATAATGCATTCAGAATTTGTCAGTTCTCTCTCTGAAGGTGATAACATTTTTCATCATGAATCCTTTGGAACTGTCTTAGATCATTGTATTGGCTAGAATAGCTAAGTCTTTCATGGTTGATGATCATTTCAATATTTCTCTTACCGTATGCAATGCTTTCCTGGTTCACTTTGCGTCAAATGTTCATATAGGTCTTTCCAGATTTTTCTGAAACCATCTCCTTTGTTATTTATTATAGCACAATAGCATTCCATCATAATCATATACTACAACTTGTTCAACCATTCCCCAATTGATAGTCCCTCAGGTTTCCAGTTTTTGCCACCATTAAAAGAACCGTTATAATTATTTTTGTACTTATGAGTCCTGTTCCTTTTTTGGTCTCTTTGGGACCCTCGTAGTGGTATTGCTGGGTCAAAGGATAATGCACAGTTTTTGTAGCCTTTTGGATATTGTTCCATATTACTCTCCAGAATGGTTGGATCAGTTTACAACTCTACCAACAGTGCATTTAGTCTCCCTATTTTTCCACATCTCCTTCAGCATTTGTCATTTTCATTTTCTGTCCTGTTAGCCAATCTGATGGGTATGTCATTACCTCAGAATTTGTTTTAATTTGCATTTCTCTAATTATTAGTGATTTAGAACATTTCAAAAATATGACTGATAGCTTTGATTTCTTCTGAAAATTGCCTATTCATATCCTTTGGCCATTTATCAATAGGGAAATGATTCTTATTTTTATAAATTTAGCTTTTTTTATATATACTTGAGAAATGAGACCTTTAACAGAGAAACTCCCTATAAATCCACCCCTTACTCTCCCTGCACGATTCCTATCTGTACCTTTCAGTCAGTTTTGTGACTAAAGATGTATCATTTGTTGAAATCTACCTGTTCTTTTCTCATTTTCATCAGGGATTTCCTCTATGCCCTCCAGGTCACCTTCCTTTGAGGCAGCTAGGTGGTGCTGGATAGAGCACTGAGACTGGAGTTGGGCCTCAGACACTTAATAGCCGTGTGACCTTGTCAAGTCATGTAATCTTTTTTTTTTGCCTCAGTTTTCTCCCTCATAAAATGGGAATAGCAGCACCTACCTTTCAGGTTTGAGATATTGTAAAGCACTTAGCACAGTATTTGGCATGTAGTAAGTGCTGTGCAGATGTTTGTTCCCTTTCTTTCTCCTCAATGTGTTTCTCGTTCAGTCTCAGAAAGATCTTTTAAAATGGAGGAGAAGGTTGCTAGTTACCTCTTTTTCTGGGGGTAATACCGACTGTGATTTTTCCAGTTGTTTGATATTTTGTATTAGATATAGTCATACTCCATGGTAAAGCCCTCAGAACTATGTGTTATATATACTCTTGTATAACTTGCTCTGGTTTAACTTTTCTTTTTTGTTTTCTCTAATACCATTTTTATTTCCTTGTGTAACACATTGGAGACTGGGATGTTAGAGTGTAAATGTGGTGTTATTAATGAGGAAAATAGGGTGTCATAAAAATGTTGACAGAAGTTAAAAATCTTTTTATCAGTTAATTGTCCTAGTTTAATCTTTTTGGATGTTGTAGTATAATTGGGTCACATGCCATCCTTTCTGCATTTTTCTGTACCTTCAATTCTTCATGTCTTATTCATTTATTCATTCTTTACGCATTTATTAAGCATCCAGTATGTATCTATCACATTGCTGGGTGCTAGCCATAGACAGATAAATATTAAATGGTCTCTATCTTTAAGATAATTACAGGCTGCTGGGGGAAGTAGAAAGTTAAATTAAAAAATAACGCAAAAGGATTTCTGGGAAGGGCACTTGCAACTGGGGGAATTGAGATGGTTGGGGGTAGGAAGTAGCACTTGAACTGACCTTTGAAAAAAGTGTGCGATTCTGAAGGTTGAGGTGAAGAAGGAAGTACAGTCCAGGATGGGTCACATGGAAATGGAAGATGGAATTTCATAGAGAACAGTCAATTGACCTAGAATGCCTGGTGTGTGTGTGAGTGAAGAAATGAAAAGCATTTAAGTGCACACTGTATGTACTGTGCTAAGTACTGAGGATACAAATAGAAAAGTAAGACAGTATGTCCTCAAGGAGCTCACATTTTAATGGGAGAGAAAATACATTGAAAATTTCAGCTACAAGCCAAATGGAATGATCCCATGGGCTTTACAGTCCAGTGACAAGGCATGTGGCAAAGCACAGACAGTAATGTACTACCTTTACTACCTTTTCCATTCAAAAAATCATCAGTTTAAAATGCTGATCAGTTTGACAGTGCCAAGGACAGAGAGGGCATTTGCTTTCTTTTCTGGTCTTCAGTAACTTTCAGTAGTTTCCAGACTATATCTTTAAGGGGTTTCCTTTTCAGGATTATGGCTTTTAGAGCTCGACTAAAAGTAGGACTGATGGTTTGGAGTTCTGCTGCCCAGGGCTCTTAGCCTTGCCTAGCATTTGGTAGCATTTGATATATTCTTTTTTTTTTTAAAAAAAATTATTTTTAGTGCTAATTTTTTTTAAAATTTCAGGTTCCAAATTATATTTCTCACTTCATCTCTCCCCCAACTATTGAGAAGGCAAACAGTCTTTTATATCATTCCTACATGTGAAGTCACATAAAACATATTTCCACATTATCCATGTTGCAAAAAAAGGCAAGAAAAATAAAGTGAACCTGATATATCTGATCTAGAGGACAGTACTGATCTCAAGATTCTTGACCTCAGGGTCCTGGGCTATTTCCATTTAGGTCTCCCGGGAAAGGGAGAGGTGAGAAAGACCAGGGATCTGAGGACTCCCAGGACTCCAATTTAAAATCCGTGTAATCTGTGGTTGGACCTATTCCTGCTAAGACCCAAAGCAGTGAACCTCTAGTAGTGACTGCACAAGGAATTGGAGCAAGGGGGACCAAATGTTAGGGAACCTTGCCACTGTTGGCGCCTATAGTAAATATGACTTGATCCCAATGCCCCTACTGGTGCCTGTTCCCAATCCAGATCTGTGAGAGATCAGATGATTTCCTTTCCTTCTCCTTTCCCTCCCTGCCATCACCTAGAGACTTCAGTAGGGAAGATGAGAACTGTGATGGGGTGGAGTAGTACAACTTTGTCTCTTTTCTGGGACTGTAGCAAGAGACAATACTTGGGCCTAGACAACCTTGTCTAGCATTGCAGAGTGAGGCAGTTATTAGCCTTGTTTGAAAGTCCTTATCCAAGACTTGAAGCTGTAGATATGGGCAAATAAAAGAAAATTTCTACTTCAATGAAGAAATATGGGTCACATGGAAGGATTCTGAGATAAAATCCCAGAGGAAATAAATAACTTGGAAATAATCACAATTAGAACCCCAGAAAAGGAATAGTTTGGCTATAAACCTTCTAGAGTGGGTAGAAGGAATGAAGAATTGAAATGAGAATTAAAAAATGCAATTAAAATACTTGGAAAGGGAATAAGCTGTTCAGAGTAAAAATGGATTTTTTTTCCAATTAGTTGAGACCTTGAAAAATAGAGAAAGGTACAAAGAACTCAGTGACTCCAGACAACAAAAAGTAATTAGAAAAAAAAGTCAAAAGATAGAATAACTAAAAGAACTGGCTTGGGGAAAGAATTTAAGAATCATTGGAGTCCTTGAAAAACATGATCAAACCAAAAACTTGGACTTAAATTTTTAAAAAAATCATAGAATAAAACTGCCTGAAGCTGCTAGAGCCAGAAGGCAAAATGAAAAAGATTCCTTTGGATATGCTTGAAAGATACTTCAAATTGGACACAACCAGTAATTTCATTGCCAAAATCCAGTTTTTTCAGGTCAGAGAAAAAGTACTTCAAGGAACTAATAAGAAGAGATCAAGTTCTAGTAAGCCTGGAAATATAGGCAGAGACTGATTGGGAAGGAATATAGATTTTATGAGAAACGATGTGCTGAGATTTCTACTCCTGGCCCATCAGCTGGTGGTTTATGAGGTAATATTGCTTCACATCTTTTCCACACTTCTCAGTAAAGTTTTGAGAATGAATTTATACTCTAAACTACTGTTGGTGTTAGTTGTTACCAGGTGTTTGCTGGTTGAGTTTCTAGACTTTTTCTTTTTTAAATCTTGTGGCAATTGTTTCACTTTGGTTAAACTTTTTGGGGGAATAGAGATTTTCCATGCCTATATATGTTGCTTTATGTGATTTCCATATTTTGGTATTGGCATAAGTATTTATTTGCATATCAACTTGCATTTCTTTTAGTTGAATGCCATATCTTCTCATCTCAATTTGTCTCAATTGGGGATTTTTGACCTTATTGACCTTATTTTTGACATAACAAAAAATAGTAAGTTTATGTTCTGACTATACATGAACATCTAATGAAGAAATGACTCTCTCATCAGTAACTTTATTTCCTACTAAGATACACTCCATTTAATTTTTTGTGATATTCTATGCTTTATCCAGCACTTTTCACCTCTTGAAAGTGTTCATGGAATGTAGAAGTAAGGTTTCTGTGAGTCTTTTGCTCTCGTTTTTCTTGATTCAGATCTATATTTTACAGTTTATTTTTCACTAACCTTATTTGTGCCACCTTTGTATTGAAGTCACTGTCTTAAATATATATATATATATATAGGCATATATTGTATGTATGTGCATTTATTTATTATTTAAAAACCAGATCAGTGATTTTATTGGTATAGGGAACAACAAATGAGTCAACTCCCTCTAACAGTGAAGTTTATTACCAGCTGCTCGGCAATTTATAGAGTTGCCTAGAGCCTTAAGAGGCCTAACAGTTTGCTCAGAGCAATAGCTAGTAAGTGTCAGAGGTAGGACTTTGAACCCCTGTCTCAAGCTGTTTATCACTATGCGCTGCAGCTTTGTAGTGTTGATTTAATTGAAGAGTATCTTCTCTTGAGTTCTTGGCAGGGTTTCCGTCCCTCTTTACCTTTTGCAACACATGTTGGTGCAGTTGTTTTCATAATTTTTTTTTCTTGTGATCATTATGAACCCTGCAAAAAAAAAAGATGCCAGTGCGCTCAAAGAAATAGTTTTTTGGTGCTTTTTCATACATAGTAGGCAACATAAATATTCCCATAGCAGAATTGGAATTTACAATGTGTGTTTCCAGCTCAGCACTCTCTTCATTACATCAGTGAAGTCTAGCATCAGAGAAATATTTAGTTGACCTCACATCCCTGTAAATAAAGGTTGTATTGCTATGAGGAGAAATGAACGAAGTAGGTGAGTGTAAAGATCGCAAGCCGTATACTGAAATTGGCCTGTACCATACTTACCAATTTTTCATTAGGAGAAAATAAAGTTATTTTAAGTAAAGATTTGCCCAGTATTGTTGAAATGAATATTTTTTTCACGTTAGAAGATATTTCTGGGCAGCTATTTTACATGTATTTGAGACTATTGACAAGATCATTGAGACCTTTTTCAAAGATGGTAAAGTTAGGTGAAGACTGACTTTTGCTTTGGAGTTGTAACCATTTTATGTTACAATCCTTTAGGATTGGTTGCTGTCTGCAACTTTTTTTTTTTTTGCTTTGTCACAAGATACCATTGTTTCAAAAGAGCCATTAGCCCATTTCATATCAAATTTGTCTTTTGCTACCCAGTATTTGTCACTAAGAAGTACTGCTTGAAATAGTCCTATATGTGACTATAATTTCTTCTTGTTAGGTTTTTGATTGGTCTGCTTCAGTGTACCATGAATTATCTGCTTAGAAATCCTGTTGTCATTTTTTTGCATATGCTATGCTGAAGCAGGTATTTCTTTGCTGGTCAACTGGCTGAATTTTGTAACCTTATTGCTGATGGGGTATGCTGTAACATAGCTTTATGGGTCGGTGATATAACTATTCAAGCATTAAAATGGAATATTTGAGAAAGATTCAGGGTGTCATAGGTATAAGAAATGGTTCTATATACTTTGTATGATCGTAGTCATATTAAATTTATATTGTGTCTTTTGTCCAATTATCCTGGAGAAAAATTCTAGCTCTTTTTAGTAGATTTTGGATTATCAATTTAAGTTAGATTTTTGTTTCTAACATAATAGCACAGTGCAGTGGAAAAAAACAATGAATTTGGAGTCAAAGACCTGGTTTCAGATTTTGGTTCTACTACTTCAGAATACCTGTGTTACTTTAGGCAACTCGCTTAAACTCTGTGGATCTGTTTCCTCACCAGACATTCTTTATGATTCTTTCTTATTTTTTTAACTCTAGATCTTATAATCCTTTTGTTTTTAGTTTCAACATGACAGGCTCCATAAAATGAAAGAATTATTTTCATTCACCACAGTGTAGTGTGTTACGTTAAAGTTTAGAGAGGGAAATAGAATATTGTTGATAAAGACTTCATAGGCAGAAATTGTCTGTAGAACAATATAGCTTTTTAAGAAACAGATAAAATGTGTTCTTTCCTTTCATTGTAGTTTGAGTTGATTTTAAGTCCTTTAGAGGCTTAGAGGAGAGGGCAGGGGAGGAAGGAGAGATGAGAAATTGAAGAGATAAAGAGGAAGAATACATCTAGGTAGGTATGGAAAGAGAAATCAGGAGCTTGAGGACAATAAAGAGATATTTTACTCTGCAAATCCTTAGGACAGAATAATGTTGCTTTTCCACTAGCTTCTCTAAATGTTTTTTCTATTTCTCTTAGCCAGACATATTCTCTTGTTTTTCACTACCGTAGATTGTTGAGTGTACTTTTACCAGAAATCCATTGGGCATATCTGTGCTTTACTTTTTCCTTAAAATCACAAGGCAAATGTAGTTCTGCAAATGTAATTTCTAAATCAAATTAGAAAATGTAAAGGGGTATATTAGGCAGCTTCATGATGGGCCAAGCAAAAATTGAGTAAAGCTGTTGAATTCTCTTTTGAAGATTGTTGTGTTTTTTAAATTGCATATTCCTCCATTCCTCCAAACAAAAGCATTCCAAAAACTCAAATAACATCTATACATTCTCTAAAATTGTTCATAGTTTGTTTACAGTAAGAAAGGCTGTGTCCTTTAACTTTGAAAATGTGATATCAGTACTGATCATTTAATGGTATGTTTTCTTATTGGTACTTTTTGTCATATCACATTCGTCTCTGGAAGAAGAAAAAAAAAAATCTTCCGTCTAGATAAGCCCTTCAAGAGAATTAAGCAAAAATACTTGATAGAGTCACAACATCTGATAATATGTACAGCATTTTGCCTTAGTCAGCCTTTGCTTCTTAGCTCTAGGCAGAAAAGTATGTTTAATTATCTGTTTTCCAGGGCCATTATTAGATTTTCATTTACAGTGTTGTGGTCACTATGTAATTTTCTTTGCTTTTGTTTATTTCACATTGTGTCAGTCAGATATTTTCCTACAGTTGACCTTTGTGTTTCAGCGGAATTTTGTTTTCAATGCTGACTTAATTCACCTTGTTATGGTCATGTGTGTGATTTTGTTTTGTCGTTTTTCAAGTTTTAAGGTAAAATCTCAGAATTGTTTTGATTTGCATTTCTCTTATTAATGATTTGGAGCATTTTTTGCAGTTCTGAGAACCATCTATTAAGGTCATTTGACCATTTATCTTTTAGTCACATATATATATATATGTATATATATATATATAGTAATATATATGCCTGTATATATACTTATTAAATATATCTTGCATTCCAAACTGTTGTCAGAGAAATTTGATACAAGTCTTTTTTCCTGTTTGACTAGTCCTACTAGTCAAACATACCAAAACATATCACATACTACTCACTACCTCCCCTCTTGTCCTAGATGGATTAATTTTTTCTGTAAAGAAGCTTTTCAGTTTCCGGTAATCAAAAGTTGTCTATTTTATCTTTTGCAATTACCTCTGATTTTTGTTTGGTTAAGAACCTATCTCCCCATAGCTGTGGGAGGTATGTGATCAGTTCTTCTTCTAAGGTCAAATATCTATTCAGAATATATTGTGGATTGTAGTGTAAGATGTTGACCTAAGCCTAATTTCTGCCTACCTACTTTACAGTTTTTCCACCAACATTTATCAGAAGGAGTTTTTCCCTAGATAATTTATGTTTATGGATTATTGAATTCTGTTGTTTTTTAATCTCCCCTATTCAGTATGTTTCAATTACCTGCCAGTCTCTTTTGTTACTAATATCATATGAATTTGATCACTACAGCCTTATGATATAGTTTGAGTTCTGAAAGTGCTATTCTACATTTATTCCTATTTTTTTTTTATAATTTCCCTTAATATTCTAGATCTTTTGCTTTTCCAGATGAATCTTATTATTTTATCAAATTCTATAAAGTATCACCTTGGTAATTTTATTGGGTAGCATTAAAGGTACAAATTAGTTTCAGTAGCATTTTCAGTTTGATTAGATTGACATGGCCTAGCCATGAGCACTGATTCTTCCTTCAGCTATTTAGATTGTTTTTAAGTTCCATATGGTGCTGAGAAACATGTAAATTATTTTGCTCTCCCATTTAAAAGAAGTCATCGGTTTTTTAACTCTAGATTTTCCAACACCTTGTTTAATTCCCATTTTCCCTTTTATCTCTGTTTGGACTTAGCAAAAACTGATAGAGGGACAGTAAAGTCTCTTGCACTGTCGTTTACTCTCTGTGCCTTCTTTTAGCTCAAATAATATTTCTTGTATGAATTTGATGCAAAGGTGTTTGGAGCATAATATTTATTACTGATGCTAGTTTGCTGTCTGTGGGTCATATCAACATATACCTTTTTATTTTGGTGGGGTTTTCCTTTGTCAGATTGCATGATGGTAATTGCTGCCTTTTTGTTTTCACTAGATGCATAGAAAAAAAAATTCTTTTCTCTGTCCCTTCAGTTATATCTTGTATGTGTGGGTGTGTGTCTGTATGTGTGTGTGTTAGTGTGTTTCCTGTAAGCAACAGATCGTAGGGTTTTGTTTTCTTACCAAAACTGTGACTTGTTGTATTGGATTATTTAATCCATTCACATTTAAAGTTATGTGTTTATATTTTTCTCTATTGTTTTTCTTCAAGTTGTGAATTTTTTCCTTCCCTCTTCTATAATGGACACAATATTATGTTCCTTCGATTACTTTCACTTTTTTTACAGTTACTTTGTTCCCACTGCCTTTCTTCTCACTTGTGATCTGCTATTTTCATTTGTTACTTTTTTCTCTTCTGCTTTTACCTGATTATATAATTCTTCTCTCCCTATTTTTCTCCCAGTTGAGTAGATTTCCTTTTCCTCTGTTCTCTTTCAACTAATCCTATTCAGTTTTTAAAATTTCATTTTTCCATACTCCCAAAAATTTCTCTATATTCATTAACTCTTCTTTCTTTTCTATCTTCTCTAGACCCTCATTCTCTGATTCATAAGGCCTATATTTATCTGGTCTTTTTGTTTCTCTCTGTATTTCTCTTTCAGTCAAAACTTCAGGGTATCTTTTCCAGGCTCTTCTCTTAGGGGTAGGGAATCTGTGGCCACAAAACAAACAGGGCTTACTCAGGTCTCTCAGACCCTGAAAGCCAGTCAACACTCTAAGACTTCTCTGTCATCCTCCTAAAATGGGGTGGGGAACCTGTGCCTTTGGGACACACGTGACCTTGATGCTTCAGGTTCCCCACCCCTGCAGTCTAGGCAGTTTCTGCCACTGCCTTGCAGGGCTTGTCTTGTGGATTACCCTTTTCTGTTATGTCTTAATTATTGTAGATGTCTGAGAGGACACTATTCTATGGTAGGGCCCCCTCTCTTCTGAGTCTTGGATTATGTAAGCTATTAATGACCTATGCCACCTCTTCTGTACCTTTTCCCCTCATTTGCCACACTCTCTTCTCCCTGGCTGTATGCTCTCTCACTACTCCAGATGTGAGTTGCCCCAGAAGTTCTAACTTCCTCCCTACTTTTCCCTCCTCCCCATGTAGGACATGTGGGCTTCTCTAGCACCAGATTCCCCCCCGCCCCCAGCTGTACCTAGTATAAGGTCCCCATCTCGCTTCAAAGACCATCTCTCTTTACTTATAGTAACATTCATCATTGGAATCCCACCACCCAATTAAGGCCTCCTTCCTTTCCCCTCCCCAACCCCAACCCTGCCTAAAGTTCACTCTTTACTCTCATCTTCTCCTATAGGCTTTTCTCTTTCTGAGACCACAGAGACCACCTTTCCCTCATTGCTGGCACTTAATTTGACCCTGGCATATCACATATCCCTCACTGTTCTCCTCCTCTACTTTCATGTACCCTCTCATGTTATAATATAGTTCCACTGATTAACCTGTGGGCAAGGTGTCCCCAGGTTCTGTCCATAATGCATGCCCTCTGTCTACCTTTTTTTTACTGCTATCTTCCATATTTCTGCCTTTATCTTGTGTCCTTAAGTGTGTGTTCATCCTTCATTGCCAAAGAAGACCATGAGTAACATCTACTAAATTAAAACAATCTTGAAACAATCTCGCTGGTCATATCCCTGACTTATGACCCAGTCTCTGCACTTGACTTTGTTTTGAGGGAGGGAGGACCGTGCAGGTCACCAGCTTCACTTCTCCTCCAGAGCCATCTGAATCCAGTGACCAGATATTCATCAGGATGACTAGAGATGACCCAGGATGAAGCAATTGGGGTTAAGTGACTTGCCCAAGGTCACACAGCTAGTGAGTGTCAAGTGTCTGAGGTGAGATTTGAACTCAGGTCTTCCTGACTCTTGCACTGATGCTGTACATTTAGAAAGAAGTCTCTTTGCTGTCACTGTTGCTCTTGTTATCCTTGACTGCTGCATTTATTCACTCCTGCATTTGTTTTGTTTGGGGTGTTCAAGAAGCAAATAATCTCTAATTTCTAGTTTTCTTTCCAAAATATTGCAAATTTCTCTGTTATTGAATGGCCATCTTTGTTCATATATTGGTTAAATTCAGATTTATAGGGTAGGTCCCTCTGGACTCCATCCTGAACTCCTCCAAGCATGATTCCATTTCCTCATATGTTTTCTAGAAGGTGCATAATAATTTTGTGTTTTTTGAATGTCCTTTCCTTCGTATTTGAAATTCTTTCTTATTATTAACTTACAGAACTTATTTCTCAATTGAATTATTATATTTAACAACTGTATGTCTTAGAGCTTTATAGCCTTGAATTTTCTGGGGGCATTCTGTAAATTTTTTCATTTGCTACTTGTTAAGATTTGCTTAAGCTTCACTTAAGGCTTGTCATTTTATATATATTCTGGCTCAGTATCTTGTCATTGTCTTTATTACTTAGATTTTTAATCTTGTCTTCTAAACTTCCTTTTAGATTTTGAATTTTCAAGTTTGGTTTTTGTTCTATTTTCCCACAATATATGAGTCAGGTTGTAACCAATGGATCCATGTATGGATAGTGTGGTGGTGACTGATGTGGTTTTTTTGATGTTAATTATTAGGCCAAAATTAGCACAGGCAACAGAGATTTGATCCATACTTTGTTGCATCTCAGCTTCAGAGGCTGCATTGAGTGCACAGTCATCTGCAAAGAGAAAATTGTGCACTAACACTCCCTCCACTTAATGCTGTGGATATTTCCAGGGATTTACACATTGACAATGAGGTGGATGCATGCATTGCCAGAGCTAGCTCAGTGTTTGGGAGGCTCCGAAGAAAGGTTTGGGAGAGAAGAGTGATTGACTACCAAACTAAAGGTCTAGACAGACCATCGTGCTGACCTCATTGTTATATGCTTTTGAAACATGGACAGTCTACCAGCGCCATGCCAGGAAACTGAATCGCTTCCATTTGAACTGTCTTAGGAAGATTCTGAGGATCACCTGGCAGGATAAGGTACTAGACGCTGAAGTCCTTGTTCGAGCTGAACTGCCAAGCATTCAGACTGTGCTTCAGAGAGCGCAACTCCATTGGGCTGGCCACGTTGTTCGAATGCAAAATGTATGCTTGTCAAAAACACTATTTTATGGAGAACTTGCATGGGGCAGGCGATCACATGGTAGCCAAAAGAAACAATACAAGGACACTCTCAAGGTCTTTCTCAAGAACTTTGGATTTGACTGTACAACATGGGAGACACTGGCATAGGACTGCTTAGCATGGCATGCCCACATAAGAAAAGATGCTGTGCTCTTTGAGCAAAGCAGAAGTGAGACAGTACAAAGTAATTGTAGGATGTGCAAATTTGGGATATCCACCCCAAATATTCAAATGGACTATCTGTGCCCAACCTGTGGTAGAGCATTCTGAGCTTGTATTGGTCTGATCAGTCACGGTCGGACATGCTGAAATTTCACTTTACAATGGTGATGTCTTTTTGGCCCTCTTTGAAGATGAAGGACAACAACAACCAACCAACCAACCAGATGTTTAGAAATGTGTCAGGTTTTCAGAAAAGTTACCATCTTCTGTCTGAGAAGCTGGTGCTATATATTTCAACTTGAATAGGTTAGGAATGTTATCAAAAGATGTTGAGATAATCCATCAAGATCTACTGTATGTTGCTGATTGTCAGATATGCAATAGATTTGAGCTATATACCAGTAATAATTTTGAGCAAGGTTGAACTTGCATACTAAACTGTCTCAGAAGGGGAACCACTTATGGAACCATAGATTTTCATTGGCATTAGAGTTGAAAATGCATTAGTTTTTGCATATTAGATAGTGTGCTGTTAAATTATTGGTTGGTAGATTTGAAGAAGGAAAAAAAAGAATCTTGGCTAACATGTCTCTCAAAGATGGTCCTATAATGTGCCCTCCCAATGTGATATGGTACTCCTAATCATACTGGCATTTTATGAGACAATTTATCTTCAAATTTGATTATGCTTTAGGACTTAAAGTTGGCACAGATATGAAATAGGACTTTTTGAACAGTTTCATTAATCTACCTAAAGGCCATACATATATTGGTTGATAAGATGGAGTTATTTTCACTAGAACACAGCCAGTTCACAAGAATTAAATTGCCCTGGAGCACAAGAAGCATAGTGGTATGATTGTCAAAAAAATATGTTGACTAATTAGTATCATAGTCTTTTTTATTTAATAGATTAGTTATAAGCAGATGATTAAAACAAATAAAAACCATCTTGAAGTGTAATTTCACAGGTTATTGGATTGCAGTGAAAAGGGCACTGAACTAGGAACCAAGACTTGGTGGTTCTTCTCTTGGTTTTGCTCCTTAACTGACTACATGACTATGGACAGGCTACTTAATTAACTCTGTCGCTTTGTCATGAAATGGGAGAAATGATACTAGTTACATTTCCTTCACGGGTTGTTTTTTTTAAAAATGTCAAATATGAAGTAGTTTTTAAAAAATAAAAAATTCCTTATAAATTAGGCAGCTTAATACAAAATGGCTTTCGGATTCTGTGGAACTGGGATCTGTTCCTGCATTTCCTGCTAATTAGTTGCATGTCTTTACTCCTTCTGAGTCTTAGATTCCTTATCTGTAAAATTAAGGGAGTAGATAGAATAAATGATCCGTTCCTGCTCAGAGATTTTTTAATTGTGTTTTAGTAGGACTAAGTGATGGTGATATGACCAGCATTTATACAGCCTTTTCGTATTTGTAAGACACTTTTCAAGCATCTCATTTGCTCCGCACAACAACCATCCCCATTTTACAGATAAGGAAGGTGGAAGTGAAGCATCTCAACCCTTCCTCCTTTTTAAATCATCTTAGACTCCTTTGGCAGTTTTGTGAAGCTTTTGGGTCCCCTCTCAGAATAGTTTTTAAATGCATAGAATAAATAGGATTGCAAAAGAAGTCATTATCAATGATACCTGTTTAAGGAAATCATCCAGTATTAACAGTAGTGGCTCAGTGAAGTGGAAATTATTAGGTGCATGGTAGATTTCAGTTCCTGCTAATGTTTAGCCTAAAATGTTCATAAGAAAAT
>CM053770.1:129545126-129579140 GCA_028658325.1 Potorous gilbertii | reverse complement strand
GTTGTATAAACATCTTAAGGCATTAGGGGGATGGTCATTTGAATGTGTGGCTAGGTTTGGAGCTGGAAGATCTTCCTGGGTTTGATCTGTGGCTTTGCCGCTTACTCATTCAGCATCTCTAGGTCTCATTTTCCTTCTCTTTAAGTGAGAGGAGTTGGATTAAATGATTTCTAACAGTCCTTTTCACCTGTGAATCTAAGATACTATGAACAGATGTCTAATAGAAAGAACTGCCACTAGAAACAAGTCCCACATGTAGTTTCTATAGAAAAAAATAAAGGTAAGTTTGTGGGTAGTATGAAAAAAATTGCCTGTTGTCCATCTCTCTCTTCAGCTACATTTGAAGAATATTTCATAACATCAAATTCCATTACAGTACCATTCTAGAAATCTGTAACAAAAATATTCCCTAGACACGGTCTATATACCCTTCCTATTTTAAGAAATCAAAGGTATTCCAAATGGAAAAAAGAATTTGGACAGTCCCTTGGACTCATTGTAATAGGATTTTAACATGTACAATACACATACCATATGTTATCTGTGGTTGTGTGTTAGCAGGGAATAGTAATTTAAGTATCCTATTTATGTTTGATCAATCATGAATCATTTTTGCAAAGATTATCTTTCAAATAAAACAGTATAAAATTAAATCAAAGAAGACGAAATCTATGAGTTTCATTCTGTTGGCTTGCTTTGTTTCCTGAAGAACACGTACTAAACCACTATTGCATTTTCACACATCAGTACTTTGAAAATTGGTGAAATCTACTTAACTTGCTAGACATTGTTGGAATTGAAGCATTGGGGACAGTTTTTAAACCTTTGGGATCAATACTTATTGGCACTGTGACAAGAAATGTTGTCTAAGAGTTATATTAACCTATTTGCTTCTTTCTAATAGGAAAGTAAAAGATATTTCAAACGTAGTGAACTTGCCAAAAAAGAAGAGGAGGCATACTTTGAAAGATGTGGCTACAAGGTATGAATTATTATTTTTTTTTGGTCCAGACCTCTGGTTTCATCAGAAGGGAACTCCCAGTGAGGAATCTCCCTCTACCAGTGCACATCAGAATTATTATGCTACTTATATAACCTTAGAGAGTTATGTTAAATTGTATATTTATGAGTTTTAAAACATTAAAATGACAATAAATTGTTGTTCTCTGTTCAATTTGTCATTGTTATACATTAGCCTGTAAATGAGAAGCCAACTGGAGAGGTATGAGTTTTTGGTGTATGTTTTTTTTTTAAGCACTTTTAAATACAGGAAGAATATGCATGATATTTGGCTTTGGAATTTGTGTTATGGTTTGGCTTTTTGTGAATAGCATGAAATGGCTTGAGATCAAAGCTTGAGTTTTCTTTTTAAAATTTTGCCTTTTTTTCTGTGGACATAAGTACTGGATCTGACACTGGGCCATATTAATCTCCTCTGCCATAACCATCACCACTATCCCCAAATAAACACAAAGCAAAACATAATATACTAAAAAGAAAGCTTAAAAATGAATAGACTTATCATGTATTCTGCTGTAAACAGTTATTTTATAGGATTCAAAACTATTTGGCCCTGTAGATCCAGTGCATGGAAAGTGATGCCACATAGCATTTATGTGCCTTTGTTTAATAAGACAACAATTTCAAACACTAATCTTAAACTCTCTCTGCACTTTTGAAACAAATGAGTCATTGGGAAGGCTTTATCTATATCTCTTAGTAGCATGAAAAGTTATCTTTAAATTTATCTTGTTGACAGAGTTAGCTTTTATGGGGTTGGAAGGAGTTATGTTAAAATTTTACTATAAGACTTTCTGTAACCTTGACAGTTTTTCTACTAAAGTTAAAGGACTTTTAGGAAAAATTTCATCTTCTGCAAGGTTTTGATTTGAGTTTTTAAAATGTAGGTACTATTATACGTGTAATATAGGAAGAAAGATTTCTGAAAAGCCAAGTTCCTATGCTAGTGTTTTGGGGGCAGCATGAGGAATGCACATAGCTTGTATGTGCATTGTTTTTTTTGGTAGTATGTGGTGAGGGGATTGATATTTAAAGAGAAAGTAGTTCTGTTTCTCATAGCACCAAATAGCAAACACTATTTGAATTCTGATTTTTATATATGTGTATGTGTGTGTGTGTGTGTGTGTGTGTGTGTATGTTGATTTCCTTTGTTCTTGTGTGGGAAATTAAGTAGCACATATTGGATTATTTTTTTACCACTCCCAATTTCTCTGATTTAGACTTGATCCAAGAAAGCATTAACTATATATTTAGTCCATTTGCCCATGCCCTCCTAGATCCCTCTGTTCCTTTTTAGCTTAATGAGGTAGGGAATAATACTTTTAAAATAATGGATGCTTTTGGTTAGGTAATCTTAGTAATGTATGTTTTATTTGCTTGTGAAAGAGAGAGCACTGAAGCAAGATAATTACTGGAAAGATATTGCTTGTAATTTTGAGCTCAGTTGACAGAATGTCTGAGATCTTTTCCCCAGAGCTATTAGCTGTCATTTTATAATAAAAAATAAGATTTTTCTTTGTAGTTTGTGAATACTTTTTTGGACCTGGGAAAATCTATCTCTATTCTAAGTAGAAAACACAGACCTGACTTACTAAAGAGCTTTTTGTTTTTTTTTTTCCTGTAGTGGAAATGTGTTCCTTATGTTGTTGTTCCTAGTTGTTCCTTCTGTTCTTCTACAAATATTATTCCTTTCTTATCGATAGACTCATAAATTTAGAGCTGGAAGGATGTCTTCCATCTTGGATGTCTTCAAGGCCAACCCCTTATTTTTATACATGAGGAGAGTGAGGCCCCGAGAGGAGTATTAAGTGTCTAAGGTCTAATATGTCGTACGTAACAGGGCCAGGATTCGAACCCAGATTTTCTGATTCCAGATCCAGGGCTCTCTACCTAACACTGTGAGATCCATGGCGTCCCACTTTATAACTAACATACTCTGATCTGTACCTTTATTCCACTTCAGTCACAAACAGAGGATGGGCAAGCCCTTGATCTTATCACCATTCATTCTGGTTTCATGATTGAGAACTCTCAAAGTCCCCCTCTGATTTTGGCCTCCTCTCATTCCCTCTTTACCTTCTGCCTTATTCCTCCTAAACTTACTCTTCATTCTCACCCTGACCTCTTACTGCACTCCTCCTCTCCCAGCGATTTAAATAGAGTTGAAACAGTTGGACTGGACACTGTTTTTTCTCCTCAAATCCCTTGTCTTTTGTCCTGTTGTTTGTGCCTTCCCAAACTCTAATTTTGGTTATTCCTATCTTTCACTTTCTCCTCTTCTATTGTGGACTACTGAATGCCATCTGAAGAAGTCATGCAATCATACTCTGAGGATCCAGTACTGATTTGTCATCTCAGCTGAACCTTCTCTGCTAAGTGGAAATCCTTTTATTCCTTTTCTGTGTCCATTGTACTTCCCACCGTGGCTATTCCAAACCTTCTTAAGCCTTCTACGTTACCCCTTAGTGGCCACTTTTAGCAAAGAACCTCACTTCCTACTTTACCAAGAAAATGGAAGCTGTCTGTTACTGTGAGCTCCTTCTTTTCTGCCTGTTCTGTACCTCTGAATCCCTCCACATTGCTTCCCATTCCTGCCTTGTTTGTGCTAGGACACCCATCTTTCTTGCCAAGTCAAGCTTTTCAACTTGTGCTATTGCTTCCATTTACTCTTGTCTCTTCTAGGAGTTGGTCACAGGGATTATATCTTTTTCATTTTATTTCCTTCTTACATATTGGCCTCTATTCTTTTGTCTATAGATCTGCCTGAATCTCATCTATCCTTGAAAAAAAAAATTCACTTGACTTTGCTACCCACTAAACCCATCATCTTTTTACCTTTTACCTCTTTTTTTTTTTAAAGAAGAGTTTTACCAAACCCTTTTACCTTTCCTGGTCAGACTCCTAGAAAGCCGCCTGGACTTATTGTCTCCATTTCCTGACCTCCCACTTACCATTCAATTGAAATTGCTTTTCACAAAATTACCAAAAAATCTTTTAATGTCTAACATGGCCTTTTTTTCTTAAAAAAGTTTTATTAATGTGTTCTTGTTAAAATATCTTGGTCAATCCCTACTGACACTGTTTCCCCATCCTCCATCTTCGCATCTTTCTGCCACATACGATATTTGTGTGTAACAAATAAGTATAATCAGGCAAAGCAAATCAGCACAATGATCATGTTTTAGAATCTATACCTTTTTCTAAAGCTATAGTCTATTGCCTTTGTGCTGAGAGCTACTAGCCTTTTCTTTTTCCTAATCCTTTTTGAACTTTCTTCAGCTTTTGACACTATCAGCCACTTCCTCCTAGATAGTCTGTCCTTCCTCATTTTCCATGTTTTTCTGGCTTCATTGCTTGATTACTAGTGTGACTATTCATCTTCAGTCTCCTTTGCTGGATCATAATAGATCTGTCTCTCACATACGGATGTCTCAAAGATTTTGTCCTGGTCCCTCCTCTTTCTTTGCCTTTTCATTTCGTGCTCCCATTATCCTTCGTCTGTACTCAGTCATTATTCCTATGCAGATAATCTCTCAAAATTTACATATACAGCTTCAGAGTCTCCTTTGAACACCAGTTTCATATTAACAACTTTCTAGTATTCTACCCACATATGTCATTGGTGTCTCAGACCGAATCCTTTCTAGAATGGATATACAGTTATCCCTTCTACAGTGTGACTTTCTCCTTTGTGGTTTCAATATATCAAGGGGGTCAGCATAAGAAATTAAGTGGAAATTTTTTGGGAGTTTTGTAAAAACTACAGATGACATAAAAAGGTCAACAGATTATACAGAATCTCTGATCAAATACTTAACCCAAGTTACAGTAACATCCTGTAAATAAATACCCTATAAAAGAAAAATTTGAGAGTTTTCTTAGGTTTGAAGGGAGGGCCAAAAAATTTTATGCAGATTTTCCAGCGAGTGTGGGCACCATACTCATACCCACTGTTATGTGGAAGAAATAATTTTTCACCTACCCTAAGTTTGCTCCTCCTTCAAACTTCAGTAAAACTCATTTTTCTAATAACCTGAGCTTATATTTTGAGATATCCTTGAGTCTTTTCTCTCCTTTACCTCCCATATATAATTAGTTGCCATATGTTGTTGATTCTGTCTTGGTAATATCTCTTGTAACCACTCATTCATTCCCTTTTCTCCTCTTCAGTAGTTGCGCATTTTATATGGATTATTGTAATAGCTTCCCAGTTTATATCCCTACCTACAGTTTTTTCTGTCTCCAATCCATTTTCTACATAGCTGCTAAAATGATATTCTTCAGTCACAGATTTAATTATATTATTGACCCTGTTAAACAATCTTTATTGACTTCCTATTTCCTCTAAGATAAACTATGAACTTCATCTTGGCATTTAAAGACCTTCACAATTTTGGCTGCACCTAAACTTTCCTCCTTTGCAAAAAAGGTTCAGACTCTATCCATATTTTTAAATACCATATTTCCATACTTAAGTACCATGTTTCCAAAATGGTACTTTGGAAAAGAAACTCTAATCTGTTATTTACTCAAGTGGCATGAATAAGTTAGCATTTTTAATAATCATTCTATTTACATTCTCTAGAATGGTGGAATGTTTATTTAAAACAGATCTATAAACTCTTGGGCATTTCTCCACATGTGCCCTCTGTGGTCTCTGTGTATTTGGTACAGTTGGAAATAGTTTTTTTTAAGTATTAAAAAATATTGAATTTGGTGGTTTCACTGGCCACTGACTCTTACAGAACTCTTTTCTCTATTTGTTGGATCGTGTACATGTAGCAAAAGAAATAGGACAGTTGATCACCATACAAGAGCAGTTCATTCTTTTTTTTTTTTTTTTTTTTTTTTGGTGAGGCAATTTGGGGTAAGTGACTTGTCCAGGGTCACATAGCTAGTGTCAGTTGTCTGAGTCACATTTGAACTCAGGTCCTTGTAACTCAAAGGCTGGTGCTCTACCCATTGTGCCACCTACTTGTCCCCAGCTCATTTATTCTTTAGAATATTTGACTGGAACAATATTTGATCTTACTAAATTTTATTTTGGAAAAATAACTTTTACATAAAGTCCAAATTTTATAGCTTTTTTCTTTTTCTTTTTTTTTTTGATTGGGAGACTGTTATGTGTCGCTCTTCTGTATCATGAATGCCTTCTATGCATTGTATATGTGTAGTCCTTGTAATTTCACTTAGGTTGGTAAATTTGATAGTATTTTTACCATGAAGCACTTAGAAGCATGTTCATTTCCAAGACTCCTTCAGAAGAGCATTTAAAAAAACTTGTGTTTTTATTGAGATTTATATTCAATTTCATGAGCAATTAAGCTGATAAAAAAATAAATATTAACTGTAGAATATTATGTAAGCTGAATTTCTTTTGCTTAGATACAGCCAAAAGAAGAGGATCAGAAGCCATTAACTTCATCCAATCCAGTATTAGAACTAGAACTGGCAGAGGAAAAATTGCCCATGACTCTTTCAAGGCAAGAGGTAAGAGTTGGATGTTAATTGGCAGTAAAATGTGTGTATGTTTTAATGTTTCTTTTCTGTGCTTGTATTTATCCTCAGCTTTGTCTGGCCGGTTTCATGTATTTGATTCAGTATCGGTTGTCTCTCGAAATAGAAATAGCATTCAGCTAAGAAAAACAATGATGCTCATATCCCCAGTTTGGCTTTCAAGGGTGATCAATTTTTCATTTGCAACAACTCTTGAAAACCCACTTAGTCACCGTAGGGTTACTGTCTAGGTTGTAAAGGAGAGGGGGGCGGGAATGGTCATCAGAATTACAGATCCTTAAGTATTTAATTTAATTGATTTTCCTTCTTGATACCATTATGTGGATTCTTTCATATGAAAAATCAGGAGTCACGATTTTCGTCTCATTCTGAATTGAATACAACTTTCTAATTTGTGTGTAAGTTGCTTGAGTCCAAACATTTACAAAATTATATCTAAGTGATAATAGTTCACATTTACTTTTCTTATAGTAACTCTGTGGGGTAGTTAGCCTAAGTATTAGTCCCATTTAACAGCTGAAGAAACTGAAGTTCAGAGGAAAGTTACATGACTTATCTCAGAACCAGAAAGCTATTAAGAATTGGGGCCCAAACTGAAATTTAAGCCTTCTGTTTTTGAGGCCAGTACAGTGTTCTTTCCATTATACTAAATCAATATTTTATAGTTATTGTCCTATTTACTCAGCTGTTCCTTTAACTCCCATGCCTTTACTTATCTACTCTTCGGATAATCTTTTATGAGTGCTTGTTTTCTGTCCTTTTGTATTCATCAAACTATGCACATGCATGTTTGCATCCGTATTGCCTGTTTTTCTCACACTTGATAGAACCCAGTCCTACCTGCCTCCTTCCCAGCCTTATCTAGTACACTCTGACTCCAGAACTCTTAACCTTATTAAATTGATGACAACTGTAGCTTGATTTTTTTGACTGATGAACCATCATATTTAGGAATTTAGTCATTTTGTTTCTGTCTGTTTTTTAGAAAATTGAATTATCGGTTTGGCATAAAAATCAATTGCTCTGACATTTTCTCTCTATGTGGTCTCATTAAGTTTTAATTATCATTATGTTTATCATTTGGAAATCCACATATCAGGATGTATTGGATATTTGATAGAATATAGAGGAAACTATAGTAACCTACCTTTGGGGAATGTAACTCAAGGATTTGATAAAGGTCTAGAGACCCAGAGCTTGGGGTTTAGGTGTGATGTATTACATTATAATATGCAGTGTTTGTGTTCTAATTAGTGAAAGGAGCACTGAATAAGTAACTAGGGTCCTTGTACTATATAACTCATATTCTGTTCATCCTTGGCTCTAACTTACTATTTAGCATTGAAATTTCTGTCTGCCTGAAATTAGAATAATTGTAACATACTACATACAGTTGAAAGGAATCTGGAGGATTGTGAGTATTTTTATATTTAAATTAAACTTTATTTTTTGTTATGAAGCCTTTATATTTCTTCCCCTAGCTGAAAGAAAAAAAAAACACCATTGTAATAAATGTGCATAGTCAAGGAAAACATTCTTATGTTGACTATGTCAAAAAAAATATTTTATATATTTAAGCTGTCACTTCTCTTATCCATGGATTTGATAGCTTATTTCATTTTGAGTCCTTAGGAATTGTGGCTGACCTGACAACATACATGCCATTTTATTTCAGCAATCTCCTGAGTCTCAGCCATAAGCTTTTTTTTATCATGTGTTTTCCAGGACCATTTTTGGTTTTTCAGTTAAGGGTTTGTATCACCAAGGCAATATTCACAGCACTAACAGTGACTGAATATGCCAGCATAGTTCTGAATTGCAAAGTATAACAGACTTTCCATATGGAAGGCAGAAGAAAAACATTTATTCAGACACCAGAAAGCCAAATTCATCATAGTAACCAAGAGGTCAATACACATTATCACTGCAAGGGACAAAGCCATTCCCAACCCTCCCCCACTGCTGGGGCATTTCCACAAACAAATACAAGACTAGCTGTACCTGCCTGTGTCCTCTCCTTCCTCTGCCCCTAACTGCTCCCACCAGCTTCCTCCAAGTTCTGCTCCTGTTCTACCCTTTAAGCAAGCTCTTCCCACCATATGTGACTTAGGTTTCCATGTGATTTAAGCTGGTCACATGGGCTCTATTAATGAATGAGAAATATCTTTCCATTTAAATTACCCTTACAGAGTTTAACTTCATTTTAGGGACCTTTTCATTCACAGTATTGAGTTTCTATGTCTTTCAGAGTTGTTTGTCTTTTTACAATATTGTGGGGTTTTGTGTAAGTTGTTCTCCTAGTTCTGTTAACTTCACTTTGCCTCAGTTCATACAGATCTTCTGAAGTTTTTCTGAAAACATCTTTTACCATTTCTTGTAGCAAAATTATTTGATTACATTTATATATCATAATTTGCTCAGCCATTGTTCAACTGATAGACAACTCTTTAGTTTCCAGTTTATTGTCACTACAAAAAAGAATGGTTATGAATATTTTTATACAAATAGAACTTTATTGAATCTTTGTGGGGAATAGCCCTCTATGTATTGGTGTCAAATGTAGTGGTATCAGTGGGTCAAAGTATATGCATCAATTTGCTTTTCAGAAGGACTCGAGCAATTCATAGCTCCACTAACAGGGTATCAATGTCATATTTTCCCTCAGCCCATTTTACATTTGTCATTTTCCTTTTTTGTGGGCTTTTCCAATCTTATGGCTGTGAGGTAGAACCTTAGAGTTGAATTTGCATTTCTAATTATTCATAGGTTAGAATATATCCTGGGGGAGCTTGGATTTCTTCCCTTCAGAACTGCCTGATGGTGGATAGTTCTTAGATGTAAACCTGTCTTAATAATGATGTCTAGAAAAAAAAAAAGATTATATAGTTACCCTTGGTGTTATGTATTTAATTTAGCACCTTTTTAAAAGGAAATTATTGGTAATATATAGCCATTTCTCACATACTCAGATTTTTTTTTGTTCTTCAGTTGTGCTTTATATTATATTTGACTCGATCTGTATGTTTCTCAATATTTGTTTTTGAGTTGAATTAATACATTACAGTTTCTTGGGAAAAATATTTTATCCTGAATTTTAAACACCAACCAAAAGGACATTTCTATTACACACAGTATAATATAAAAAAGAGGATCCTATATAAAAGTTATGAATCTTCATTTTATGGTAGCTTCATTCTTTAAAAATATATTATAAATTCTGTATTTTAGTTCGAAAACTGTGCTTTCTTCTGAAATTCCTTTTGTTCTGTACATTTTAAAAAGTGTTACAGTGGCCCTCTTTTTTTGGCCATCAGTATTGCCAGATCTTCCTCACTCCATCCTAGACTTTTCCCCTCTCCCACTTACATAAAAACCTAGAGAAAGAAAAAAAAACTTCTTACAAACAAGCACACTTAAGCAAAATGAATCTTGATAGTGGCCAGATCTAAAATATATGTCTTTTCACCTTGGGTTCATCACTTTCTTGTGAGGTGGTGGGTCACATGGTGCTTTATTATAAGTCCTCTTTGAGACATAGTTGGACATTGCATCAGTTAGAGTTCTCAAATCTTTCTAAGGTGTTTTTCTCTATAATAGTGTTGTCCTTTGTTCATTGTTTTCATGCTCACTTCACTCTACATCAGTTCACACTCCCCAGGATTCTTTGTCACTTTTTTTTTCATTTCTTAAGGCAAAATTATCATTCCATCCATTACAGTAGTAAAGCACAGTTTATTCAACCATTCCCCAGTGTCTAACAGGCAGCTTAGGGTGCCTCCTTGCATTCTAGTTTTGTATTACTGGTGACTTTCTCTCCGTTATTATCCTGCATCTTGTATCCCCTTCTCCACTCCTCTCTCTGTCTCTTTGCTGAGTTGGATGTATGTTCATTCATCAGTTCGTGTGTGTGTGTGTGTGTGTGTGTGTGTGTGTGTGTCTGTCTCCTTTCTTTATGCCAGATAGAAGTGAGGTTCATCTGATAGCTATCTCCTCCCCAACTCCTTCATATTTGTATGCTCTCCTCAGACACTCCAGTTATGAGAAACAAGTTTCAACCCCTTCTTCCTTTTTATCCTAATGTATTCTGTTTACCCGTTTCCCTTTTAAAACTCTCAGAACAAAACTAATCAATCCCCAAGACCTTTGATATTTTTATCAACTTACTCACTGTCTTTTGAAGACACTAAGGTTCTGAAGAGATACTTGTTATTTTCTGCCCATTAGCACTAGATCACCATACAGCCACTTCCAATTACTCAAATAAATTTACCTTTTAGATTTCTCTGGACTCTTGTGTTTATATTTCATAATTCTTTTCATCAGAAATTCTTGAAAGTCTTTTATTCCATTAATGATTCCTTTCTCCACCCCTATCCCCACCTTCACATAAGATTATATTCAGCTTTCAGGGTAGGTTATTTAGGGTTGTAAACCTGTCTCTTCTGCTTTTTAGAATATTCTCTTTCAAGATCTCCTCTTAATTTATATTAGAAACAGCTGGTCTAACATGATCCTGATGGTCATTCCTTGGTCTTGGGCTGCATCTCTTGAATTAATACATAATACTAAATAGTGTCAAAGTGCAGGTAATCCTGCACCTTGATAGGTGGTTGTATCTCTTGGGCCTCTGGTTGCTGACCCTCCCCTGAGTCTGCTTAGTTCAGCTTTCCCCACCAGGGCCTGATCCTAGTTTTTAATCTCCCACATTTTGACTGGGGGATATTTGACCCCAGGCAAGAAGTCTCATTTTTACTTTTCTATCCCCTCCCCTCATGTTTTCCTTGTTCCTCATCCTAGCTCACTATAAAGGATGAGCTTTCTTACGTTTAGTTTCCAAACAATTAAGTAGACTAATTTTAAAAACAGAATAAAAATATTTTAAGCAGAGACTGAATCATAAGTCAGGGATATGACCAGTGAGATAGTTTCTCTTCAAGATTCTTTTCATTTAGTGTATGTTACTCAGATGATATTATACAGTCATAGTATTTCATAGCTGGAAAGGACATTAACATTGTTTAGTACAACTCTTTTTTGTAAATGTAGTAGAAGCCCAGTGAGATAATTATTTCCCAAGGCTGCTAAGGTAATAGTCAAGCAGAGTGGGGGTGACCCCAGGTCCTATGGCTCCAAATCCAATATTTAACACCATAGCATATCATTTCTGCATTGCAGTTGTTTTTTAAAATAAATTTTTAGTAGTATCTTTTTTTTTTACATCATGTTTACACTCTCCAAGAGAGCCCCTTAAGCAAAAAATAAAGTTCAACAAAACTAAACGAAGTGTCAAAGAAGTCTAATGTTATGGGAAATGTTTCTGCACTCATAGTTCCCTCTCACTACAAAGAAGCTTGGGGAAGGAGATGGGGAAAAGATGCTTTCTCGTTTTTCCTCTTTGAGGCCAAATCTAGTCGTTATAATTTCACAGCATTCAGTTTCAATTGTCTTGTGTTTTTTCCTACTTACGTTGTCATTGTGTATTTGTTTCCTGGTTCTGCTTATTTCATTTTCTCTCAGTTCACGTAAGTCTTTCCAAGCTTTTCTGTAGTCATCATATACCCTAATAGATTTTTAAAAATACATATGATTTTTTAAAAACAAGTATTAAATTGATGATTTCTTGTAATGGTTAGTAGCTTCACTAATATGATTTCCAGGGTTTTGTCAGTTTATCAAAGGTTCCTTCTTTTTTCAGTATGAGAACTCATTCCACTGAGTCAGATTGTAACAGAGAACTATTTGAGACCCAACAAATATAAGTAGGTCATCATGCTAGGATATGTCAGAGACAAGATTTGGACTCAGGTCTTACTGTCTCCAGAACTAGTCCTTTATTATACCATACTGCTTCTCATGTTAGAAGCAATTTAGCATTAAAATGGAAAATAATTTCATTTTAAAAGACATTATAAAGGAAGTCATTTTAGTGGACAGAGCATTTGGCTTAGAAGTCAGGTAGTGTTAGATTCAAATAGCTGTGTGATCTGTGGCAAATACCTCAGCAACTCAGTCAGAAAGGGATTAGGATTTGTTGGTGGAGGCTGGGGCTGAGAATCTTTTGCACAGTCACAGAGCCTTTACCTTTTCAAATTTTTTAAAAAAGAATACACTTATTTTTCTCCAAGATATGGTTTTTGAAGACATGGAATAAATATCTTTCTTTATAGAAAATAATAAAATTTACTTCTTTTATGCTTCCGTAGCATGTTTAATTAAAAAATATATGGCAGTATAATTTTTAGTAACGAGGGCTGTCATTCTTTCACCTTAAAGAATTTGCTAATGTAAGAGACAACTTTATTCAGGAATTGTATTTAAAAAAGGTACTTAGCTGTATAATAAGATTGATAATAGTTATTCTAAAATTAAGTACTAGAGAAACCTAACGATAATTATGACCCTTTATTTTCAATGCATTTCATACCTCTTTGGTTGCTTAAAAATTATGATTTATATTTAAGGATTTATCTTAAATTTGCATCGTTAGCTTCCTTTTTCATCCTATAGGATCTATTTAAGAAAAGATTTCATAAGTTTTTGAGCCAGAATGACCTTTTAATTTAAAAAAATCCAGTAAACAGCTATTAAACATTTGTTATTTTCCAGCCATTGCTAAGCTGTAGGGATACAATTAATCAAGAGCAAGACAGTCCCTGCCCTCAAAAAGCTTACAATCTTTGGAGACCACACACCAAAGGAGACAGAAAAGCAGGGAGATGAGGGAGACAGCACCAAAGTTTCATCTTATCTACTTCAGTGGAGTTGACAGCAGGACTGCTGTTGTAAATTGGAGTGAGCTGAGAGTCCAGCTTCTGCACTCTGTAAAGAACGGGTTTGGTACTCTGCCCTCCAGTCCTCCATTCTGAGGGGAGATGAGGCAGAAGTAGGTGGTATCAGTCAAAGCTTGAGAAACAGCATGATAGTGAGTCTAGAAGTGTGGAGCTGTTCCTGGAGGGGCATCTTCTTCCATGGAGTTGAAACCTGGCAAATTAGCAGGTGCAAAGTAGAGTTGAAAAAAACACCTTGATTACTTCATGTTTTGTTTAGAATATTTAAATTAACATTCTTCATTTTAGATTTTATTTTGAAATGAAAAGAATTGTGTAATTTATTGTTGTTGTCATCATCTCATTTTTACTTTTCTCTTGGAGTTCAGACAGAAAGTCCTATGACATATCACTATTCTGTTTTTATTTCTTTATATTCAAATTTGTATGGAACATTACATAAGTATTTAAAAGAACTGCTTTTTGTTTTGAATAAAAGTTTTAGGATATAACCTATTCTCTTTACGCTTACTGAAAGCATCTTTAGTGCAATTCTGGTAGCAGACAGAACACGAGGAATCAGGATTCTTGTCCTGGCTCCCAGGCCAATATTGTCTTCACGACAACAGAGCCTAATCTTTTTAAACATTTCTTTACCGTTTAAAGTAGAAAAAATGTAGTCTAGATAAGTTTGGTTTAAGGATTTATCTGCTTGACTTGAAAACTTGAATAATTTCTTGAAGTTTAGTTTTTTTTCTTTTTTGCCTTTTTTTTAGGTCATTAGGCGATTGAGAGAAAGAGGGGAACCGGTTAGATTGTTTGGAGAAACAGATTATGATGCATTTCAGCGTTTAAGAAAGATTGAGATTCTCACACCAGAGGTTAACAAGGTAAGTTGACAGATGACAACCAAATAAATGCTAGTGTTCCATATGTAAATAATGGGTTGTGTGGGGCAGCTAGGTGGTGCAGCGGATAGAGCACCAGTGTGGGAGTCAGGAGGACCTGAGTTCACATCTCACCTCAGATGCTTGACACTCACTAGCTGTGTGACCCTTGGGTAAGTCACTTAACCCCAATTGCCTCATCCTGGGTCATCTCCAGTCATCTTGATGAATATCTTGTCACTGGATTCAAATGACTTTGGAGGAGAAGTGAGGCTGGTGACCTGCACAGCCCTTAGAATGGAATTTTATTATTTCCCTGGCCCTAGATCTGCTCCATAGGCAGCTCTAGAACATCACAATGAAGTTTTCCTTTTTGTCTCTGTCATGTTCTCAGATGCATCTGTTCCTTTGATAGCAGGACTGGAAGCCTGCCATTTATTTGCCACTATTGTACTTTTGTAAAAGGACAGCGCAGTGGAATTGGATGCCTTCACATATTCTTTTCCATAACTCTCTGATTTTAGAGGATAGGTAGGATATGTTGTCTACCTAGTCGAACTAAAAGAGACCTTAGAAGATATTATATTGATAACGTATTTTTGTTTATTGTTAATATTATTTTGCTTCTTAAAGGGAAGATCTTCCCTACCCATTAATGGACCTCCCCATTAAGGGGAGTTTGATTAGGGAATATTTGTAGGAAGGCCCATACCTTTTGTTAATTTTCTGATGAGACACTGGTTCTCAAGAGTTGTGATGCCCTCTGGCTCTGAAAAATGTATAAATACTCTGAGGTGAGGTTTTACTTTGGGGCTTACGGACTGGAAGGGTTCGGCCAGGTGAGACTCTGGGCAGCCCCCAAGGAGCCCCTGCCTTTGAAAACCCAGATGTTGGTGCTTCTCTCTCTGGTCACCACGTATGTATGGTCAGACAGTTGAATTTGTCCATTGATCTATGATATATATATTGCTTATGTCAGACAGTTGAAAGCTATGTCTGTTGATGTTGATTTCTCTGTATTTTCTCCGAAGTTTAGGGTGCTGACTTTTTCACCTTGAGGAAAGCGAATGATACAGGTGCTTGATTAAAATGATTGTTGTCCCCTCAAGTTGCTTTCCTTATAGAAAAGTAGATCAAAGAACCTGTGATAGCAGGCCCTCCTGTGTAGTTGGGGTGTTTTCTTTTACAGATAATCTTGTCCAACCTCTCAGCTCTTCTCTACAGCATCCTAATAGGTCATCATCCAACTTTTGATTGAATACTGTCCTTAATGTCCTTAAAGACAGGAAACTCATTAAAGCTAGAAGAATTCTCTATTTTTATTTTTTGACTTTTAATTATTAGAAGATTTTTCCTTACATTGAGCTAAATTTCCTTTCCTCTAATTTAGTCATTTGTCCTAGTTCTCTCTTAGCTATGTAGAATAAATTCCATCTTTACTCTAAATACCAATCTTTTCAAATGTTGGTAGACAATTCTTACTTCTTACAAGCCCTCCCCACATTACAACATATACACAAACACATGCTCTTTCTTATCTCTTTTCCAGGCTAAATACCCCCAGCCCTTTTAACCATTTCTCATATGACATACTTTAAAGACTTTGTCATCATTCTAGTTATTCTCCTCTAGTTTGCCAGTGTACCTTTTAAAATGTCCTAGAACCAAACACAGCGGGGGGCTGACTAGTGCAGAATATCATGGGACTGTTTACCTTATTATGGATCTCTTCTTTCCAGGTTAATAGCAGTTCCCTAAGGTATAGTAATAGTCCTTTTGTAAGTTTATTCAAACACATACAAATGTACCTACTGTACTCTCATCTAATTCAGCATTTCTCCATATTTTCTCTACAAGATTATGCTAAAATCTACAATCTTTCATAGTTGGCTCAGAGTAGAGCCCTGTGGCATCCAAGTGAATGGTTCTTTGTGTTTTTTGATGGAGAAGCAAGGAATTTGTTTTGAAAGGAAAAAAGGGGCTTGGGAAAATCGAGGAGAGGACAACCTGGTGCACTGTTGCCTGTTATCTCAGATGTGGCCCCTGCTTGCATCCTTCCAGAGCCCATTTGACCCATCTGTTGGGTCAAAGTGGAGGCCTGAAAAATGACCAATGTTAAAAAAAAAAAACACAGGGTACATCAGATTTAAAGTTTAAAATGTGTGAGAAGGCTCAGTCATTAGAGACTTTGGGTCTCTATTCCTTGAGAAATTTCTAGCCCTAATCATGAAGATGATCTTCAAAAGATGAGTGCTTAGATTTTAGCTCTCATGATACTTTTCTTTGTCCAGCCATCAAGTTGACATTAGCATAAACCTCCTACCAAAAAGTATGCATTTGTATTGACCAGCTGTTCCTTCAAGTCCATTTATGTTTAGAAAAGTTAACCCTGAGGAAGATAATGGTAACCGGTTTAACCAGTTTAATTCTTATTTCAATCACTTTCTTCTGTTTCGTTTATTTAAATTTTTGAATCCTGTGTCTTAACATTCATTTCCAAAAATTGCACACAGAATTTGTACTTGCTAGTGTGGTTTCATTCACCTAATTAAAACCATTTACTAACCAGATAGAACTAATTAAAAAGTGAAGGTGAAACTTCCTGAGTGAAATTGAATGTTAATGACATTTTCCTTTTCCCTATTGCTAGGGTTTGAGGAATGATTTGAAGGCAGCCTTGGATAAGATTGATCAACAATACCTTAACGAAATTGTTGGTGGTCAAGAACCAGGAGAAGAGGACACACAGAATGACCTGAAAGTCCATGAAGAAAACACCACTATTGAAGAATTAGAGGTGCTCTCCTAAAAGTCACTGAGATTTAATTGTTCTGTAGTGGTTGTTTATCCACCAGACACATGTGTCTCATTTTAAAACTCCGTGATTTTGATGTTCTAGAAGTGTAAATTAAGAGTTGATTTTATTTCTTTAATAACTACTGTGACACTGTAGGTCTAGAGGTGTGCCAGCAATTGGACTGATTTTTTTCAGTAAGCATTTTTCATGTGAAACCATACATACATAGCATCAGAATTTGAAATGATGTGTGTCTAAAAGCCAGTTTTATACATATGTGTGTATTCGAAGCATATTTTCTTTTTAAAATTTTTAGTAGAAAAGTTTTCTACTTATTTTGAAATTCTGTCAGATTTGAAAACTGAAGCAATGTTTAACAGCCTTATGAATGTAAAGCAAACTTCATATTTTTTTCATATTTTAGGATGTATAAATAAACTCTGTGTTTTGCCTTGTGCTCTCTACCAAAAGTTAGGAACATTTTTTATTTTTTTCCCTTAGGCATTGGGAGAATCCTTAGGAAAAGGGGATGATCATAAAGACATGGACATCATAACCAAATTTCTTAAGGTAATGTCTTTTTGTGCTAACAGACTAATAACACTTTGGTGGTCTTGAGAACTCTCCGTATGTTTTCAGATTGTCAGGTTTTTAAGATTTGAGAGGAAAATAGTCATCTATAAAAATAATAGCTGACTTTTATTTAGTGATTTCTGGTTTACCAAGTGATTCATTAACTCAATTTATTTCCATGTTAACCTTACTAGGTAGATACTATTATTATTTCTCTTTCATAGATAAGGAAACTGATGTTGAGAGAGGTTAAGTGGTTTGTCCCCAGGACATATAGATGTTGAATATTATTATATGCATAATGCAAGGAGGTACCTGGATACAAAGCTTTATCAAAGAAAACACATACTCTCTGCTTTCATGAAATTATATTCAAAGATGGGTACATTAATGTAGATACAAACAAAATAAAATAGCAACAAGATGAGCAAGAAAACAAGGATGGAGAATGCTATTTTTATCCAGTCAAATGCATAGCTTTTTTCCCCCTAAGCTTTTTAATATTTTCTTACTGTAGCAGGGTTGTCGTTTTCTCCTTAAATTGGAAAGAATGTAGGAGAAAAAATTTTGACTGATAATTCAATTCAATAAATATTTATTTTCTTCTTATTTAGTCATTCAATTGTCTATTGACACATGGGTTCACATGACTCCGTGAACAAAGTCTATGGGGTTTTCTTAGATAATGGAATGGTTTGCCATTTCCTTTTCCATTGTGTCCTCATTTTACAGATGAGGAGCTGAAATAGGGGTTCCATGACTTGCCCGGGGTCACACAGCCAGTAAGTATCTGAGGTCATGTTTGAACTCAGGTCTTCCTGACTCCAGGCTCAGCACTGCAACCACTGTACCACCCAGCTGCCCCTTAAACATTTATGAAGGACCTACTGTGTGCTAGGCTTGGAATTGTATGGAAGAAAGGTGATTACATGGAGGAAATGCTAAGGTTGGAGGAGGTGGGAAGATAGGTTAGTAAAGGGACACACATATATCACATGCATGTGTATACATGTATGTGTGTTTTTATATCTACAGAAGCATATCTTATCAGTAAATCTTTAGGCTTGTGCTTATTTCTCAGTCACTCTGTTTTTGCTGATCCCTTTGAAGGGAACTCTCCCATTAGCTGAATATTTCCTGATAGTCTCAGCCTATTCATTTATTTCCTTACCAGTTTTATCTTTAGCTTTCCCAAGGAATTTGGATACTATTATGTTTGAATTCTAAAAAATACTTCTTTTGTTAGGATTTAAATGAACCATCCTAAAATTGTTTTAAATGCAGTTGAACACAGAACATGTGTATATATTTGTCATAAATCAGTAATGTCTTTTTTTTTTTTTGCTCTAGCCTAATCTGGAATTTACTCTTGGAGTTGGTGACATCTTTGGCAGTGTCACTACAAGTGTTTGGTCACATCAGCTCTTGCTCTCACTGTACCCATACATGGGCTTTTTCTATGTAGTTGGTGCCAAATTGCTGAGAGGGGTTAGTTGGAAATGTTGGGGAAAGGAATGGAGAAGAAAGGCTACAATTGTATGATCATTTTTTCTCTTTTGCCCTTTTTCTTCTATGATTGATATAGGGTCACACCTTTGTTCCTCTGATCATCTAATGCTGAAGTGTTCATGGTGTCATAAGCATTAAATGATCATATACTAATTGAACATCAGTCATGATCATGATACTGTGGAAGATACTTTGTAAATCCATAACTTTGTGGTAGACATATAAAATTATTTTTTTTAAAGAGCAAGGAAATATAATTTTAAAAAGTTTTTAAGTTTGCTGAGTAGTATAAGTTATATAAAGGGGAAAAAAAGAGTAGGGTACTTGAGAAATATCATATGTGGTGATCCTCCAGCAAAATTCTTTGGTATTTTATGGCATGAAAGTAGCGGTGGGCTCTTAAAGGCCATACTCGGGCAAGTTCTGCCAGGCCCTGTACTGATCTAAGAAGGGATTGGAGGTTAATTGAGAACTAACTTGGTTAAATTTGGAGAATCTTATCACCAGTTTGGTTTCATTTTGATGAGTATTTTTGGCCACCTTCTCCTAGCTAATAGTGGTTTAGTACACTCCCTGTATCTCATCTGAGCCTCACTTTGTAACACAAAACTCAGAAGACTGATTTTATTATTAGCCCCAGCACCTCTTACCTAGACAGCTGTCTTTTGGTTGGTCTGTCGGTCTGTCTCCCGTCTCTTCCTCCTCGATTCTATCTTCCACTCAGCTTTCCAAATGAACCTTCTGAAGTATGGTTAGAGCCATGTCAGGCCCCACTCTCCTTACTCTCCAGCCATAATCCTGTTTGATTTTTAAAGCCCTTCATGTAACCTAGTCCCTTCCTACCATTCCGGTCTTCTTATAAGTTATTCCCTTCCACTTACTCTATGACCCAGTTACACTGGGCTCCTTGGTCTTCCTTGGAATGAGATACTCCATCTCTCAGCACAATTTTCCTGGCTGTCCCCCATGCCTGGAATTCTCTTCCTTTTCACTACCACCTTCTTCCTCACTTTCCCTGGCTTCCTTCAGGTCTTCTCTAAAATCTCATCTACAAGAAGCCTTTCTTGTTCTTCTTCAGAACTAATACATTCCCTCTGAGATTTCCTCTAGTTTATCTTATATACAGCTTACTTGTACATAGCTGTTTGCATGTTGTTTCTTCCATTAGATTATGATGAATTCCTTGAAGGCAGGAGCAGTGTTTGCTTTTCTTTGTGTCTTTGGCACAATGCATGGTACATAGTAAACACTTAATTAGTGCTTATTGATTGACTGACCTCTGATGTTGTGTCTTACCCATCATCATATTGCTAGTGTCAGAGACACGAGCCCAGCATGTTGTTGGCTCTCCCAGACTGCTTCTCTGGAAGCCTAGGAAAATTGTAGTCTTCATCAGTGGAGAGAATACTCACACTTATGACACATGGAAGCATACATTATCATGATGGCTTTGTAAGAAGTTGAGTGGATACTCAAAATATTAATAAAATATAGTTAATAAAAATTAGTGCTTTTAATTTCTTTCACCTTGTGTATGTTCATGTCTTTGACCAGTAGGTGGCAATGTGGTATAAATCTACCCATTCTCTTTACAGTTTCTCCTTGGAGTTTGGGCTAAAGAACTCAATGCCAGAGAAGATTATGTAAAACGCAGTGTACAGGGCAAACTGAACAGTGCCACTCAAAAGCAGACAGAATCATACTTAAGACCACTTTTCAGAAAGTTGCGAAAAAGGGTAAGTGACATCTGTTAGCGGTGCTGATGTTTAATAGATTGGATATTCTCTTTTCAGAATAAATGCTCTTTCTTAGGATATTGAATGGATTCCCAAATTAATTACCTCATTTTTTCTTTTTAGACTCTTCCTGCTGACATCAAAGAATCAATAACAGACATTATTAAATTCATGTTGCAGAGAGAATATGTGAAGGTATGAAAGATAGGTACCACATACTGGGGACTGAAATTGTGATTAGTAGTGTATCTAGATTCGGTCCTTTACAGCATTCATTATCACTTAGAATTGGGGGAATTTTTATGACACATTGGCATAATTGTGGAAGTCAGCTGGTCACACTTAAAAGTCATCTTTTGGCCTAGCTATCCCTCCTGGCCATTGCCCAGACTTGGGAACATCCCCTGCCACTTGTGTGCACTTGCATGCTGAGCATGCTGCACTCCTTTAGGACTCAGCTTGGATGCCAGAGGGGCATCTCAATTGTTAATGAGTTTTTTATGCTTTAATTGTTCCTTGTCCTCTTTTTTGGTGTGTGCATGTCCCACACCTTCACCCTCATAAAAAGAAAGATTTTCAAGGACAGGGGCTGTTTTGTTTTTGCCCAGAACTCAGTGCAGTGTCTTTCATGTAGTAGGTGCTTAATCAATATTTGTTGAATTGGATTGATATCAAATATGAATATGAGGGAAGTTGATTAACACTTAGTATGAGCTAAGACTTTGAGATCTTTGTTGTAGCGCTCTTCCTTTGAAAAAACTGAGCAATTTTTTTTTCTTTTCACTAGAAATATTTTTATTTAAATGCTGTTTTTGAGGATGGTAGGTTTTAGATCTTATTGAAGGCAGCAACACCTGTGGCTTGTACATAGGCTTCAAAGGCAGTTGTCCATTCCTATAGCACGTCTGTCCCAACTTTACCATCTTCAACCACACATTGTACCTGAGGCTTCTTGATGCCATATCCACTGGAACTAGTCTAGAAGATTCCCCAGACCAAACCATCTGCCTGAGTACTTCTGACATATTCCTCCAGTGTTGCCATATCTGTCTCATCTTCCCAAGGTTTCACATCCAGTAAGATGAAAGACTTGGCAACAGTTGCAGGTTTTTAGGATTTCTTTGGTTCATACTGAGCAAGGTTTTCTTTTAGCTCCTGCGCTTCTTCACTTTCCTCCTTCTCATCAGACCCAAAGAGATCAGTGTCATCATCATCTGATGTCTGTAGCTCCACTTCCCGTGGTATCTTCTACCTCAGCAGGCCCATACTTGCCCAAAGCCTTCTTGATTCCTGGAAAGCTTAGGACTTAATATGGTTATACCAGTGGAGAGCATGGTACCAGATGTCTTCAGATACTACAGTGTCAGCCTGGGATGGCACAACCCTGCTATGTAGCTCTTGTCCACCAGGAAGTTGTTGACTTCCTGCAGGGCCACAGGTGTCTTGAGGTCTCTGAAGCCCGTGGTGGTGGTGGTACAGGGAAAAGGAGGAAGTGGCAGTGGTGTCAGAGGAACTGAGTGCAGGCTAGGAAAGCAGCACAGAATGTGGCCATGCCAGTGCTGGCTGCTGACTGAAAAAAGGCTTGAGCAGCTTTTTTGAGGATTTTTGAGTCAGTGAACTAGATAGACAGTAAATAAGCAGGTTCCATTTTGGAAGTTTGTTCTTAAGTCAGTAACTTGAAATTGGGAATATTTTATTTCACACAGCAACCGTGCTGTAAATGCTGGTTATTTCCAGGTCAGTCCACAAACGCCGGCTTAATGTTGAACTACTGATATTACTTGTACTGCGGTACCTGATCAATATTCATAACATCATGTCTATATGAAATAATTTTCAAACTCATTGGAGAATTCTAGACCCACAATTTCCCACGTTAGAATCCCATAGACCAGAACACTGTTTTTCTCAATTCAGTAAGCATTCATTAGACACTTACTTTGTGTAAGACCATCTCTTGCCCCTGCCTACTGAGCTGCTTTCCTCCAAGGCTCCCACAGATTTGGGGTCCAGGAGAGGACTTTGATGTTCTAGGGCCCCTAGGGTAGCGAATAAGGATCTGTTAACTCGCATGAATATGTGTGAAGACCTGTGACTAATTACCGAGGGTCATAAACGATGCGTACATTTTCTAAGTCATTATTTTTAATTACTTAATGGAAAAAGTGTGGCATTTCATCTTGCACTCTTCTCCCAATATTAAGTACCCAGAATCTGCTGGCAGATTATTTGGTTTACTTCGTATTTACTTCATAAAAACAAAGAGAACCTAACTTGAACATTTAAACTAGTTTGTTTTGTAATCTGCTGAAATGTATGTGCTGAAATTTCCATCAGTTGACCTCCACTGTTGAAATTATACATGTGAGTACCTGTAATAAAATGCTGAGTTGTTTAAGAAAACATCCATGGCCTTTTTCAAACCTCATAAAACCTGTTTGCCTAGAGTAAGCTTGACTGTTTTTATTCTGGCAAAAAAACCTCAGAGCTCATTTTATAGACAACTATTTGTAAGAACTGGTTTGTATATATTTGGAAAAGTTTTTAAAACTTCTTTTTTATTGTGAATTTAGGAATCACTGAGAAACAAAAGCAAGAAAGAAGCTTTATATAAAAACATCTTTTATTATGTATAGTTTATATTACATATTATGTATATGTAATATGTTATATAAATATGTATATATAATTTATATGTTTAACATCAACACATAGTGTGTGTGTTTATGTAGTACCCATATGAAATTCAGCAATGTGGTCATTGCTGTATTTGTCAATCTTCTGTAATTTTTTGTTTTCTTCTTTGCATTTTAAATCTAGCAGATGTTGAGCCTTTAAAAATTTTGAATTGGACTGTGACTTCATTGATATGGGGAATTGCCCATGAAGCACCTGCCTCCAGCCTACATAAATTGGCAGTTGCTTTACAACTGAGTGGCCAAGCGACTTTCCTAGGGTCATTATGACCCAGGTCTTCTTGACTTCAGTCCTGGCTCTTTGTCTTTCATACAACATCACCTCTCACGTGTATTTATTGAGGCTCTTTTGAGGTTTAGTCAGATAAGCTTTTCTTAAACTGGCAAGGTCAGATATTTAAGATTTGCTTCTCTGCTTTCTGGTTGCTGTTTTTCTTCCACAGATGGCTGGAAAAGTCATTTTTAGAAAAGCCTGCCTACCTCCAAGCACCTCCTCCACCTCTATCACCAGCCTTCCTCCTCTCCCCCCCTTTCTGTCATATTCGTTGACCATTTTCTTCAATGTAGATAGATTCAGTTTTAGGGTTTTTGGAGTATAGTGCTTTTGAGAGGTGAAAATAAAGCTAATTCAGTACTTAGAAATTTTACTTGTGGGCCTCTATCCTAACCTTCCTGTTAGTAACTTCATCCTATGCATGGAACACCCACATGTTTTATTGGGAATTCCATACAGGGAACAGCTATATCTTCAAGTTGGATTAGGAAAAACTAATTAAATGCTGTATTTCTGTATAACCACCTGTAGAAGAGATAGTTCTTGAAGAGATCTGAATTAGAATATCTAGCAGTGCATTAAATTGCCTCTTTCAGATGTGGAAAAGACATTAAACACCATAGCAAAAAACCATGCAAAGAAGTATTTATCTTATATACATAAACACTGGTCTAATTTTCATTTTTACCATCGACTGTTGCCTTGAGCAAGTTTTGTAATCATTCTAAAACAAAACTAAATTAGCATAAATATGACAATATTTTATATATTTATACATACTCTTACATAAAACATTTAAATATTTGTATCTAAAGTGTTATTAAATCATTGAAAAGCTAATACCTACACAAAATGTTTTGCCATTCTTTTCTCATTAAAAACTCAACTCTTTGTAGGCCAATGATGCTTATCTTCAGATGGCCATTGGAAATGCTCCTTGGCCTATTGGAGTCACTATGGTTGGTATCCATGCCAGAACTGGTCGAGAGAAGATTTTTTCCAAGCATGTTGCACATGTTCTAAATGATGAGACGCAAAGAAAATATATTCAGGTAAGCAGTTTGTGAGCAAGAAGTTGCAAAAAGCTTTGCTTTAATATTGAGATATTCTAAAAATTCTAATTTTATAAGGAAAACTATTTGGGTAGCAAGTGGCAAATTCTGATGATTGTGCTTAATATATTCCAATTGAATTAATGACAAATAGGAATTATCAAATAATTTTCCTACAGCTGTTTAGAATTTCACATACTATATTTTAGTTAGGGTTTTTTGGATGTGCTGTCCACTAAGTTTGAATTATTGAGTACTGAAATATGTATTGTGCTGACTCCCTGTTTAGAATGTGAGCTCCTTGAAAGCAGGAACTTTGTTCCTTTTCTGTTTGTATCCTCAGTGCTTGGCATAGTGCTTTGCAAATAGTACGCACTTAATAAATTATTTTTCATTTATTCATATATGTGTGTGTACGTGTGTGTACCTGCACACACGTACACACACATATATGTATTAATGAGTAAAACTTCATTAATTCAAACCAAATAGGGAGAAGACCAGACCAAATTACTGAAGAATCCAAATTGAATAGTATTTGAAAAAAGTGTAGTTATATTTTCAAATTATTATTATTTAAAAGACGTCTAAAATAGTGCATAGTAGAAATGTTGATATGGAAATTATTAGCAAACAATATATAGTTATATTTTCTAAGGACTATACAGTTATATATTCTTTATTTTTAAATTTAATTTTTAAAATTGATATTAATAAGTGCTAGCATTTATATAGCACCTTAAGGTGCAAAAACACTTTTGTAAATATGACTTTTTATCTTCACAACAACCTTGGGAGGTAGATGTGTATTATCATCCCTATTTTAGGGATTAGGAAACATAAGCATTCAGAAATTTAGTCACTTGCGTCATCACACAACTAATTAGCGTCTGAGGTCAGATTAAAATTCAGGTTTTCCCCAGTCCTGGTCCGGAACTCTATTCACTCTTAGTTTACAGAACATAAGAAAAAATCTAGTTTCTTTTGCATTGTTCCCTTCATTGGGAAAAAAAAAAAGAAAACCAACCCTATTGTAGTTAAAAACAAAAATGTGTAGTTAAGCAAAACAAATTCCAACATTCTCCACATCCAAATAAGAACTATCTCATTCTTTACCCAGTACCCATGAATTCTTGGGTGGTTGATAGGCATGCTATATCTGTTTAATTGGCAACAGGAAAGCTCTAAAGTCAATTTTAGAGTGTAGGATTTAGGAAAGACTTTTAAAGACCACCGAATTTTAACAGATGGAAAAACTGAGGTCTAGAGCAATGAACTGAAACTTAACTGAGGTCATACAAAAATGGAGCCGAGTTAAGTCCAGCTCCTCTGACTTTAAACCCAGAGTTATCATCATGATTACACAGTTGTTTGAAAATGATTTGTTTCCTTAAATGTGAACATACTCTTACATGATCTTATTTATGCTTTTAATTTACTCAACAAAACTTCCTCATTGAAAAAGTAAATTAAAGCTTCTTTTCAAATTCCAAATTAGGTTTCAATTAATGATACCTTACTGTACACTATTTCTAATGACAAAATGTAAGTTAGGTGATTCCTAAAATGGGGTATTGACTTTATGAATTATTCTTCTGTTTAGAATTCAGTTTAAATGCTGAATGTTCATTCGCTTGCCTTGATTGTCTCTGTATTTCAAAGTATTGATATTTCTTAACTCTCTGGACATGAATTGTAGGACTTAAGAAATTTAAGTATACCTGTAGAAATAAAGGCACATATTTATAGCATAGGAGTAGTAACTTTTTTGACCACAAAAATTCTGTTTGAAAGTATAATTGCTTAACTTTGATAATAGAAATGTAAATAGAATAACTTTAATGTTTAAATATTTGATGATTTGTTATATTTAATAACCTATTATATTGGTAATATAATAAAAGATATTTAAATATTTCAATATACCATATATTTATACATCGTACACTTAGTTTGGCTAACTAAGGCTGCATTAATATTGAGCCCATCTCTGCCATGGTTTTTCAAGCTGTTTCTTTTTCATACTTTTTTTAAAAGTATAAATAATGTCTACATATTGTACAATAATATTATATAATACATAAATGTTTTATTATTTTGGAAGATTACCAATGTCTTCTAGCAGCTGTATGGTGTGAAAATCTGTCCTTCCTTTCTATTTTTGAAAAATTTCTTATTTCATGTAATATTTTTCCCCTTTTCCAGTCTCTTCCTTCTGTATGGCTTCCCAGGGATGTTGTTCATATTTTAGTGCTACTCAGAACAAGATAAATTTCTGATTCAGATAGATTTTTGTAAAATGTCTCATTAACTTTAATGTAATTTAAATGCTAAAGCTTCTTGCTGAATGTTGTGCTTTTAATTTGAACATAGAAGGTCAAATTAGGAGCAGTGGGTACAAGTTGCAGATGTAGTTTTTGGCTTGATACTGAAGAAACCTTTCCAACAATCAGAGCTGTCCAAATATAGAATGGACGACTCCTCATGGGAAAGGATTCCTGCTTCGCTGGTGGTCTTTAAGTAAAGAACAGAGGACTACATGTTGGCTTCTTGCTTAGATTTGAATTGAAGTTAGATCACCTCTGATCTCCTTTCTTGCTTTAGGATGCTGTGATTTTTCCAAGCATCACGTTAGTGTTTATATAATACTTGGTTTAATCGTAAATCTGTACCCTAATAACAATTGATTAATTTTATCAAGCCATTCACTTAAATGGTTTATTATTACCTTCAAACATCCATAAAACATGTTATAGATAACTGAAATTTATTTATATTGAAATAAATTAATTTCCACATAAAAAATGCCAACTTCTTAGTTACAGTATCCTTAAAGACCAATTTAAATGCTTAATACTTAATATAGAATTAATGTACTAGTTCTGTTCTACATTAGAAAATAACAATGAATGCCAAATATTTGAATTATTAGCATTTGCTTAACTGAGAGTGAAAACCTTTTGGTTCATGAAATATAGTGTAGAACTCCTGGGCCTCATTAGAGGGGTCTTTTCAGCCCTTGCTCATATTCAGACCTCTGTTGAATTTAACTGCAAAAGAGGTCCTAGCTCTTCCTTTTTTTCTTTGATATTTTTTGTTCTTTTTGTTCTTTAATTTTCTTTTTAAAATTTTAGACAAATACTAAAACTTTAATACATAACAAAAAAAGAGAAACATTATAAACTTACTAAAATTAAATATACAAAAAGAAAAGGAAAAATATATGCACAGGCAGAATGTAGGAGAGGATTCAGAATATGTAAGACAACCTACGTATTAAATACAGTAAAACTCTTCCTTTTCTCAAAATTAAATTCACTTTAAGAATTTAGTTTATAACCATTTAGAACAAATAAATAAGGTATAGATGTCTATTAACCATTCATAAGTCCAGAACTAACTTTGTAATGATTCCAGTTACAATTTTATGGCTTTAGGTAAAATTTTGCAATGGTAGTTTCAGGGACTTTGTTCATTTTGCCAAGCAAAACAGATTCCTTTATTTTTCAGAATACTATTAAAAAATATTTTATACACATTATAGTCAACTTTTGTATTTCACAGACTGACCATAAATTAGGTTTGTGTTTTTCAGTCATTCAGGTTTTTCCTTTTTTATTCTTTTTTTGCCATTTGAGGGGCTACCCTATGCATTAGACCCTCAGAGGTAAGCAGGAGAAAAGAGAAATGTTGAAATTGGCTCAATTCTTGTGACTCTGTGAATACTTAAACTATTGTGAAGTCAATTTCAGCATCTCTCCTTCCTGGGAGGCATTCTGGGGTAGTAGAAAGTACACTGAAACTGTAGGGAGAGGAATGGAGTTCAGATCCTGGCTCTGCCACATATTATTTATATGACATTGGGCAAGATATTGGATTAGATGATCCCTAGTATTCCTACTAGGCTTTGATCCTGACAAGTAATTGTGTATTTCTTAGCGACTCTGGTAAAAGCTTATATTTAAAAAGAAACAAACCTGAATTTAATAACTAAAATAAATATTTTAGATTATCAAAGAATTTATTGATAATATCACATTAGAATAGATAATTGGAAGTTCACTACCAGTTCATTTTTTGCCCTATGTCAAGGTAACAGATCATGTATAAAATATTAGTATAATTCTTTAATATGCATTAACAAAAGACAAATAGTCAACAAGTCTTTTAGCAAGTTAAGATCTCTATGACCTTAAGTCTGTGTATTCCAAAATAAAAAAGTCATTGCAGCATTTTGTGACAGGTATTTCCCATTCATATTTCAGGTTTTGGCATATTCACTCGGGATTATGCCAGTACCTCTTTTAGTCACACTTAGAGAAAAGGTGAGTTGATAGTTTACTTTGGGATACTGCATGAGTAACTGTACTCTTGTCACTAAGCACAAAACTTTTTCCAATCCATATAAGTGGTGACAGAGAGCAATTAGACCACTCTCTATTACACTGCAAAACCTTAGTGAATTAAATCTATAATCATTTGGGCAAAAATATTTCATCATCTTAGCTGAGTAGGTGAGTTCTGTTGCTCAGATGTTCTTATGTTGCTTTATTCAGGGAAGTGATTAACTTACTATTTTTATTTTTTTTTAAATTACATGTAAAAAATTTTTTTCGCATTCTTTTTTTTTAAATGTTGAGTTCCAAATTCTCCCTTTCCTGTATTGCCCTCCTCCTCTTCAAGAAGGCAATTTGATAAAAATTATACAAGTGCATTCGTGCGAAATATTTCCATATTAGCCTTGTTACAGAAGAGAGCACAGATCAAAAAACCCAAGAATAATAAAGTTTTTTAAAAGAAACTGTTTCAATCTACATTGAGACTCAAGTTTTTTCTCTGGAAGAGGTTAGCACTTTTCATCTTAAGTCCTTTGGAGTTGTTTTTGATCACAGCTGTTACTATGTACAGTGTTCTGGTTTGCTCACTTCACTTGTATCAGTTCATGTAAGTCTTTCCAGGTTTTTTAGAAAGCCTTCTACTCATTTCTTGTAACACAATAGTATTCCATCACAATCATATACTGTAATTTGTTCAGCCATTCCCTGATTGATGGGCCTCTCCTCATTTTCTAATTCTTTGCCACCACAAAAAGGGCTGCAAAAAATAATTTTTATATGCATAGGTTCTTTTCCTTTTTTCTCTCTGGAATACAGAACTGTTAGTAGTAATTTTGCTGGGTCAAAAGATATGCACAGTTTTCTATCACTGTGGGCATAGTTCCAAATTGCTCTCTAGAATGATTGAATCAGTTCACAGTTCCACTAACAGTGCAGTAGTGTGTCTATTTTTCCACATCCCCTCCAGCATCTTCTGTTATATTATCTAGTCTCCTGGATGTAAGATGGTACCTGAGAGTTGTTTTAATTTGCATTTTTCTGCTCAGTAGTAATTTAGAGCACTTTCTCATATGTCTATAGGCAGCTCTGATTTCTTCTTCTGAAAATTGCCTTTTCATAACCTTTGACCATTTATCAATTGGGGAATGACTCATATTCTTACTAACTTGATTCAGTCTCCATATGTTTGAGAGGCATTTGTCACAGAAACTTGGTAGAAAATTTTGTTCCCCAGTCACCTGCTTTTCTTCTAATGTTGGCTTCAGGGGTTTTATTTGTGCAAACCCTTTTTAATTTCATGTGATCAAAATTATCTATTTCATATCCCATAATGTTCTTCTCTCTCTTATTCGGTTATAAATTCTTCTCTTATCCATAGATGTTTCAGGTAAAATATTTCATAGCCCCCAATAGGCTTATGATATCACCCTTTATGTCTAAATCATGTAACTATTTTGGTTATATGTTGTGAGATCTTGGTCTGTATCTAGTTTCTCCTAAACTTCTTTCCATTTTTCCCAGCATTTTTTGTAAGATGCTGAATTTTCGTCCTCAGTGTTATGTACCTAATCTTTGAACTCATCTGCTCCTTTATTTCTTAGTACCATATTTGTTTTTTTTTATTACTGCTTTAGTAATACAGTTGAGATCTGGTACTGCTATGTCATTATCCATTTCTTTTCCAGTGATTCTCTTGATATTCTTAAGTTTTTGTTCTTCCAGATGAATTTTGTGCAAATGTAGGTAGAATTGTCATTTTTATTATATTGGCATGAGCAATTAATATTTCTCCAGTTGTTTAGATGTGTATGAACAATTTATGTGAAAACTGTTCTGTAATTGTGTTCATATACTTCCTGCATTTGTCTTGTCAGGTAGACTCTCAAGTGTTTTGCATTGTCTTCAGTTATTTTAAATGGAATTTTTCTATCTCTTCGTTCTGGGTTTTGTCCATAGTATGTAGAAATGGTGATGATTTATGTGGGTTTATTTTCATCTTGTGACTTTGCTGAAATGGTTAATTATTTCAACTAGTTTTTCAGTTGATTCTCTAAGTATACTATTACATGTCTGCAAAGGGTAATAGTTTTGTTTCCTTACTGCCTATTCTGATTCCTTCCATTTCTTTTTCTTATTGCTGTAGCTACCATTTCTAGTACAATATTAAATAATAGTGGTGATAATGGGCATCCCTGCTTCATACTTCATCATATTGGGAAGACTTCATTTATCTCAATTATAGATAATATTTATTTTTGGTTTTAGATAGGTGCTACTTACCGTTTTTGAAAGGAATTCATTTATTCCTGTGCTTTTTAATATTTTTTAATAGGAATGAGTTATATTTTGTCAGAAGCTTTTTCTGCATCTATTGATATAGTTGCATAATTTTTGTGGTTTTTGTTATTGATATTCCCTGTATTCCTGGCATAGATTCCCATTGCTCATAATGTATGGTTTTAGTGATATACTGCTGTAATCTCCTTGCTAGTATTTTATTTAAGATTTTTGCATAGATATTCATTAAGGAAGTTCTTCTGTAGTTTCTCTGTTTTTGTTCTTCCTGGTTTAGGTGACAATTCCGTATTTGTCTCATAAAAAGAAACTGATAGAACACCTTCTTTGCCTGTCTTTCCAAATAATTTATGTAGTATTGGGATTAATTTTTCCTTAAATGTTTGGTAGAATTCACTTGTAAATTTAGCTCATTCTGGAGATTTTTTCTTAGGGAGCTGATGGCTTGTTCAGTTTCTTTTTCTATGATAGAGTTATTTAAGTATTTGATTCCCTTATCAGTTAATCTGGGTAATTTATATTTTTGTAAATATTTGTTCATTTTACTTAGGTTATCTGATTTACTGAACTAATAATTGCTTAAATTTCCTTTTCATTAATGGTGAATTCACCCTATTTTTGATGCTGGCAATTTGGCTTTTTTCTTAAATCAAATTAACCAATGGATTATCTATTTTATTGGTTTTTTGCATAAAACCAACTGCTAGTTTTATTAATTTTTTTTTTAAACTTTAAATTTTACTAACCTTACCATTTTTCCCCCCAAGATTTCCATTTTGGCATTTAATTGGGGATTTTAAATTTATTATTTCTCTAGCTTTTCTGCCTTGGCTGCATCCCACAAGTTTTGGAATCTTGTATCATTGTTGTCATTTTCTTTAATGAAATTGCTTGTTTCTATGGTTTGTTCTTTGATCCATTCTTTAGAATTAGATTTTTTAGTTTCCAATTCATTGTAACCTGTTTCCAAAGCCCCTTTATTTGAATCATTTTTATTACATTATGTTCTGAAAAAGAGTATTTAATATTTCTGCTTTTCTACATTTGATCGTGAGGTATTTATGCCCTAATAATTGTCAGTTTTTGTGAAAGGACCATTTACACCTGAGAAAAAAAGTATACTTTCAAATCCCATTCAGTTTTCTCCAGAGGTGTGTTATAGCTAACTTTTCTAAAATTTTGTTTATCTCCTTAGCTTTCTTGTTTTTTTATTTTTATTGTTAGATTTATGTAGTTCTGAGAGGGGAAAGTTGAGGCCTCCTACTAGAAAAATTTTATTGTTTCTTTCCTCTCATAACTCATTTTTCTTTTCCTTTAAGAATTTATATGCTATGCTACTTGGTGCATTAGTATTGGTATTACTTCATTGTCTGTAGGACTTTTTGGCTTATCTGTTTATCTCTTTTAATTAGGTCTGTTTTTGCTTTTGCCTTGTCTGAGATAATGATTGTTATCCCTGCCTTTTTTTTTAACTTCATCTGAAACATGATAGATTCTGCTCCAGCCTCTGTTTTCACTCTGTCTCTCAAGGGTTTTTCTTGTAAACAACTTATTGTTGGATTCTGATTTTTTAATCCATTTTCCTATTTTTAATCCATTCTGCTATCTCTCCTTTTCTGGGGAGTTCATCCCATTCACATTCATTGTTACGATGACTGTGTATTACCCTTCATCCTATTTTTTCTCTGTATATCCTTCTCCCTCTCTTTCTGTTTTTATTTATCCCTCCTCAAAAACTCTGTTTTGCTTCTGACCGCTCTCTTAATCTACCCTCCTTTCTACCAGCCCCTGCCTATCCTCTTATTCCCTTTCTGTAGGGTAAGATAGATTTCTATACCCAGCTGAATGTGTATGGTATTCTAACTGTTGAGTCCATTATGAAGAGAGTACAGCTCAAGCGTTGTCTGCTAACTCCCAACCCCCATCTTACTCTCTACTGTAAAAGCTCTTCTTTTTGCATCCCTTTTTTGTGAGATTATTTTCCTCATTCTTCTTCTCCCCCCTTCTTCCAGTGCATGTCTCCTCCCTTAATTTTATTTTTTTGAAATAATCCCATTGTAATTAACTCAAACCTGTGCCCTCTATATATCTTGATAATGATACATAGTTCTTAGGATAATAGTGATAAAGTTGTCAGGAATTACAATGATTATCTTTCCATATAGGGATAGAAACTACTGAAACTTGTTGAATCCCTCATGGTTTCTCATTCGTTTTACCTTTTTCTCTTTCTCCTTGTGTATTATGTCAGGTTTTCTATTCACTTCTAGTTTTTGAAAGTACTCTACTTCATTAAATGTCCATTTTTTCCCCCTGAAAGATTTCAGTTTTGCTCCTTGCTATTTACTTTTTCATGCTTCTTCTCATTCTTGTGTTTGAAAGTCAGATTTTCTCTTCAGCTCTGGTCTTTTCATCAAGAATGCTTGGAAGTTCTCAGTTTCATTGAAAGACCATATTTTCCCCTGAAGTATTATACTCAGTTTTGCTGGGTAGGTGATTCTTGGTTTTAGACCTAGTTCTTTTGACTTCTGGAATATCTTATTCCACGCCCTTC